>OZ025289.1:141598303-142198303 GCA_964019185.1 Maratus speculifer | reverse complement strand
ATTTCCAGCTTTTCAGGAATAGGTCCATGTTTTCCTGAACCTACAATATGTCCCAAATATCTTACCTTGGATACTGCAAAGGAACATTTTGTCAAGTTAGCAGAAAAATTTAACGATTTCAAAGTTTCCAAAATGTCTCTTAGATGTTACAAGTGTTCTTCCCAACTAGAAGAGAAAATTATAATATCGTCAAGAAAGCTTTCTGCATAGTCACTATGTGGTCTCAAAGCCTGGTTCATTGCTTTTTGAAAAGTAGCCGGAGCTCCGGACAATCCAAAAGGCATTACTTTCCATTGATATTGTCCTTTTGGCGACACAAAACTGGTCAATTCTCGACTACTCTCTTCGAGCGGTATTTGCCAATACCCCTTTAAAATATCCAGCGTGGTATAGTATTTTGCTGAACCTGCTTTAAACTTTAAGTTATCGGAATTCTGCATAGGAAAAGGGGAGATCTTGGTGGCGGCGTTTAATTCTCTATAATCTACACACAGTCTGATTGTTCTATCCTTTTTAGCTACGCACACTAATGGATAGACTATCTCCGCAGAAGAAGGTTCTATAAGATCGTTCTTTAATAATTTTTGTATTTGCTTTTCTACATTAGCTTTCAGAGTTTCTGGTACTTGATAAAGATGTGGTTGTTTTCTTACAACACCCGGTTTTAAATTTATGCTATGTGAACCAACTTTGGCTTTCTTCAATTCTCCATCAAAAACCACTCTATATTCTTCTATAAGTGCCATTAGTTCTTTTTGTGGTTCTGGCGATAAACTGCTCAAATTAATATTTTTCTGTAATTCTTCATCAATGATCTTGTTTTGTTCTACCGGAGCATGTTGTACTTCTCCAAATTCCTCATCGATTTCATAAATAATACCAATAGCTCTAACCGGTTGAATATACTTTCTTAATTTGTTCTGATGTAGATGTCGAATACTTCCATCAGGTAGCTTGACAGCATAAGAATGTATCGATTTTTGTACCTTTAATTGTTCCTACCTGTATCTCTCCTGGTCCCTTCCATTTTGAACATAGTTTGTTGGTGGAATCAGGGATAAGTACTATCACTTCATCACCTACAAAAAATTTTGTATCTTTCGATCTTAAATTATGATGATGAACATATCTCTGTTGCTGCGCTTCAGAAACGGTCTTTGAGTATTCTGCCGCATCTTTTAAACGTTCCCGTAATTTCCGCATGTAATCTGCTACAGATTCTCCAATTCCTTGAGGAAGTACCACTTCATCTTCCCAGCTTGATTTTAAGATAGCTAGTGGTCCTACAGGTTGACGTCCGTACACCAACAAGAATGGTGCAACACCAGTTGTTGCATTCGGAACTTCACGATATGCCCACAACAGGAATGGTAGTTGTCTGTCCCAACCTCTACCATGAGAGTTTATGGCATGGTGTAACATAGCTTTAATTGTTCCTACCCATCTTTTTACCAACCCATTTGACTGGGGGTATCCTGGAGTGGAAAATTTAGGAATACTCCCTAATCGTTTCAATAGTTCCTTTGTCAGGTTTGAAGAAAAGTTTCCTCTATTGTCCATAGCAATCATTCTAGGAATTCCAGTTCTCATAAAGATTTCTACAAATGCGTCACAAGCAGCTTTTGCTGTCAACGATTTGATAGGAACCGCTTCCGGCCAACGACTGTGTTGACCCATAACAGCAAGAACATACCGATGGCCTCGAGAGGACTTTGGCTCAATTGGTCCTAAAATATCTGCATTTACTACTTGAAAGGGGAGCTCTGGTCTTCCAACAGCTTCAATAGGTGCTCTGTCGGTTACTTTTGTTTTTTTGCACATTTGACAATCATGACAAGCCGCACATAGTTGTTTTACCTCTTTTGGCATTCCTTCCCACCAAAACGACATAGCAATTCTATTTCTTGTTTTCTTAGCAGCTAAATGTCCACCAGTTGGTGTTTCATGTGCTAATCTTAAGATTTCTTGTCTTCTACAGGCAGGTACGACAAGTTGAACATATTTTTGCCCTCCTACCTCGCCTCTATGATACAATAAACCGGATTCGATCCAATAATTATTTTTCTGTCGCTTTGCATCTTCAAAGCATTTTCTTAGTGTAGAACAAGCCATTTGTTCCTTTTTTAACAATTGTGCTTGTGAAACCGAAGACTTTTCCTTCTGGTCCTCGTTGCAAACCTGTTTGGGCAAAACAACTCCCTCAATCGGAGTAGGAATTAGTTCCAAATCTGAAGTTTCTGAATCTTCATCTTCGTCACCTAGATTTGCTTTCACATTCCCTTCTGGACACTTTGACCTTCCCTCCACATTGAATACAGATTTTTCTTTATTTCTTTCAACCGGGGTGATATCTACCTCATCCCCTAAATACAACTTTTGCTGTTCTTTTAACAGAGCAAAAACCTGGGGGTGACCAAAGCTTCTTCGTGTAATCCTTCCACTACCGCAACCTGTACTTGTACTTACGGAATGACCTCATCTTCTGTCCGAAGACTAAGAGGAACGGAAACAAGCTTTGCTTCTACAGGACTCCCTACTGCGGGTCTCAAAAATACTTTCCCACATGATTGTAAATATTCTTCCGGCACCATCGATTCCCGTAGCACTGTAATCTCCGCACCACTATCGATGATTCCCTGAAACTTCTGGTTACCGATTCCTAGATTTACCTTAAGGAGTCTCCCATCAGTCTCTTCTACCGGAAAATTCATATTCAAACAAATTACATTAATACCCTTTTTCTCAAGATCAGTTTTGGAAGTTTTTCCTCCACTTTGTCCTGCTGTATTCAATTTGGGACGGGCTTTCTTCAAATGCCCTTATTTCCCACACGCAAAACAGGCATATTTTGTGCGTAACTCTCTTTTATCTCGTTGCATACCGACAGATGCTTCTGTCTTGAATTCAAATTTTGGTTTACTATCTCTCATATCTTTTTTTGAATCTAAACTAGAATTATTCCAGCTTCTATTCCGAGGGTTAGATAAATTCTTTTTTGGAAATTCATTTTTTCTAAAACTGTCTGTAATACTCTCGTAATCATCGAGCTTTTCCGCTAGTTCTAATGGCGTTGTAAATGTAAGCCAATTTTCTAAAAAATGTTCTTTTATTTCTACAGGTACGCGAAATTTCAATTGTTCCGTTACTATTAAGTCTTTTAATTGCTCGAAAGTGTTAATGTTTAATTCTGTTATCCATTCATTGAAATAACTTAAAAACTCTTGGGTATAGTTTCTCCATGATTTGTCAGGAGTTTTGTGGTGTCTGTAGAAACATTGCTTTAATTTCTCACTGTTTAGTTTGTATCGCTTTAAAATAAGAGTTTTCACGAAATCATAATTAACTGCATCTTCTGGGAATTCTCTAGCTAGCATATTTGCAATTTCCACCGGTAAAACGGCTAACAGATAAGCTACCCAATCCTTCTTTGGTACTTGTGCCATTTCTGCTCTTCTTTCAAAGTTTATCAAAAATAATCCCATTTCATCACGTTTTTCATCGAATTTCGAGACAATCTGCGACAGTTGAATTTTCGAAGCTGTATCTACCTTTAACTCATCTTTTTGTTCAGAAAATTTCTGTAATTGTTCCAATTTTTTCATTTCTAATTCATATTCTTTCGCTTCTCTAGCCATTCTCTCTTCCCTTTCTTCTTGACGTATTTTTTCTTCCCTTTCTTCTTGACGTCGCTTTTCTTCTTTCTCTTCTTGGCGTAATTTTTCTTCTCTCTCTTCTTGTCGTCGCTTTTCTTCTTTCTCTTCTGCTTCTTTCGCTTTCCTATCTTCAATTATGGAATTCAAAAGACCTTTAACAAAATCTTCTTCGTACCCTTCCACTTCTAGTATAGCCTTTTTCAGTTCTGCAATTTTCAACCTTTCGACATCCTCAATACCAAGCTCAATAGCCACTTGCTGTAAGTCTTGCTTTCTAGTACCTTGAGTTAAATAAGCCATCTTCGATAAACTAAATTTCAAAAAATCGCAACAATATAACAATACTAAACAGTGTTTCTATTCTGAAGGAAACCTTCCCTAAGAACGCCTTAAACCAAATTTAACGTAAACTTGAGCATCATTTTGTTTATAACCCATTAAATTCAATGCACTTTATGTTATTTAAATACTAATATTACATTACTAAATAAAGCATAACTCATTTGCAACACAATAAATAAAAATAAAATATATGAACAAAACAATTATTGCAATAATTAAAATACACCAAATTACCAATTTTTACCAAATTGTCAAGTTAAAAATATTTAAAACATTTGTGCTCTAATAAAAAGAAATGTTTGTCAAAGTTTTCCGAAACTACTTTTAAATACCTCCTTAATATATATATATATATATATATATATATATATATATACACACACTACAATATATTTTTAAATTTTAAAACACTTCCACTTTTCTTAAATTATATTTCAAACGAAACCAAATATTTAAAAATTACAATTTTACATCAACACTCTTTTAATTAAATGCAACAATATTCAAGACATAACCATATATATCTTTATCGCAATTTGAAACTCGAATCAAATCGCAGTGCTTTTCTTCTCACACTTAATAATTTGAAAAATAAAACAACAAACAAAATAGTTTAACTTTCAGTTGACTAAAAAAAAAATAAACAAACAAGATAAAATAATTTTTCTGCTAAAACCTCAAGTAATTTATCACCAAATCGTAATTATTTGACAATTACATTTTACTTTTAACAGTATAAAAATGTATAATTACGCTATAGAAAGAATAAGAAAACAAAACAAAACTTGTAAACTACATGAAAAAGAAAATAAGTTGAATGTAGATTCTGCCATTGCAGAATTCAGTTTCGCCTCCGATTAGGGGAAAAAAAAATCGATAGAGGTTTTTTAGAAGGGCGACCCCGTTTAGAATGCAATGAACTAACTTCATTTTTCTTGTGTTTATCAATATAATAAGAAACAGAACGGCGTGAAATACCCAATTGATTAGCAATTTCTCTCTGAGACATTGGAATTGCGGAATAATAAAGACATACAATTTGACGTGCTACTTCTTCATTGACTAGATTCATCAAAAACGGGTTTTTTCTTTAGTTTAAACGTTTTTTTATAGACTCTGAGAAAAAGGAAATGCATTTTAACAATAAAACGAGTGGAATCCCATCGAATTCGATGAATGAAATGTTTAAAAGACCCGATCGATTTGGTTTAAAAAAAAGCAAAAGTAATTACATTATTGAATCAATATATAATAAATATATTTCCAAACTTAATGTCAAGTTTGCAAGTTACAATTTTGCATGCAAATATTCGCACATCTTCAGTTAAAATTGTAATCTGAGTGCCGGCGAAATCCAGAAATTTTATTTTATATGCACTCACAGAAAAATAATTTTATTAAAAAAAAAAAAAAAAAATCTCAATCTCAGTGTTCATAATGAAAAGATTTATAATTTCGTTATGAGTAAAAATGCGAGGTTTTAAATAGTGACGTCATTTTCTCTTCAAATGTTTTTTAAAAGTTACTGTTATTAGTAATATGAAAAAGGCGTCCGTAATAATATTGTATTTGATTGATATTGTAATTTTATTATCGAGAGAAAAGCTAAACCGTGTTGCCACCATTTTGGAGAAATATCGTAAAAAAGCATTTAAAACTAAAACTAAAATATAAAAATGGAAATAAATTAAAAAAATAGCTAAAATGGGCACAACTATAAATAAATAGCTTTCATTTAAAGAAATAATTATCAAAATCGGTTCAGTAGAAAATTCAGGGTTGATGACACGACATTTTTAGCTTGTCTGAAAGAAATAGCATCGGATGCTAATAAAAAGAAATATATATATCGGTAATATTATCAAATAAAGAACAATTCATTATCATATTTTTTTTTATATCATGGCAGACGATAATCTGACATTATTTCATAATTTAATCTAAATTCGTAAAAATATTTCAAAATCACAGAATTCTTGAAATAATACGTCTTCAAAATAAAAAAAATATTTGCAAATGCTTTTATTTATTTATATATTATTATTTTTTTTTAGCTTCATAATTAAAAATAGCTATTTTTGAAGTATCTACTGCAAGTAAATATTTTTTTTCTTTCCAAACAAGAATTAGAGATAAATACTCTTTTTTTTTTTTTTTTTTTTTTTTTTTTTATTACGTGTGTTCTAAAAAAATGAATGTGAACAAGATTATTATTATAAGATTATAATACAATAATTAAAGTTCATTTTTTCTTTTAATATCAAACTCACAATAATATCATGCATTTTTGAAATATTTATTAAATAATAAAATTTTATTTACCACACTCAATATAATTATTTATAACAGAATAGTTCTATCTGAACATTCTATTAATATTAACAAATGTACATTGTAACAGCAATATTATTTACGTTTCATATATAATTACCGAATTAAATATTGTAATTTTTTTCCACTATTGTTACCATCAATTTTTAAATATTACAACTATTCATATGTATTACCACTGTAATAATATAAAACACATATATACCCTTTAAATATTTGACCATTTAAATAATATATATTTTACATATCTCTCGATGGGACAAAACGCAAAAAAAATTACCTTGATAATAACTGCATTTGTTGTTGAATATTTCTGCTTGTCTTCCCGCAAATGATAAGAAGCCATTTTCTTGGAATAATAATTATGATAGGAGATTTTAATAATATAACTTGAAGAAGCTAAAGAACTTTAAAGAAGCATGGTTAGCATCCTGGGCGTGCTGCGCCATTTTATCAAGTTGTGGTATACATGCGAGAGTGTTGTTTATTCCAAATCAACGAGAGGCCTTGCTATATATAAAAAAACATTTATATAGACGAATACTCACGAAAATTACACACAAATACTACACAAAGAATAAAAGAATTATGCTGGAGCGCGTCACACACGCATCCTCGAATGATCCACCTCCATCTTCTTCTCTCGATCACGATTGCCATCCGCATTCTTGAAAAATGTCCTTGGACCATGGAGTATAGGCGACCTTCACAATTATTTTTAACATAACTATTTTACCTGCTACAAGCTGATATAAATAAGTAAAATCTAATCTGCCTTTTCAAGAATTTTATGAAGAAAAATTAGATAATATTTTATATTTCTTTTAACAAAAATTTAATTTTATTAGAATGTTTCAAGAAAAATGAAAGAATATTATTGTTTAGCTAATGGATTTAAAATTTTTTAAAGTGAAATATAGGTGTAACATGTGGAATCAAACATTAATATTACATACTCTATTAGTCTTTTCAATAATGTGTCATTTATTGTGCTGTTACTTGTGAGAATATTACAATAACATGAAGATTTCTTGTAAGACGATAATCCATCATGAAGTATTACAAACAATTCGGGGCGACTCTGAAGGATAATGACATAACAATATATAATCTTCCATTAGTTTGACAATGCTGGCTAATGTACTGTACCCAAACAGGTTGGAATAAGACATAATTCTAAACGTCCGATAATAATGTGAACTTTATATAAGTATACTTAATAAATATTGCAACGCTCATGTCATATTTAAGAAATGCAGAAAAAACATACGAGCGTGAAAAATAATTAATTTTATAATGTTAAGTAAGAATTTGACACAACAGATAACGTTGATCTAGTCTGAAATTTAATTTATGTATAAACCCCATTTTTTTCGTATTATAGGTTTACCTTAATGAAAAATACAGTAAACATTAAAACTTTTTAAATGATAACATTACTTTTTTATCCGATTTTTATTCGGAAAAAAAAATTGTTTTAAATGGTAAAGTATATTCCTTGCAAAATTGTATGAATTGTTGTAAGAACATAAAAAAAAGAAGATAATATTTTATAATTTTTTCACTTGCAGTTTATTTACTTATTACAATTTTATTTATTGCAACTTATTCCAGAATTAATTTTCAACATAAGTTTCTACAAAAATAAATGAAATTTATTTTTTAGTTAACGGATTCAAAAATTAAAAAATGAAATAGGGGTACAATATATTTAATCAAATATGATCAAATATTAATACCACATAGTTTATTAGCCTTTTCAATAATGTACCATTTATTGAACCGTTAGTTATGGCAATGTTGCAATGACATGACGATTTCTTGCAAGAACATAATCCATCCTGTAGCATTACAAACAATTCGGGGCGACTCTGAAGGATAATGACATAACATTATATAATCTTCCATTAGTTTGACAATGCTAGCTAATGTACTGTACCCAAACAGGTTGGAATAAGAGATAATTCAAAACGTCCGATAATAATGTGAACTTTTAAATAAATGCATTTATTAAAAATTTGAACGCTCATGTCATATTTAAGAAATACAGAAAAAAATATCAGGGTGAAAATATACTTATTTATGAATGTCAAACACTAGGTAAGAATTTAACACAGTAGATAAAGTTGGTCTTGTCTAAAATTTAATTTACATATAAACCCCAACTTTTTTATATTAAAATTTTTCACTTAATAAAACTATTGTAAACATTAAAACTTTCTAAATGATAATATTACGGGTTTTTTTAATTTTTATTTGGAAACATATTTTGTTTAAAATAGTAATGTATATTCCGTGCAAAACGTGTATGCATTAGCATAAGTAGCATTTAAAAAAATTCCAGATTACTACAATTTTAAATGGTATTTTTGGAAAAATAATTGCATTCTACAAAAACGTTTTCAAAACATTACAAAATATATATGATTAAAAAATGAAATAAATTTTCATGAACGCAATAATGAAATGGTGGCAAAAAAGTTTGGTTGCATTTGACATTTTTTTTAGCAGGAGCCCTTTTACAAATAGCAAGTGAATATTTATTGAACTCTCAAAGGTGCAAAGAATAAAGATTTTTTTTATGTGTTGTTTGCTTTTTAAATATTCATGCAATAATATTTCTTTTCTTTCTCTAAAGTGCTCATTGAAATATGCAGAATTTTCTGAAAAATATAAAAAACTTACTTTCTGTTAAATAAATACTAGCAGGGATGGCCGAGCTATGCTCGCTTAAAATTAGTTCAAATCGATGTATTATTCTCGTTGTAGCGTTCTTGCTGTTATAGATACAATTAGCTTGCACCTGAGGCATATTGACTCAAAATAACTAACTAATCAATTTTTTTCAAGCATGAGACCAAACCCTTGTGCTTTTCTTGAGTCTGAAAATGATAGAATACGAAATTTAGTCAAAATAGTTAGTCGTTTACTAGATAAAATTAACTTGATCCAAACTCATTACGTATCGTAAATGTACCTGCTAATAAAATGATCTTAAACATGCGATTTAACCCAATGGTTTTCTTGAGCCCGAAAACGATATAAAGTAAAATTTAGTCAAAATCACTAGAAACTTTTTAGGTACAATTAGCTTGACCCGGACCCATAGTGACCAAATAGACGCACTAATCAAATTTTCTCGAACAAATCCTTCTGGTACTCGAAAATGGTATAGTATAATTTTTTCCCTATAATTTTTGAAGCGTTTTTAGATGGAATTCGTTCGACCTGCACCCAAAGTGATTAAAAGTGTCCCACTAATCGAAATTTCTCGAACATGTAATCAAGCCCAACGATCTTTTAGTCATAAATACCTCGTATCCTAAAACGGTATAATGCAAAATTTTGCCAAAATCGTTTGAGACATTTTGTAGATACAACTAGCTTGAGCCTGATTATTGTAAACCAAAACGACCCACTAATTGAATGTTCATGAACATGCAGCGTAACCAATTGATCTTTTTGAGCCCAAAAACGAAAAAAATACAAAATTTAGTTCAATTCATTAGAGCCATTTTTTAGATAAAATTAGCTTGACTCCTAGGGATCTCAAAAAGACCCATTAATCGAAATTTTTCGTACGTTTGATCTAGCTCAATGATCTTCTCAAGACCGAAAACATTAGAATACAAAATTAAGTCAAAATCGCTAGAGCCGTGTTTTAGATAAAATTAGCTTGACCCTTAGTGACCCCAGAAATGACCCAGTAATCAAAATTTCGCCATTGTGATCCAAAATGATCCATTAATCGAATGTTCTTGAACATGCGATCTAATCCAATAGTATTATTGGGCAAGAAAACGATAGAACCCAAAATTTAGCCAAAATAGTTTGAATCGTTTTCTAAGTAAAATGAGCGTGGCTAATAGTGACCCAAAGTGACCCACTAATCGAATTTTATCAAACATGTGACCAAGTAAAATGATCTTCTGGTGCCCGAAAACAGTATAATACGAAATTTTGTCAAAATCGTTTGAGCCGTTTTATAGATAGTATATTAACTTAATTCTGACCCATTGTGGCCCAAAATGCTCCATTAATCGAATGTTCTTGAACTTGCGATCTAGCCCAATAGTATCATTGTGTTAAAAAACGATAAAATACAAAATTTAGTCAAAATCGTTTGAGTCCTTTTCTAAGTATAATGAGCGTGACCCTCAGTGACCCAAAAATGAACCACTAACCAAATTTTCAGTAACATGTGACATTCACGGACTTCACGGATGGTAGTGCATATCTGAATAGAAATAGCTGAAGTCCGAATGTTTCCGACAGCAGGTACACTCAAGAAGGGGAGTTTTTCGCAGTTACCACGGGTGTTATTAGTTAAGTGAAAGCATGTCTGTTTAATTGATAGAAAGACGAGATCCATGTCTTTAGTTAAAGCATTTCGAAAGGCATACCGACGCAATTCCATCGAAAATGAACGAGGAGTTGGTTGTTGGTGTTCTTTACCTCTTTCCGGCACGGCCAGATTTTGTTAGTGAAATGAGAATTTATCGACTGTCACCGAAATTTACAAACGACTTTTTTAGAAATTAGGAATTCCTTAATTTAAGCTTTCATTGTAAAAGCAAAATTTTGTTAAAATAATATTGGTAGCGTTCGCAAGTTTGGAATTAAAATTAGACATCCCGGACTAGGCACAGTGTGCCGTTAAGGGTTAAAGCATATTTTAAGTCAGTTCAGTCCAATTAGCTATACGTGATTGTGAAAATGTAATCACAATCTTTTGTTTGTTACTAGAGAGAACATAAAACTTCCAATATCGTTACATTGACAACAATAGGTTTCATAGCTGTACTGCAAGCTGTCTTTTCTACCACGCAGAATGTCTTTCCTTCATAGATAGTGACATGAATAAATCAAATAAATGACAGAAATACATCGTCCTATAATTCTTCACCAGTTGCATTCGGGCGGATTAGTTGTACGCATTTCCTTGATCTACTAGGTAACAGATTTTCAACGACACCGCTCTCGGCAATATTCCGATCTAGCAGTTGCGATCTAGTTAGTTCATCTGATATCAGTTACTGGGCAAATTTTATGTACAACAGTTGAAGTAACATTTCACGAATTACATAGCGTAATGATCACTTGCAGCATGATTATATAGACAAATTTACTTTGCTGAAGACGAAATTGCTTTAGATTTCGTATTTAATGTGTGAAACATAAATATGCGGGTGCAAGTCACATAGGGACATATGACTTCTATGTTTCTTTTTTCTGAAAAAGTATTAGAGTTCCGTTATTTTATTTATGATTTATTTATTTATTTATTTATTAGGAATTAAGCCCTGATAAAAAGAAAAACATGCATGAATTCTTTTTTTTTGAATAGTACTTTTAATAGCATACCGTATAATACTAATATATATATAAGCATATGCACTTAGTACACATGCACATACTTATTTTACTAAGCCATCGGAATAATAGACCTTATTGAATAATAAAAAAGGAAGAAAGGGAAAGTAAAGAAACATATTATCTTAATCTCTCTAATAAAACAAAATATACATAAGTTATTATGTAATGCCCTCTTTCACGAAAGCTCTTTGCATAGCTGTATTCACACTCTGCTTTTCTCTTTCCTTCATAAATAATGTACAGTCTTGCCACTCTTAGAACTCGGCTGCGTTGACAAATAATTGTAGGGAGGACTTGGTCATGTGATAGTGGGGCTGTTTGAAAGGGGAGACCAAATTATCTGAATGCTGGGTTATGAGTTGAGAAATTACATGACGGAAATAGCTGAATGTATAAATAATAAGTTGAACATCTAGCTGAGGGAAAAGAGACAATTTCGTTATGAGGATGATGTCATAGTACATTCGGAAAAGGAATTTCGAAAAAAAAAAAAAAAGCCCCATTCAGTTTAAATGAGAGGGGATGGAGAGCACTTCAGTAATTGGTTCTAAAGTATGCGCTCTTTTCATTTATTCTTTTGATCTGTTTTCTCTCTTTTTATACTTTGTAATGTCTAAATGATAGCAGATTTTTTTAGCGTATAAGTGAGAGTTAGCTATTTTAAAATTATTTTGAGAAGTGTTGAATTCTGATATTTTTTTAGGAGGAATTTCTTCAGCTCAGAAGGGACATTATGAAGATCTCTGGAGAAAAGAATTTGCATTTCAAAAGCATTAAAAAATATGAATGCTAAAATATGATTATGATAACTCCTGTGTCATCACAGCACAGTTCAACGATCGTAATCGTGCTCGAATGATAATTAAGACAATAGGAGTTAATATTATTTGTGGAATTTGTTTTGTTATTATCCTCTTGAATACAGCTTATATTCTACATACAGAAACCCATAGATTGAAGTCTGTAGGAATTAGAGTGATACAGTTATGGTTGATGGAATTGAAGGTAGATGAGTTTAATTTTTTAAGAAAAACGAGCCTGCTATCTATGGAAGACCATGAACTTGTTCTTTAGTCGATCAGCATTAGTGATTTTCATCTTTTCTTGTGTTTAAAGAAATTCTTTAACGACCAGAGTTTTGATGACGACGAAGATCTAAAAGATGTCCTAAAATCATGACTAACCTCATGCTGGTTGTATCTCGTTATGATAACTGTCATAATGTGCTGTATATTTATGCAAAAAATAGCATAATGCATTTAGATGGTTAATAAAAACGCACATTTCCCAACATCTGAATCCTGTTCTTTAACATGGTTCCGAATCAGAGTTTCTTAGTTGTCCCCGCAATTTAAATTATTAGAGCATTAATTTAACCAATTTCAGAGATTAATAAATTAAGTGCATGAAAAAATTAATAGCATGACTCCTTACAGAATATTTTCTTAATTTCTTTACAATTTGTTTTGTAATTCTCATCATGAAAAATAAAAAGATCTTTGTGAAAAATATCTTTGCATAAATCAAGTGCTGTTCTTATTACAGTTTTTTTATATTCATCTTTTTATAAAAGGGCTGTTTGTTTGATTCAGTGTTTTTTTAAAAACCTTTTCCGCTCACTTTATAAATTTATGTTATTACAAAAATTAATATTTAGCCATACGATGATTTTGCTTTGACAAACGTTGTTCTAATTTAGATAGCATAAAATTGTTTTATTTTGAGGTATTTATTGTCATTTTGATGTTTTAAATTTTTAAAGATAAGATGTACAAAACATTTGGGAGATGGTTCAAAATAGATTTCTATTTTGAACCATCTATCTTGAATACCACAAGCTCATCAGTGACCGAGACATTCTGCCCTCGATATTGGTAGGCGGCAGTGCTGGATAGGATTCCAATCGCGGCCGTCGTCCTAATCATTCGGAGCTTTCCGTGGTTTTCCTCGAATAATGGATTTCCTTGCATGAATTTATAGTCGGCTTTCTTTATCTGTAATTTAGACTCAGTGGATTCAGTTTTTCTCATCTGTAAATATCATTATTCTTGTCGTAATTCTTTATTTATTTGTACTTTTAATTTGTCTTTCCTTATATATTTTTATTGTAGCATATTGACAATGTCTGAATGCCTTGTTAGCTGTTTAATTTTAGTTAATCATTATATAATAATTTGTCGGGTTGGCAGTTGGCGATGTCGCCTGTTTACTGCATCTGTAATTTTTCCAAAACAGATTACTGTTTTAGTTGTAATTTTTATTATTGTTACTATTTTCTTGTCAGTTTGTGCGTTGCATATTTCCTTTGTGTTCTTTGGATGGCGGTAGGGACTTTTCCCTCGGGACGTAAAAATCCATAAACCTAACGGTTGGGGTCCCGGTGGGGTGTCTTCTTCTTGCGTAAATACGGGTCAGGCTAACTTAGAAAGACCCCTACGGAGGGCACCCCTATTGCCCCTATCGCACGTGTAACTGGCCGTCATAAACACAAACAAACTATTCATGGCACATGTAATCATTTAATTAATATACATTTCATCAACAATAAAACAATCATGGCTCTTATAATCTGATTCAGTCAAAACAGAAACATTGTCAAGCGAATTCCGGAAAAAAAATTCCCACAGCATATTTCTTCTTTTCAGATTCATTATGCTTTATTATCCTTTTACAAAAGTCATTCTCTCTGCTGCTCTTTAAACCTTTTAAAGCATGTAATATCAAGTCATTAACTCCATTCATAAATAAAATCCTTGTCATTCGAAACAACCACGTGTTTTAAGTCGGAACTGCAGTTTCTCCCCGCGTTCGTAGTAAAGTTGTAGAAAGGGTCTGTCCATTACCATGGCAACAGAATCCCTTTTATCGATTAAATTTATCAATGAAAGCAGCAAAGGGCCAATGACACCATGCCACGGTGGGGGCCTTTACATTGGAAAAGGAATGAGAGTTTTCCTTACAGACTATAGTTGACACGATGTTTAAGAATTTACAAGAATACGAAATATGTTCTTTGGGAAATAGGACAATTTGAAAAAGACATTAAAATTTTATTCGTCTATAAATTTTACGCGGCAGATGATATTAGATGTAACAGTATTTTCGAGCTTTGAAAAGGTTTTTCTTTACACTTTACGATCGATAAATGCGTCTTTGGGAATTTCAGAATCCTATGGATGCTCCTTTTGTAGTCTCTAATATTTTGTAGCTGTGTGTACATACATATTTGAACATATGTGAAATATTGAAATACTGCACCGGAATTTAAGTATGATTGATAAAATATTAAAAATATTCGGAGTAGATATTCTTGTAGATAACTTAAAAGGATATTAAATGTGATTGTACATTTTACAAAACTAACAAATTAATGCGGAGGGCGCATGTCACAGTAAAGATTTTACATTAGAAAGATTTTCCTTTCAGACTATAGTTCAGACATTTTAAATTATCTACAAGAATATCGACTCCGAATATTTTTAATATTTTATCAATCATACTTAAATTCCGGTTCAGTATTTCAATATTTCGCATATGTTCAAATATGTATGTATGCACAGCTACAAAATATTAGATGCTACAAAATGAACATTCATAGGTTTCTGAAATTCTCATCAGCAAAAATATCACATATGTGCTTTTAAAAATAGGATAATTCAAAAGCACTATTAAAATTTTATTCCTCAATAAGTTTTATGTGATATATAATGTCAGTCTTAACAAAATATTTGAGTTTTGAGGACGTTTTCATTGTTTTTTACGTTCAATAAATAGGTCATTGGAACTTAAGAAATCCACCGATGTTTATTTTATAGCATCTTATAATATGCTCAATGAGTATTTAGATATGAACTATAATAAAACACGTTTGAAACGTACAAATACTATCTAACAATATTTTTAGTTCGGTATGTGGCATTAAAATCCACTATGTGGCAAAATTTTGCGCCTTTCAAAATCGCTTTTTAATGCCAATGTCGCCAACGAAATTAGAATATTAGGTACTTTTATTTTCGGAAAAGTTTTCCATTCATACTTTAGTTAACACAAAGTTTAAGAATTTGCAAAAATACCATACCTATTCGTTTAACAATATAATAATTTAAAAAATAAATTAAGATCTTATTTCCCAACAATATGTGACAATGTCTGACAATGTATGACACATATTGTCACACTTAACAGAATTTTTTAATTTTAAAGCCGTTTTTTTCACTATTCTTTATGTTCAGTAAATACGTGATTGGGAAGTTCAGGTGTCCACGGATGTTTATTTTATAGCATCTTGTAATATGCTTTATAACTATTTAGATATGCATCGCAATAAAACACGCATGATATCTACAAATTCTGAGCAAGAATATTTTGATATCATGATGATGTATGACACTAAACAAGATTTTATGCTTTTCGAAATCTCTAATTAATGACAATGACACTAAAGAAATTGGCATTGCGGAAGCTTTTATATCCTAAAAAGTTTTTCTTTCCAAATGTAGTTGACACATTGTATCAGTTTTTGCAAGAGTATGATAAATTGTTACAGTCGGTTCTCGTTAATTCGAACTCGCCGGGACCACAAGAAATGTTCGAATTATTCGAAGTTCGATTTATGGAAAATATGAAATGAAAACATGCTTAATATGGTAGTATTACAAAGGAATTAATGTTATAAAGCTTTTTTAATTTATTTCGTCTGTTATCATTAGAATATGACTTAATAATAAATTAGAATGTATAAATACATAAACTAATTAAAAGATTAGAAAAAAGCACAATGGAAGAAAAATTTGAAGTGTCACTGATGGACAAACGGGACACTAAGAAAGTGGATATCAAATGCATGGGATTACATGTATACTCGTTCGGAACAATTTTCACAAAAAACAAAGAAAGAAAGTGATCTGAAATCCGTGAGAAAGAAAAGAAAAATGAAAAATCGGATTTCTCATTAGTTTGAATTAAACAAAGTCAAGAGAAGATGAGTTCGAATTAAACGAAGTCAAGAGAAAATGAGTTCGAATTAATGAAAATTTTCAACGTTATTCTGCTATTGAAGATTTCGGGACTTCATGTTTAGTTCGAATTAAGCGAAGATTCGAATTATACGATTTCGAATTAACGAGAGTCGACTGTATTTTGGAAATAGTTTAATTTTCAGAAAAAAAAAATTACGGAGATTTTTTGGGCAATCGGGGCGCCAGTGCAATATCCGTTATTTAGCGGAAAAATTTTCATAAATTTCAAAAAATTTCCGTTCTGTCAAAAAAAAAAAAAAAAAAAAAAAAAAAAAATCTGGAGTTTACGAAAATTTTCCGTTAAAAAACGGAGATTGCACTGGCGTTTCGATTACCAGTACAATCTCCGTAAAATTGTTCGTTTTTTTTTCTTTTTTGCAGTGAACAATTTATTTTCCAATATGTTTTACGCGACGGATAACATTAGACGTAAAAATATTTGTTGAGCCTTGAAAAATTTTCATTGTCCTTTACGACCAATAAATACGTAAATCGGAAATTGAGTTATCGGCGGATATTCATTTTTAGTATTTAACAAATTCTCTTTGAGTATATTTAGATATGTTTCTTAATAAATGACTTTTGAAATGTATAGATTCATCGCAAGAATATTTTAAGTTCGAGGGGACAGGGCTTTGCTTGACGATTAAGAAGATAATAGTAATTCAGTTGTGCTCAATATCAACCAATTTGTGTATAATGCACCGAACAGAGATGAATGGTCAATTTGCGCAATTTGCAGAGGATATCGCATGATGGTTGTAGGGTATTCAACTCTTATGATGAAGATGAATTTATTTGCGATTTCTGAAATAATCTAAATCCCCAAATCAAAACGAAATATGGCATTAATTTTTTTTTTTTTTTTTTTTTTTTTTTTTTTTTTTTTTACAGATTTCGAAATTAGCTAATAATGCCAATGCCGCAAATGAAACAGGCACGGTTTTGGCTTTTTTATATGAAAATGTTTCTTGTAGACTATAATTGACACACTGTTTACGAATTTGCAAGAATATGATACCTATTCTTTTGGAAGTAAAACAATTTGGGGGAAAAACACTAAAAATTTATTCTCTAATAAGTTTTATGCGACAGATAATATTAGACGTAATATTATTTCAGAGATTTAAAAAAAAAATCATTTTTCTTTATGATTAATAAATACTTCAATGGAAAATTTAGTTATCCGCAGATATTCATTTTTAGCATCTAATAATATATGCTCTATGAGCATTTTTGTATGTATAAAAATACAAAAACGTAAAAATACACGTTTGAAATTTAAAAATTTTGATTAAGAATGTTTAAAGTTCGATATATGGCACTAAACAAGGTTTACAACTTTCGAAATTACCTTATTAAAAATTACCTTACCTTATTCGAAATTACCCTTGGAACGAGAGACAGATATGTCTGTTACATAAGGTGTTCAGCAGCTCCTTCTATTGCCACCAGTTATTTTTTATTGTAAAGTAGGGTAACATCCCCAGTAATTGGCATGCACCAACGAATGGCACATCCTACAAACATGTCCTAAAATAAGATTTATATCCAGCCTTTTAAAAATGCAAGACCATATACCAGTTATATGCTCATTTACGTTGAAGATTATAACTTTGATTTATGCTACTAGATGACAATAATGCCTAGGAAAGAGAAACAATTATGGCTTGTATGAAATTAGCCATTTTTGTTACAAATGCTTCTTCTTTGGTTTAAGGAAGGCATGCTTTTCGATTCATTATTATATGATTTATAATATATTTTAAATTTTAATTGACAACAGTTTTGTTTAGATAAAAAGGGTAACTTTAATTGTGTAAAAGTATTTTCGGCACAAATATTTGGATTTCTGAATTAATTATAGATGCCAATTAATGGTGCTTCAATTTTGCTAGTTCCAAGTAATTGGTACCTATTCCAAATATAAGGAATTCGCGAGGAATTTGAGATTAAACTACTTATTTTGGAAGTATTTTTAAATTTATAGGCTAATTTTGTTTATCATTTGTTTTTATTTGAAAATATGAAATTTTATCAGTAATTGGAATCCATTAAAGCTTCATATGACAATTACTGGGGACAGCATGGCAATTACTGGGTATTAATATAAGTATATTGTATTGTCTTAAAGTGTTCACATTTCAGACTAATATGCTGATTTCTTACTCTCAAAAGTCTGAAATATGGCATCTTCATCTACAGTAAATTCATTTAAAGCGATTAAACCCAATGCAAAATGTAAAGTTTTTTTTTAAATCTAAACTTATGCCAATTACTGGATCACAAGGTGTCATACATTGGTGCTCTAGGTGCCAATTACTGGTGATTTCAGCAACTTTATATAAATATATTTTTATAAAAATACTTTTTCAATTTTTTTTGCTTTTAGTGGGCAAAATAGATGCACAGGTATGCATTCTTTGATTTAAAAATATTTCCAAGTAAATATCTTATTTCTTTGTAATGAAAATTGAAGTAAGTTTAAAGACAAATTCTTAAAGTCTCAATAACTGGGTGTGTTACCCTATACCATATTTAATCAGAGCATTTTCGAGATTCAACTAGGCAAGATTTTCTGTTTTTAAATCACCGGTGGTATAAAATTAAAAATTAAGCGAAGTGCTTGCATCGCGAAAGTGCTAATACCAATGACACCAATGAAATCGGCACGGCTAAGGTTTATACATTGAAAAAGAGTTTATTTTTAGAATACAAATGGCACAATGTTTAAGAATTTGCAAAAGTGTGGTACCTCCTATTCTTCTGGAAACAGAACCATTAAACAAGGAAAAAAAATAATAATATTTTATTTACCAATAAACTTTACTTACAGGTAATTTTAGACATACAGTTCTTATGCTTTCTTTTATCTTTAATAGAAGAAAATACCATTTTTAATTTTTTCTCACTAACCGTTTTTGATGGATTTACACGTTTTAGGCACAGGAAACGTGTGCATGCCAAAAACATGTCTCTATAAAATGTCTGTCTGTCCACGTATCACCATCGTACCATCGAAACATGCATGAAGTTATGCAAAGAGTTCATCCGATTCTTTTTGTATGTTCATGTCTAATGAGCAGTAGGTCTATCAATTTAGAAATATTATAAATAAAGTGAGCAATATAATAGCGATTTTTGCAACATTATCATTATTGTAGTATAGAAAAATGCAAGAAATTATGCGTGGAATTGAACCAAATTTTTTGAATATGTTTTTGGCTATAACAAGGAGATCATCTTTGATTTTCAATCTATCCCGTCAGACGAGAACAGGGTAATAGCCATTATCGTGCCATTTTCACCAGTGTTCTGTCAAAAAAAGTATGAAATCCTGCATAGAAATTGACCCAAAGTTTTTGTATCTGTTTTTAGTTATGTTAAGAAGGTCCTCCCTGAATTTCGAATTATTCCGTAGAAATGGGACACTGTAAGGACGTTTTTTGTTCGTGAAACAACAGGAACTTTGCATCCTACCAAGCCTGCTATTCCACATAAAATACAATAAATAAATAAAGATGCACAACAGAGAAAAAGGCTACTGATTTAAATAGATATCATGATCGGGATTAACTCATTTTTAGCTCACAGGCTATCAAAGCCTGAGAGCTTATCTGCCCGCCCGTTCTGTATGTATGTATGTACGTGCGTACGTAACGCGATAACTCGTGATAAAAATTTCAGATTTACTTGAAATTTTGGATATAGGCTTATTATGATAAGGTGCTTCGCTGATTATGTTTTGAGAGTTCATTCAATAAGTATAAGAAGGGAAAAGGGAGCTTATGCCCCATCCCGTAATTTATATAAATGGAATTTTCTTGCAGAATTATCAGTTTTCGCTCAAATCTTAGGTATAGGATCATTCTGAAGAGGCACCTCCATGATTAATATTGGGTGTTCATTAGATAAGTATTAAGAAGGGGAACAGGGGCTAATGCCCCTCCCCTTAATTTATGTAAATGGATTTTTCATGCAGAATTATCAGATTTCGTTCAAGTATAGGCTGTGAGCTCTATGCCATTAGTTTAACTGGGCAATATTCTTTTTTATTACTCCGATTAACTGACGGAGCACACATTTAAGATGAAAGACAAAGTTCATTAGTATAGTATTGAACCAATAATAATGAAATTGTAACATTTGCAACTACTTTTACTTACCTATCATACGTAGTATAGGGTAAGTATTGCAATAGTTTTGAAAATCGAAACTTTTTTGACGGATTTACACGTTTCAGATACTGGACATTCCGAAAAACATATTTTTAGAAAAAAAAATGCCGTCCGTCTGTATGTGTGTCTGTCTGTAACCGCTGTAGCTCCCGAACAAATTAAGATAGAGACTTCAAACTTTGTATGTACTTAGTATGTAAGAATGTAACAAAGCATATTTAATATCAGGAACCTCGATTATCCGGAACTACTTTTTTCGGACTCTCGAAAAATTCGTTCTGATGAAAAGTGCATAAAAATTTTCGAAATGTTTTATTTTAAGGAGTGGACGTAAAATGCAATAAAATAACACAAATTTTGTATAAAAAATGAAGTTGATTGGATTATTAGTTGCCGAGATATGTGTAATCCCGTTTTCCACATTCTTCGATTTCTCATGACCCTGTATTTCATTCAAATTTCAATTCAAAGATATATTTTAATTGGAAATGAGGCGATTAATCCGAAGCAGTATATTGTTAGTTAATATGATTATTATTTTTGGAGTTATAAGGATGCGTCTTTTATGCAATCCGGTACTACTTGAGTATTTTGGCGTTTTATATAATTTGTCGAAATTGGCTCATCAACAATTCCTTAATAAAGCATTACTATGTATATTAAAACTTTTTAAATATGGGTTTAAATTTTATTTTGTAATTGCGATGCATTTTATAAATAATTTACATGCGTCTTATTTTCATATTTTATATTATGCATATAAATGATGGGTAAGTATTACGGTCCCCCAACGACTAGTTTGAAATACTAAGAGGATATTTTTCGTATAGGCACATGCATTGAGTTAAGTTTTAAAAACGTTTTCTTTGTTTTTTACGATGAATAAATATGTCATTGGCAAGTTGAGGTATCATCAGCTGTTCATTTTATTACATCTAATAATATGCAGTATGATTATTTAGAAATGAATATTAATAAAACGAGTTTCAAATATATAGATTTTGAGTACGAATTTTTTTTATTCGATATCATGGCACTAAAAAATGTTATATATCTTAAGAAATTAGCTAA
The DNA here is from genome assembly GCA_964019185.1 of Maratus speculifer. Classification (NCBI taxonomy): domain Eukaryota; kingdom Metazoa; phylum Arthropoda; class Arachnida; order Araneae; family Salticidae; genus Maratus; species Maratus speculifer. The sequence goes on along the minus strand of OZ025289.1, from coordinate 142,176,334 downwards.
AAAATGACATCATGCCACGGTGAGGGCCTTTACATTAAAAAAGTGTTATCTTATCAGATTTTTGTTCCCAGAATGTTTAAGAATTTACAGAAACATGAGATATGTTTTGCGGCAAGAGAAAAATTTTTGGTAAATTGCAATATTCGGCTGCAAATGTCTTATAACAGATAATATTAGACAAAACAATTTACTCGTTATGATAAATAAATACATCATTTGGAAGTTCGAATATCCACAATCATGTATTTTATAGCCTTTAATACACTGTGTGAGAACTATATAGGCTTTGATTTGCACAAATAACAGTTAAGATTTTCTTTTTAGCTTGATATTATTTTCAATAAAGGAAGAGTTATTCATAATAAATGTAATCTATCGGTAAATTTAAAGTACCTTAAATATGATAATACTCACTCCAGAACTAAGATTCCAAGTAGTAACTTGTTTTCTTACACTGGAAATAAAGTTATTTTCTCTTGCAGGCTATATTTGATAAAATATAAAAGGATTTAGTACAAGAATACGTTGTATGTTCTTCAGCTATAGATAATGTAAAATAAGATAGTTTGAAAAAGGCATTTAAATTTTATTCGTCTGTAAATTTTATATGGCAGATTATGTTTGATGTAACATTATCTTATAGGTTTGAAAAGATTTTCTTTACTTTTTATGATCAATAAACAGGTTTTTGGAATGTTCGAATATCCACAAGACTAGTCCATTCTATCCTATTTTATATGCTGAATGAGAACTTAGCTTCTTAAGAATCTTTGAAAGAATCATTTTGAAATATATAAATAATGGATAACTTTTCTCACGCACTGTATTATTGTCAGGAAATGGCGATATTGCGGATATATATATATATATATATATATATATATATTGTATATGTGCGAAAGATATCAAATACGAGTAAAATGATAATATAAAATAAAACGGGAGTTAAAACCAGAGAAAGGGTAAAACTGGTTACCCCTATTTTTTCTCCAGTATGTGCTGCCACTTGTAATCTAACACATGAAATTGGATAAATCGTCCATAAGTTTTTAGGCTGTCTGATGTTGGTTAACATTTGAAAACGACAATTGCTAACAATATAAAAATATTTTTCGCTAAAGAAAAACATTTTATTTTTATAAGGCTACTCAGATATATCCAGTACGTTGTTCCCGTTTTGCGTAGAGTGAGGTTAATTTAGTAGATTTTCCCACTTTTCAGGCATATGTAAGTTGCTCTTGTTTCAGTTGAGAACATGTTTAGACCTTAGATCAAGAATAACTAGATAACGGGTCACTTTGTTCTCGTCGTGGATTCTTGAAGCATGGACCTCCAAGATTTTAACGCCAAAAGGGTGTTTTTTTTGGTGGTGATCCCTTCTTGGCAATTTTGTGCTTTCATTCTCATAATAAAAGAAACGCAACGGAGTCGAAATAGGTCTTGGTGGCTGGTGGGATCGGCAGGAGAAACCGTTTTCACGCGCATTCTAAGAACCATCACGTGATGGTGGGGAGGTGGGTCATTGCTCCAAGAAAAAGTTGCTTTTTTTGAGTCTAGTTATATAAGAAGTTTATGGTTTAGACAGACAAGTTCTGTGGGGCAAAACCGGATACTCAGCCATGCGCGTCCTTATAGACAACAGTGGATCGTCCTTTACATTTTCTCCTATAAATATGAGGCCCTTCTCTTAAAGAAAAAATAATAAAACAAATTCAACCGATTCAAAATTCAAAAAATTTAAATTGATTAATGAAATTATCAAATCTACCCAAAGAAAGAAAAACCTACAAAAAAAAAAAAAAAAAAAGAAAAGAAAAAAAAAAGGAAAATCAAGAGGAAGACAACTTAGGAAAAAAGTAAGAAAAGGAAAATGGTCTCTTCTACTTTTGAGGAGGAAAAAGACTGTCTGATTTTGTCCACTGCCACATAAATACTACGTCTAAGTGCTGGCACCAAAATGGCGGCTACAGAAGTTAGAGCTGCCACAGGTGACTATTTTTTTAATTCTAACTGGCACCACTTTATTAAAACAGAAATTCTTAACAAACACTTTGACAACATTTGCAAGAGAAAATCTGGTCGTACGCTACAAAATTTGGTTCTTCACTTCAAAATTTATATTAGAAAAATACTGATCTGAATAGAATGCAAAAATTTTCGGCTGTGACGGCTCTGTGAACTCAAGTTTTTCTCAGACTGTGTATGGTTCCCATTCCTTGAATTTTAATACCAATAATTTTTAAAAGTTCTTTTCTGCTTTAGTTTTCTGAGATTAAACCAGGCAAAGAAATGTCTTATAAAATATTGTACCGTGTGGAAATTCAGTGTACCGTATATAAGTTTAAAAAAAAATTCGTCTTCGTCAAACACAATTTTTGTGCCAGCGCTCATGTCTTAGTATTCAGGGGGCAGTGCTTTGTCCGATGATGATGAAGGTAATGATGATTCATGTATGCATTGCAATCAATTTGTGTGCAGTCTACCAAGTAGAGATGAATGGTCAATTTGAGCAATTTGCAAGGAGTTATCTCATGATGTTTGTAGCGTATTTAACCCTCATGATGAAGATTAATTCGTTTGCGATTTCTGCAACGATCCAAATCCCCAAATTAAAACGAAATAGCATTGTTTTAAAGTTAAACAATTTACTTGAAATTATTCAGTTTGAAAACTGGTTTCATAATAAATAAAAATTGATGCTTGGGTACTTTTCTATTTTTTTTTTTCTTTTTAAGGTACCCTGTTTTACTTATCCCTACCGTAAAAGTGGTACTTTTCTTTACGCTTACCTCAAGTTTATAAACAGAAAACATTAAATTTTATTTAATATGTAAAATTTTTCAATAGCCTTGATGTTTAAGATTACAGCCATGTCTTTATTTGCTGCATTTTGAGTGGTAGGTTGGAATTATTCATCAACAAAATTATGGTATACCCGTTTTTTCCACGCTTTTTCTTTATCCTATAAAATCAAGAATTATAAACTATATATCTTTTTCTTTTCTGATTTTTAAATTACAGCAAAAAATTACGCATCCAGCATAGATTTCAAAACGCTTTCAGACACTCTAAACATTTTAGAAAAGCCACAATACATTTAAAAACCAGATTTCAGCTATTCTCACGCATAGCCGAAAAAGTTTTCTAACCATTTTGTGAAACCCTGTATTTTATCTACACATTTGCTAACATTCTAAACAATATACTAAAACTTTGTTTAGTAGAAAAATACATAATAAGCTGAAAATTCACCTTTTGTAAGTTCTACCAGCTTACGGAAGCATACTTGAATTTATTTATACAACTCTTTATGTAACACAGATTTTTATGTCCGCCCCGCACAGGGGCGCTGTGCGGGAAAAAGCTGTAATCGTAATTTAGATTTTAGAACATCGTTGTAAAAAATGTTGTGGTACCGTATTCAAAGTACTCTAAACACTGTAAAAAAAAAAAAAAAAAAAAAAAAAAAAAAAAAAAAAAAAAAATAATAATAATAATAATAATAATAAATAAATAAATAAATAAAAACGGACGATTTTACGGAAATTATACTGTTATCTGGAAGAAAGTATAATTTACTATTTTTTTAACGAACATGTAAATTCCAGAGAAAAAACGGAAAACATTCTGAAACGTACGGAAAATTTTCCGTTAAAAAACAATGAATTGTACTAGCAGGCATCCTGATTACCAGTACAATTTCTGTAAAATCGTCCGGTGTTTTTTTTTTTTTTTTTTTTTTTTTTTTTTTTTTTTTAGAATGAATAACAAACCAAATTACAAATTACTCCAACAGCAATTCGATAACTTATTGCTTAAAATGAAGGTAAGAGCCAATAGTGTCGTAGCACCAGTTCGCTTTTTAAACATGCCGCAGACAAGATTTTCTGCGCCGAGGTGAAATATGTGAGCACAACACAGAGCCGTTATAGAAATGGTAAATTACAAATGATAAATTTTATAAGTGTTGAATGAAAAAAAAAAAAAAAAAAAATCCGCACATTGGAAATTGAAATGAAATAATACCAATCCTGAAGGGTATAAAAAAAAACAAATAAGTTGACTCTGTTTATTTATTTCATAAAAACATGCTTTTTTAACACTATTTCTATCAATACCCAATAACAATTTTCAATTTTTTTATTTTAATTTATTTTGCTTCTAATTTTTAAAGCTAATAACTATTAAATCAACGTTTCAATGTATTAAAAATGATTCGAAATTGTTTTGATCCGAAACTTACAAATAAAAGAGTAATCATAAATCAAGATATGTTAAAAATGTAGTTTGACATCGGTAAAAATAATGTTGACAATAAAATTTTTCATATTTAAAAAGAACTTTATAATCAATCGTAAAGTCTTTCGGTTAAGCCGATTTTCGGATAATTGGGATTCGGATAATCGGGGTTCTATTGTATTTACATGTAGCAATCTTTGTATATTTTATATAACTTTATTTATGTTTAAGCATTTAGTAATAACAATAATTATTATCCTCTTTGCGATTCTTTTATTTAAACATATATTTCAATTTTTCAACTTAACGTAAAAATTATTTTACTAAAAGAATCATGTGTAATAAAGCACAAAAAGATTAGAAAGTTGTAATGTAAATTAAATCTTATAGCAATACAATATTTTCTAGACATCTTCAAAAATTCTTCCTTAGCCTGTTGCCATATGAATATGAATTGAATAGTACGCAAAACATCAACATTCGTCATGTTTCAGATAGTTCGTTAAACACTAATTAATCTGTTTGGATAGTTAGTGTTAATGTAATTAAAATGCAATTAATTTTTTCAAAAAAGTGAAAAAAAAATCGGACCCGAAAGGGTTAATTAAATTAAATTCGCATAATTAGAAAATCGTTCTGTGGTTGCAGATGAATCAATTACATTTTATTTTATATGAGATTAAAAAGTTTTTGTTAGAGGTACGGAGAGCTATAGTACGGCCACGTGTATAATTGCACATATAATTAATTAATAATTCTATATACAGTCGACTCTCGTTAATTCGAAATCGGATAATTCGAATCTTCGCTTAATTCGAACTAAATATGAAGTCCCGAAATTTTCAATGGCAGAATAACGTTAAAAATTTTCATTAATTCGAACTCATTTACTCTTGACTTCGTTTAATTCGAACTAACGAGAATTCTGATTTTTCATTTTTTTCTTCTTTCTCACGAATTACAGATCATTTGAATAACTTTCTATCTTTGATTTTTGTGAAAACTGTTCCGAACAATTATACATATAATCCAATCCATTTGATATCCAATTTCTTAGTGCCCCGTCTGTCCATCAGCGAAGCTTTAAATTTTTCTTCCATTATGCTTGTTTCTAATCTTTTAATTAGTTATGTATTTATAGATTCTAATTTAATATTAAGTCATATTCTAATGATAACAGACGAAATAAATTTAAAAAACACTATAACGTTAATTCCTTTGTAATAGTACCATATTAAGGATGATTTCATTTCATATTTTCCGTAATTCGAACTTCGGATAATTCTAACATTTCTTGTGGTCCCGACGAGTTCGAATTAAGGCGAGCCGACTGTATTTTTTTTATGTATTAATTACTATTTTTTTTTCTTGGATATGTTTGATTTCAGCTTAAAATAGTAAGATTACGGTAATTCAGTTGCATTGGATTCTTAAAAATTAGAACAGAGCAATTATCCATTCTTTTCTGAATTTCATACATTTTAAACAAATTATCTTTTTTTTCAATATATTTTAATTAAATGAATATTTTCAATTGTTTTCCCAATATATGAAATCTTATCATTATATTCCATTCTGAATAAATTATAATAAGTTTACACTGTGGTTTACTATATGAGTATTGGGACAAGCTCAGAATTTTAAACGTCATACAAAACATTTAGAAGGACCTCCCATTTTGTATGTTTAAACGTCATACAAATTGGTATGTAGATTTTAAACTGTTATATTTCATCCCATTGTACACTGTTTAGCAAATTTATAAATAAAAATTCTGTGTTTGTCTTACATTTTAAGATTACTCATGTAAAAAAAAAAAAAAAAAAAAAAAAAAAAAAAATACTAGTTTTTTTCAAATCGGATGAAAAGCTTGATTTAACAATTCTATAAATGAATTTGGCACTTTTTCAGCAAAATCTGAAAGGATGTTATGTTGCGGATTTGATGAGAAATGATGTTGATGTTGAAAGGAGTAAATTTCCGTTTCCTGTGGCGCGAGTAAATTAATTTATTTTTATTATAATCCGTAAGATGGCGACACCAAACGAGAAAAAAATTTAATTAAATGCTGTTTGGATCTTTCTAGGTAGTAAGAATGAATCTAAATTTTAAATAAATAATTTGCCTTATGACAACAATAAGCTGATATACATTTTTTTTCTATAAAATATACTGTATCTTCAAAATACAATTATATAGCTGGACTCTTAATCAACTAAAGAGAGTTTTTGAACGTACAAATCTCTTTCCCACCATCGAAATAACAAGAAATAAATAAACGATTAAATCCAATAAACTTCCATTAAATTTGAAGAAAGCTATTTTACCTTTATAGCTTAATAAATCATTAATTGCAGCCCAGAATTCCAGAATCTTGATACTTCATGATAATCAAAGCCATTTTAACTGCAGGGAAGAACTTTATTAAAAAGGAACAGTACAAAATACCCTGGGAGTTTCGTGCAACCCTGTGGTAAAAAAAAAAAAAAAATTCAGACATATTTGATTTCTAAAAAATACGTAGATATCTTCAACAGTGCATTGTTACCGTTAGTTTAACCCCTTGGGGACGAGCGTATACATTACATATACGTGCCGCAAAAAGGCTTAAGAATCCTCGTTTATCCCCACCAGTAAAATTTAACTACAAAATTTGCCTTATTTAATCGGAGCATTTTCTCGATTCAATAAGGCACAAATTTCTGTTTTTTAAAACCGGTGACAAAACATTAAACATTTCGTAAAAAGCTCCCGTCGCGAAGGTGTTAAGTACGTATTCCACGTCACAATATGCTATCTACTTGCGTACAGGTTTGAATTCAGGGGGTGAACCCAGTGAAACTTTCTGAATGGAATTATCTATCCCCACCCCCAGTAAATAAATAAATAAAAATTTTGTGAACCCCCACACACTCGCTAATGTTAATCCTGTGGAAGAATTTTTAAAGATATCTTGCATGCATTTGAATAACCTTTAATGCTCGTACATTTATTTGCATTAATTTAAATTTTACAAAGGCCGTTTTTTCCTATTGCGCATTTTTTTGCTATTTTCTTTATTTTCTTTCTTTCTTTATTTTTTTCAATAAGAATACTTTCTTTTTTGAAACCGGTTCCGAAATTAAAAATAAAAGTTTAAATAAAAGTTTTAAAAAAATCTGAACAAAATCGAAAAAAGCTTTTTTTATAGAGATAGACCATAAATTGTTCAAAAAAAAAAAAAAAAAAAAAAAAAAAAAAGCAGGGGGGGGGACGCATATTGAAATGCAAGCCAGAATTAAAAAAAAAAATAAATAAATAAAAAACTCTTCCTTAGAATTATCATTACAGAGCGTTTTTCCTTTTTCTTTTTCCGTGAGTGAAATAGTATCTCAACGGTTTAGAAATGCAATTTATCAGTCCGAATTCTACAGATCACCAACTCCTGATCCTTTTTGGAGCTGCAGAAATTTCCTCCTGAAGTAAAATGTTTAAATTTAACCCCTGCTTGGGTAAAACGGCATAGTATTTAACTACTAGTGTAAATACCCGTCTTAGGACGATGGGTAAAAATTGTGTTTTTCTTTAAAATAAATAAATTATAATAATAATAAAAAAGTTGGAAATTGCAGGTGAAGCGTAGCAAATGAGGTGCGTTCGTACGATAACGATATTTTTAAAATATTCAAATCTGGCTGTTATAGTGGACAGTACTTCGGATACACCATATTGGTCGAAATCTTTTTTGTTGTTGTTGTTGTTTCTGTAAATATACAGGAAGTAACTTTTATTACACCTCAGTAACGTATATCATATTCATAAAATGTGAAATAGTTTAATATAATTAAAACACGCCCCAAACGATGTTTTCCCGTATAGCATTATGTAGTGGAATACTTTTGGGTGGCCCTGTAATCTATACTAATAAAATAACAAATCGCTCTGTCTGTGTGTGTGTGTGTGTGTGTGTGTGTGTGTGTGTGTGTGTGTGTCTGCGATGGCTAGCAAAATCTATGGGACGTACGAAGCTCACAATTTTTATGAGAGTAGCCCAATATCTCTCCTGATGCACCTGAGCTTCAGAATTTCGAAATTCTATTTATTAACTGAGTAATTAATTAAATTCCAAAGATCACTCTCATAAAAAATCGCCTTTTTTCTTCTTTTTTTCCCTTCATTTAGTTATGGTTGGTTGGTTGCATAAAATTTTGGCATAAATAATTAAAAAAGCTGGAACAGACCTTTAAAATTCATAGACTGGCAAACTGTCAGTTTAAATGATGATTTTTTATCACAGCGGTTGTAAACCATGGAGGAAAAAGATAGGTGGTGGTGAAGTAAACCGAAAAAAGGGTTGCAATATTAAACCATTTATCGCTCAAATTTTAATGTCCCAAACAAAAGCATGTGGAAGGGAATTTCTATTAATAAGACGAATTGAAAGAAATGAATTACAGCTGAAGCGTATTTTACGAAGAAATAGTAATTTTTTAAAATGGTCTTTTTTCTATTATATTATTTATTTTTTTTAAATGTTTGCTTTTAAAATAATTGAAATTGATAAATTCGAAATAATTAAATGTCAAAATAAAATTAAATAAAATATTGAAAACATTTGATTTGAACTAAAAATTGTATTACTAAAAGTTTTCTTTTTTTTTCAGAACTTTTTAATACTTTATAACGTAGATGAAAAAATGTTTTTAATTTAACAACATATTAATAACTCTATGTCAATATATAAAATATATTTATGAAAACATTCTTTTAAAATCATGCGCGAAAAATTAAATAACAAATATTAGTCTAAAATCTAGATTTCAGAGTGCAGACGATTTTAAGATATTAACGAAAGTATGTTAACTTTTCAAGCAAAATATTAAATGATGCTTCTGATGATTTCAAAGTGACGGCTAGGTTACATTTATGTTATATTTAAGTTACGGTAGTGTAATGTTAAGTCGCAGTTAGGTTACAGATAGATTATGGTTATGGTACAAAAGTTTACGGTTAGGAATTTGTCCACAGAGTCAACATTACGCATGCTTTGATTAAAAATATACACTTTTGTTAAATGGCTCTGAAATTATAATACTATATACCAATCTTTTATCATCGCGTATCGATTTCATTCACGGTATAGTCGGATTTAAGAGTGATATAATTAGTTGGAAATTCAAAATATTTCACTCGGGATTTCTATGCGAAAAAAATAATTAGTTACGTGATTTAACAGTGATTTTTACGGGTAAATATCGACACTTTAACACGAAACTAACGCAATCGTTGGATACATGTTCCCTCCCGTGTTTCTCATTGCTCATTTTAAGTATTTTTAGAGCTTAATATTAGTTGTTTTTAAAACCGATTTTTCACAAAGTCAGCTGCGACGTATTTCAGACAATGCATTTCTGCATGCTTCCAGTTAATGATAAAATCATACAAATTTCAAGTTTGTTTAATATTGTTAATACGGACCCGAGCAACGCCGGGCGGGTCAGCTAGTTTAACAATAAATATTCTTAATGTATATTTTAGTATATATATACTTCATAGGTTCATATCAATTCTATTATATTCGAATGCGTTTAACGCCATTAATGCATGTAAAACTTTTTTCCCCATTGGCCGTAATGTAACGGAATACTTTTGATTATCCCTGTAATTGATCTATGCATCCGATTTTCATAGATTCATTCAGAGATTTTCATTTCAGAGTCATTTGAAATGACTCGACAAAATTATGTAATAGTTATATATTTTAAATTTCAAACTATTCGGTTGGGCAGTTTTTGCGTTGCTATATGCGGACAGACGGACAGACGGGCTGAATGACAACTATAGGGGCACTATTTACATAAATATGAATGCACCTTAATATGATACCACAATTGACAACATACAAGCATTTAGATGATCAAAGTTCGGCTAGTTTATGTCCAAGAAATACACTGTTAGCATTAATACTTCTGGGTAAATCAGGCTTTCCGGATAATACATCATAAAAAAATGAAGATTTATTAATAAAACAAAATTTTAACAAACATGTAATACAAGAGCGTAATTAAAAAGATCTGGTGCAACCATTGAAATAATACTAGTAATGAATACTAATTTTTTATGACACTTAAAAATTGTATTTTTAATTAACCCCAACCCTCACTAAATAAATAAATAAATAAAAATACAAATAAAAATAAATAAATAACAATAAAATAAAATAAAATAAAAATAAAAATACAGTCGGCTCTTGTTAATTTGAACTCGTCGGGACCACAAGAAATGTTCGAATTATCTGAAGTTCGAATTATGGAAAAAATGAAATGAAAACATGGTTAATATGGTGCTATTACAAAGGAATTAATGTTATAGTGTTTATTTATTTATTTATTTCGTCTGTTATCATTAGAATATGACATAATATTTAATTAGAATGTATAAATACATAAACTAATCAAAATATTAGAAACAAGCACAATGGAAGAATAATTTAAAGCGTTACTGATGGACAGACGAGACACTAAAAAAGTGGATATCAAATGCATTGGATTATCTGTATACTCGTTCGGAACAATTTTCACAAAAATCAAAGAAAGAAAGTGATTCAAATGATCTGAAATCTGTGAGAAAGAAAAGAAAAATTAAAAATCGGAATTCTAGTTAGTTCGAAATAAACGAAGTCAAGAGAAAATGAGTTCGAATTAATAAAATTTTTTTACATTTTTGTACCATTGAAAATTTAGGGTCTTCGTATTTAGAAGCAAATATTTCAAATTATCCGATTTCGAATTAACGAGAGTCGACTGCATATTGATTAATAAAAAGGATAAGTTTTAAAAAAATAAAACAGTTTCACTGTGTTTTAAATATGTCAATAAAACTTCTAAGAAACAGACGAAACCCATTTAAAAAAACGAAAACTATCAAAGATGAATTTTATGAATGCTTTTAAGTGTTTCATAAGATTTTTTAAAAAACATTTTTAAAAACACTTTTATTTTTATTTTATCTACATCTTTTCATCTTTCTAAACGTTAAAAAATTTTGGAGGAAAGTTTCAATTCGGAACTATTTCTATATATTTCTATTATAAGAGCAATATATTTATACATTTCCTAATTATATAAAATATTAAAATATATAAATAATTTGAGTGGACTCATAAATATTGCACAACATCCCTCTAAATTAAAATTGCTAATTCTAATGAGCAAATTCTTTCTAAAATTTGTTAGATGATTGTGAAAATCTTTTAATGATTTGCAAAAATTCACGAAAAATTCTTCAGTTGGTGAAACTTTTATGAATTTATAATTTGAGACATAAATGTTAGCAAATGGAGACAGTCGACTCTCGTTAATTCGAACTCGTCGGGACCACAAGAAATGTTCGAATTATCCGAAGTTCGAATTATGGAAAATCTGAAATGAAAACATGCTTAATATGGTACTATTACAAAAGAATTAATGTTATAGTGTTTTTTAAATTTATTTCGTTTGTTATCATTAGAATATGACTTAATATTAAATTAGAATGTATAAATACATAAACTAATTGAAAGATTAGACACAAGCACCATGGAAGAAAAATTCAAAGCGTCACTGATGGACAGACAGGGCACTAAGAAAGTGGATATCAAATGCACTAGATTATATGCGTGCTTGTTCGGAACAATTTTTACAAAAATCAAAGAAAGAAAGTTCTTTAAATGATCTGAAATCCGTGAGAAAGAAACGAAAATGAAAAATTGAAATTCTTCTTAGTTCGAATTAACCGAAGTCAAGAGAAAATGAGTTCGAATTAATGAAAATTTTTAACGTTATTCTGTCATTGAAAATTTCGGGCCTTCATGCTTAGTTCGAATTAAGCTAAGATTCCAATTATCCGATTTCGAATTAACGCGAGTCGACTGTATATGTATATGTCTTCAGCGGTAAATAGTACATGGGGCAGACTTTGTAATCACATTTTTAATCTATGTTTGTGATTTTCAAGCAATGTCTAGAAAGATTCTGTTTCATCGCACGGTATGCCGTATCTATTAAAACCTTCCTTGACTACATAATCTATATTATAAACGCCAAACGTGCGTAACGCATACGACATTTTGCGAATGGCAACACTTTCCCCTGCAATTTTCGCTACTGCAAATTTTACATTTTTAAACATCGTACATTTAAAATTTTTACACCGTCGTATAATGAAAAAAATGTACTTTTAAATGAAATTTCTTTTAAAGCTGTATCTCAAATTTTTTTTCGAGATATTAATTTGTTTATAGTTTTTAGTGCAATTTTGTGATTGTGGCAACAGAACCATTCCATTTTCTCTTAAAAAAAAAAAAAAAAAAAAAAAAAAAAAAAAAAAAAAATTAAAATGCGCAACACTTTATTATGCAATATCAGTTTTGCAATTTTCGATACTATAAGTTTTACACTTCCAAACATAGTACTTTTTAAATTTTTACACCATCGTATAGAGAAAAAAAATATACTTTTAAATGCAATTTGTTTCAAAACTGTATCTCAATTTATTTTTGAGATATTAATTTTTTTTATAATTCTTAGTATTAATTTTGTATTTGTGCCAACAGAATCACTCCATTTTCTCTCTCTCTATCAAATAATAATAATAATAATAATAATAATAATAATAATAATAGGTATATTATTTTAAAAGTATCGTCTGTTATAAAATTCGAGGAATTCCGGTTTTATTTTGTTTAATAATCTGTATAATTGTGTTTTATAGTAATTTGTTAATCTTAAAATAATATCTGTTTGAGAATTAGACTGAACAATATATGATGTATTTTTTACTGTAACTAATTATGTAGGTTTATTATAAATCAATGAAACAGTTCTTTAAAAGATAGAACATCAACGTTTATAAATGCATAAATAAAGAATGAAAAGGGGGCAAACAGCTGTTTCGAATCTACTATCGAGATTCTTCTTCAGTGCAAAAAACTCAGCGAGCTAGACAAAGCAAAACTGAGCAAAGAGACAGAGAGACGGAGGCTTATATACCCGCTACGGGAACGATCCCACCTAAAGGAAAGCAACCAATGAGAAGAAAGTAGCCTGAATAACAGGGTGGACAAGTAGCGACATCCACCGGAAAACAAACAAAACAAAAACTAAAAAGCGAGGGGGGGGAAAAAGAGATTTAAATTTAAAAATTCCAAAAGCGAGGGAAAAAAGAGAGAGAGATTTAAATTAAAGACTTTCAAATGCTAGGAAAATAAGGAGTTTTGATAAGTCATTGACTAAGAACTGAGAATTTTTAATGATGTGGTGAGCTTCCCAAAAATTAAGATCAAGAAGATTTGTGCATTTATAATCGTTGGTTTTCTATCTTTTAACATTTTTGCACAAAGGCTCTATTTGCTATTTTAAACAGTTCTTTCTTAAAAATTTTCTTTCGTCGAATTTCGACGGGTTCCGCCTCGTAACAATAATAACGTATACACTACATTGGAAAGTTGAAAACTTATGGTCTATTAGCCGACAGCACAAAAACCTAAAGTATCGAGCACAAGAAAAAAAAACCCTTTATTTTTTATTTATTTTTCATTTTTTTAAGGATGAGTAATAATAGGAAGATCGAATGATCCATGGTTCCCGGAAGCAAAGTGGTGCATAAGCCATTAATACCATCAGTGGTTTATTCGTAGACTTATCATTGTGTTTGCCGTACAATTATTTCATACCTTTGATTGTACAACAAACACAATGATAAACCTACGAATAAACCATTAGTGATATTAATTTTCGGCTTATGCACCACTTCACTTCCGGTAGACATAGAAGCTTTTTTTTTCTTGTGTTCGATATCTTAAGTTTTTGCGCTGTTGACTCTTGGACTATTATATTATAAATAATTATTTTGTTTATAAAACGTTACTTTAATCATAAAACATTTAAAATATATTAAAAATTGACTTGTTTCAACTCATTTTTATTGAGTCATCTTCAGAATATAAATAGAAAATTTCAAACACAACGAACGTGAAAAACTGGAATAAATAATTATTACATCCAAATTAAATATAACGCCCTCTATATTTTCAGTACTGTCCGGGTCCCTCCTATGGAATTATCCTGCAAATCGTCCAACCATTCAATCCATATATTCGGAATGCGAAAAGATAAAGTATCGTTACAAAATGTGAGTTTTTTAAATAAATTTCAATGGACTCTCTTATGAATAACTTGAATCCCTTGACTGTTCTCCAAGTACGTTTTATGTTATTTGACGAATTTCTGTTTTAACACACCGGCGGACGCGCCTCAAATGTTGCACCATCGGGCGCGTTGTATCTGACAGATACATTCTGTATTTCAGCATCATATATTGTTTAAAAATGAGTTTTAAAATATTATTTTTCTTTTTAGTTCTAGGCTCCACCTCCCCTACACCTGGACCTTTCCTCACCATTTTTTTTTCGCTTTATTTAAATTAAGTACGAAATACAATTTACATACAATGAAAATGTTAAAATACAATAGCATAATGATGGGTAACATGCGAGCATATTTGTAAAACAAAATTAACATATTATGTGAAATATTCAATTTAATCAATACAGAAAAAATAATAGAATTGGAATAAAGCAATACATTTTTAATTCGAATTGATCGAATTTTTTCTGTACAAATTCTTAACAAAGCACGAAACCGGAAATTCCTATCGACAAAAATTTGAAACCACTGCATTCCAGGGACGGAAATGACCGGAAGAACAGATACCGTGAAGGTCAAGGTCGTGAAACTCCCTTTTCTTTTCGAAAACGAGGAATTTCTTAAGCGTGTATTTCTCAGATACAGCGCGTCCGATGGAGTTTTAAGAGAACCATTGCAAAAAAGATTTATTGTAAATAATGTATCAATCGAAAAGTTAATAGGTGAAGATACGCATGGGATTAATTCGGATCTTTGCAATACACATACATTTAAAGTCTGAATTAAAAAAAAAAAAAAAAAAAAAAAAAAAAAAAAAAAACTATTAAACGATTGAATAATATAAACTAAGACAGAATTGAATAGATTTTTTAAAAATAAATAACATTTACATACAAAAAATAAAACACTAAAAACATTTAAAAATGCAAGAGTAAACATTTCCCCAAGCTACGCGCAAGGTCTCATCAATACAAATAATTATTCATTGCATAACAAACATTGGAACAAATCAAGACAGTTACAGTTAGTTATTATTTAAAAAAGATAATATTCATTCGGGACAGCACGAGCATCATTCAGAGTTGGCGATCGTAAACAAGTGAACCAACCTTCGAAGAGTAATCTGCCGTGATAACTGCTACAACCTGATTCTAAGAAACTGGCGTTCGCAAACTACGGGATATATTTCATTTGAACGCAATGTTTGACAATTTTTGTATTTAAATTACCGCTTTTTAGAGCACTGACATGTTACCGCAGGCGAATTTCTAAAGATCTGCCTGCTTCAACAATGCATAAATTATCACTATCTCCACAGAGAATGACATGGACAACATGAATATTAAATTTAATTTTAAAATTTTTTAAAGTTAAAAGTTTAATTTTAATTAGAGTTTAATTTTTAAATGGTTTTAGTGTTTCATTTTTTGTACAGAAATTTTATTTATTTTTTCAAAAATGTATTAAAGTCTATCTTAGTTCATATTATTCAGCCTTTTAAATATCATCTTTATTTGTTTGAAGTCAGTTAATGAATATCAATTTCAAAAGAAGGAAAAGGAACTTAGCTTAAAATCTTTAAGTCGAGCTCAAAAGACAACCGAAACAGCTCTCACATTCTTGAAAGTATTGAGATAAATAATTAAACATCTACCTTGAAAATTTCAATTTCCTCTTTAAAATGTAATTAAGTGAACCAGAAATTCAACTTTCGTGCAAAACTAATTAAAAATCTTCTTGAAAACGTTATTCATGATGGAATAAAACTTTGCTCTTTTTCGTGATTTCCAAAAATCTTTGCTCTTTAGGTTAAGAAAATTAAAGTTTATTTTGTTTTATATTATTATAGGGCTATTTTTATAGAATAATATATTTAGTTGCGTGCATCAAACACCTGTTAATTTAAAGAATTTTTTCGAGCAAACTCTCAAAACGATATGCTATTGTTAGAGTTTCAGACTAAATATATTGCGGACTGAAATTTAAGTGTTATTATTAGTAACATGGAAAAAAAAATTAAGAACATTTAACATGTTTTAATGTGCTGTTTTGCATAGTTTTGTTTAAAAAAATACTGTAACTTAATAAAGACTACCATTAATCTAAATAATGCAAAAGAAGTAATAATTAAATAATTCGAAAAGTATATAAACATGGGGTTCTCAAGTAGTATCGCAGGTGCACCTTAATGATATTTATCAAGTGATCCAAAATTTATAAAATGGTGATAATTAAATCTCTCACTTCAATGATAATTAAATAATTTGAAAAGCGCAGACAAATGGTTCGCAACCGATGTGTCGTAAAGAAATCTCAGATTTACATTTATAAAGTTTACCGGATGAATCAAAATTTACAAAATAAGAATTAAGCGATTCGAAAAGTATAAACGTGCGGTTCTTAACTGTTTTTCGTGAAAAGATCTCTGGTGTAACGTATTAAAGTCTACCGTGTGATTAAAAAGTTATAGAAGAAATGATGATTGAATAATTTGAAAAATATAAATGTGGGTCTCATCCAGCATTTCAGATGCACTCTAATAATGTCTGCCGAGTGATTCAAAAGCTAGAAAAAGTAATAATTATATAATTCGAAAAGCATTGACCAGTGGTTTTCAATCGGTGCGTCATGAAGGGATCTCAGGTTACCTTAATAAAATTTACGGAGTTATCTAAAAGTTACAAAATAAGAATTAAGCAATTCGAAAAGTACAAATTTGAGGTTCTCAACTAGATTGTCAAAAAAATCTCAGGTGTATCTTAAAAAAGTCTATCGGGTGATCCAGAAGTTACAAAAAAAGTAGTTATTCAATAATTAGAAAAGTATAAACATGGGGTTCTCAACCAGTATCTCAGGTGTACCTTAATACCCGTAAAGCATGGTGACGTTAATGCAACGTCGTTGTGAAGTCACATTGTGACTTTGTGACCATCAATTGTCGATGTGACGTCACGTGACGTCGATGTGAAGTCACAGTGACTAAAATGTGAAGTCGTTATGGCCGTTTTAAAGCTCTTTTGTGACGTTTCACAAAGTGGTCACAATGTGACAAATTTGTAAAAAATGTGTCATTTGTGACTAATTTGACATTAACATCGTGACGAAACTGTGACAAAAGCGACGATATTTAAATTGCCAGAAACATGTTTTTTAAAGTACATAACATGTTTTGAAAGGTATTTATAAATTTCTAAAGATTTTTAAGAACGTCACATCTCAATCACAACGTGACGTCACTGAGTGGTGGCATTTTGGTCACAAATGTGATGTGACCAAAGTGACTCACAGTGACATCACTGTGACCATGCATGCTATTAGGGTAATGTCTGCCGAGTGTTTCAAAAGCTACAAAAGAGTAATAATTAAATAATTCGAAAAGCATAGACCAGTGATTCTCAACTGGCATGCCCTGAAGGGTTCTTTGAGGTGTAAATTAATAAAGTCTGTTGAGTATATTATTTATTACCGAGTTTAAATTATATTTAAAAAAGTGAATAATGGAAGTATATAAACTTATGTCATTTTTCAGTTTATAAAAGATTTTGATAGTTGCGTTATAAAATTTTCATATTTTTATTTTTATTTAATTTTGCAGAAATTACAATTCTACAATTTTTAAAGAGATATACAAATAACTGATAATATTTTTATAAAAGTTTTCGATAATCGCTTTATAAAATTTTCATATTTTTATTTTTATTTAATTGCATGGAAATTACAATGCTACAATTTTTAAATAAATATACAAATAACTGATGATTTTTTAATGAAAGTCTTTCATAATTGCGTTATAAAATTTTCATATTTTTATTTTTTTTTTAATTGTACAGAAATTACACAATTTTTAATTATAACGAGATAAATAAGTACAGGTATTGGAAATAAGCTGCTGAAATTAAATGGATGTATATTGCATTTACTATAAAGCATAATTAAGCGAAAAATATGACGGTTAAGCGTCTAAACTCATAAAACATGAAATTATAAAAAAAAAAGTTTTTTATTCTTAGTTAATAGCCATTCCTCTGAAAGTACATTGTATATTATTTAGTTTATAGCAATTTGCAAACATTTCTTCTTCATAACACATAACTTACG
This sequence comes from Maratus speculifer, assembly GCA_964019185.1. Taxonomy (NCBI): domain Eukaryota; kingdom Metazoa; phylum Arthropoda; class Arachnida; order Araneae; family Salticidae; genus Maratus; species Maratus speculifer. The sequence goes on along the minus strand of OZ025289.1, from coordinate 142,157,834 downwards.
CACAAAAGAAATATACAAATAACTGATGATTTTTTTATAAAAGTTTTTGAAAATTGCGTTATAAGTTTCCATATTTTTATTTTTATTTAATTGTAAATTACAATTCTACAATTTTTAAAGAAATACATAAGTAACTGGTGATCTTTTTATAAACGTTTTCGATAATTGCGTTGCAAAATTTTATATTTTTATTTGATTGTACAGAAATTATACAATTTTTAATTATAACGTGATAAATAAATACAAGTATCGAAATAAGTTGCTTATGTTAAATTGATGTATATTAATATACATAAATAGTAATAGTAAAAGCAATTGCTTTTACTATAAAGTAGAATGAAGCGAAAATAATGATGGTATCTCCTAATCTCATAAAACATGAAATTATAAAAAATAGAATTTTGCATTTATTAGTTAATATAGTCCTTCGTCTGGATGTACTTCGCTTATTATCTAGTTTACATGAACTTGGAAAAGATTCTTCTTTATCACAGATAGCTTACGCATAAAAGAAATATACAAATAACTGATGATCTTTTTTTTATATAAAAGTTTTAGGTAGCTTTCATTACAAAAAGTAAAAAGCTACCTATTTCAGCCGTCCGGATGAAAGCACTTCCAAAAAATTTTGGTATATTTTCACCAATCATGACCCCCAGACCCCACAACCACCCTCCGTTCAAATGTTGATATATATATATATCTGATTTTTGTCTTGCGATAACTATCGTATTTATGAACCGATTTGAATGAAACTTGGTATGTACATAGTACATACAAATGTCTCGACCGAGTTCGTTACACAGCATCATACGCTATCTTGTTTAAAAATGGCGGCCATTTAATTTTTTTTAAATTAAAAATTTTAAATTAAATGTGAAGAAATTAAAAGTTGAAAAATATTTTTCTTTTGTGTGTTAGAATTTAAAACAAAAATTTCAGAACACTTTTTATTTTGTTTATATCTTAAAAAATGATTGAGTTATAGCACTTTGAATTTTTCTTATGGCTGACATTTTGAAACAATCTGATTTTTGTCATGCTGTAACTAAGGTATTTATGAACCGATTTCAATAAAACTTGGTATGTACATAGTACATACAAATGTCTCGACCGAGTTCGTTAGCCAGCATCATCCGCTATCTTGTTTAAAAAATGCGGCCATTTAAAATTAAAAAAAAAAATTTAAAATTCAAAATTAAATACGAAGAAATTAAAAGTTGAAAAATATTCTTCTTTTATGTGTTAGAACTTAAAACAACGATTCCAGAACACTTTTTATTTTGTTTATATCTTAAAAAATGATTGAGTTATAGCCATTTGAATTTTTCTTATGTCTGATATTTTGAAACGATCTGATTTTTGTCATGCTGTAACTAACGTATTTATGAACCGATTTAAATGAAACTTGGTATGTGCATAGTACATACAAATGTCCCGACCGTGTTCGTTAGCCAGCATCATCCGCCATCTTGTTTAAAAATGGTGGCCATTTAAATTTATTTTTAAATTTAAAATTTAAATTAGGTATAAAAATGTGAGAAATTGGAAAAGATTTTTCTTTTGTGTATCTGACCTTGATACAAAGATTCCAGGGCATTTTTTGTTTCATCTATATCTTGAAAAATGACTGAGTTATAGCACTTTCAATTTCCAATGTGGCTGACATTTTGAAACGGCCTGAAATTGGTCACGCGATAATACGCATATTTATAAATTGATTTGGAAATAACCCCGTGTGTGCATAGTACATATCAATGTCTTGACCGAGTACACTAGCCAACTTCATCCGCCATCTTGTTTCAAAATGGTGGTTTTTTAAATTTGTCAAAAATCTTTTAAATATATAATGATGTACAAATAAAAAATTAGAAATTGAAAAAAGATTCTTTCGAATGTATTTATCTTAATAATGAATTCCGGAGTATTTTTTGCTTTGTCTTTATCTTAAAAAAAGCCTGAGATATAGCAGTTTGATTTTCTAATGTGGGTGACATTTTTAAAAAAATCAATTAGCCCGCGACAGCACTCGTATATATTAATCGATTTCGATATGAGAGTGCATATCCACATGAATTAAGATTTCGAACAAGCTCATTGGTTTGTTTTATCCATCATGTTGCTTTAAAATGGCATACACTTCATGATATCGTGGAATTTGGCGACTCTCTAAATGGCTGAAAATAAAACCAAGTTGAATAAAATATGACTAATTTTTAAAAATTCCTATCAATAATCAGTATTGACAAAAACTAGCATTCAATGTTATAAAATCGGGTTTCACTAACTTGAGCTTCGTATGTTTGTATAATATAACTTAATTTAAAATAAATAATATAAAGATAATTATATGAAAGCTATTTCTTCCTCCCGGCATTGCCGGAAGGACTTTTTGATAATTGCGCTATAAAATTTTATATTTTTCATTTTAATTGTACAGAAATTACAATTCTACAATTTTTAAAGAAATATACAAATAACTGAGGATATTTTTATAAAGTTTTTGACAATTGCGCCATAAAATTTTCATATATCTATTTCTATTTAATTGTATAGAAATTATACCAATTTTTAATTATAACGAAATAAATCAATAAAAGTATCAGAAATACGCTGCTTAAGTTAAATGGATGCATATTATGTATTATGAAGCATAATGAAGCGAAGAATATGACGGTTAAATGGCTTAATTCAGAAAACGTGAAATGATAAAAAATATAGTTTTATATTCCTTAGTTAATAACCATTAGTCTGGAAATACGTTGTACTTAGTTTATATCAATTTGCAACAGTTTCTTCTTCATCACAGATAACAAACGCATAAAAAATGTACAAATAACTGATGATCTTTTAATAAATTTTTTTTATAATTGAGCTATAATTTTTTTATATTTTTAATTTTATTTAATTCTATAATTTTTAAAGAAATGGATAAATAACTGATGATCTCTTTATAAAAGTTTTCGATAATTGTGCTATAAAATTTTATATTTTTATTTAATTGTACAGAAATTATATGTTTTTTTAATTATAACGAGATAAATAAATATAAGTATTGGAAATAAGCTGCATAAATAAAAAAAAATATATATTGTATTTACTAAAAAGTATAATTAAGCAAAAAGTATGACGGTTAAGTGTCAAAACCCATAAAACATGAAAATATAAAAAAATAGTTTCATGTTCATTAATTAATAGTCATTCGTCTAGAAGTACTTTGTTTATTATTTAGTTTATATCAACTTGCAAAAGTTACTTCTTCATCACAGATAACTTAAGCATAAAAGAAATATACAAATAACTGATGCGTAAAATTATAAGGTAAAAAAGATTCTCAGAAGTAAAGATTTTTTAAACGACGCCATGAAAAGCAAACGACTTAGAAGACGATAAAGTAAAAAAAAAAAAAAAAAAAAAAAAAAAAAAAAGAAAAGAAAAGAAAGATTCATTAAACAGCAATAAGCGAAAAACCTAAAGAAAAATGTTTCAAAACAGCATGAAAAAAAAATGTTTAACTAAAGAAAGATATGCATGCATGCAAATAAAATAAAAAAATAAAAAAATGTTCACATTAAAAAAAAATCTCGGAAACTTTTGCTTAATTACATACTAGAAACTAATAATATATCTATAATGTACTTTATTGTAGCCGTGAAATTTTTGTAAAAAAAAAAAAAAAAATATATATATATATACTATTATTAATTTTTATAAAACCCTTTCTTGTTTTAAATTTCTGCCTAATTAAACGGTGGAAAAAAACTCAGGCAGATACACTTTTATTTCTTTCAGGGTTTTTATTATTTAGAAAATAAACAGAAGAAAAAAAAAAAAAATAAATCATCGGCTGGAAAAATACGTTAACGTCAAGATTTTTTTCTTTCCTATAGAAAAATGAAATAAAAACTGAATTTAAAAACACAAAAATTGAATTTATCTATTTATTCTTTACAGTCATTTTTTCTACATAAACGTTATTTTTGTTGTACAATAATTATTAAAATTAAAATGAAGATATTATCAGTTGCGTATGGGTATTTAACGTGGTGTCAAAGTCATCTGAAATAAATGAAACCAACATTTTGCGAAAATCTATTGTATTTTAGAGAGGAGGGGGAGACAAGCATGGGCCTATTTTTAGTAAAATTGAACGAAATTTAGCAAAATGATAGTAGTTTTTTTTAAGTGCCTTTTATTCTCCCTTTCCCCCTAACTTCTGCGTGAGTATGCATGAAAGGCTTATTACCCTACAAAGTGAATAATTTTTATTTTACAAAAAGAAAAGAAGGTTGATTGGTTGAGTCATTTAAACGTCATAATTTACTAGATTTCATTCATAGTCGATTATACATCTGCAATTTTTTGCAGTGGCCGAGAGTTTCATCTCTTTCGGCTGGTAGACGGGAGGTTCTGAGTTCAAATCCAATCACGCCCGTTGACCTGATCGTTCGGAATTTTCATTATTAATTTTCTTCGAACCTTGTTCATTATTACATAAATACTTTTCAGGTTTTTCAAGAATGATTCCCACGGAGGACATCCACCCCCCCCCCCCCCACCTCAGGCTTACATTTCCCGTGCAGATAATCCGTCATTATAAAAACAAAAACTGTAATTTTTTGATACGATTATTTTCAAAAGAATCTGAAAGGTTGTTCCCTCTCCCCCCCTTCCTCCTGAAATATATGTAACCTACTATTTGTGCACTTACCTTATTGGAAAAATAAATTATTTAAGTAGTACAGAAATAAAAAAAAAACTAATCATTTGATTTTTAAAAAATATCAGATTTAAGTATTTGCAAACTCTACTTGAACGGCTTAAAATAAGGTAAAAATATGCAATTTTCAATATAAATTTGCATTCTTACTTCAATGAGTGCATATACATATTGTTCATCTAACTTAACTAAATATATTTGAAGACACTAAAGAAAAATAAAATGGAAAAATCAAAATGAAAAGCGATTTGCTGGCATTCGAAATAAAGTACCTCTTGAAGTTAATAAATAAGTGAACAATTTTCGTTACTTGAATTGAAGCTCCAATAATCTTGCTCAGTCATAAGAAAATTTTAAGGGCATATAAGATGATTTAATTTAAGAAAGAAATTTCCTATGGAGAAATTTCTATTCAAATTTGCGTATCTTATCTTGTTATTACATTATAGATCCCAGATTTTCTAGTAAGCAAAGTAAAGGACAAAATAATAGTTTGAATATAATATGAAGAAATGATTCCAAGGACTTAACATAATTGAGGCTATTCGATTTGTTGATTCCATTCTTTACGAAATTTCAGGTTCTAGAAGTTGTATGAAGTGCACTTCTGATATGAAAATTTAGTCTGTGATTTAATTATAAGAAATGGGATTTTTGTGTATAGTAATATTTGAAGGTAAAATATGCTGCCAACTGCATACAAGTTTCGGCTGATTTAAAGTAACAATAATGTTAACAATAGCAACAACAACGGTAATAACGATAATAATATTTTTTATTATTATTAGAATGTTGTAAGATGTAAGGTATGGTGTTTACTTCCCAATTTGTGAATGAGTATATATTTATTTTGAGTTACTTAACTCTTTCAGGAGCAAATAACTGGGTTATTTAATAATAAATAAATAAAAATAATAAAAAAAACTTTAAATTAAGTAACAGTGATTTTACGACTTTTTCTTTTTTTTCCTCCCACCAAATTTTAAAAGCAAAATTTATTAATATATTTCTGATGTAAATCTTCTGGTGTGGTATAATATATTCTATCGCCCCTCAAGAGATCCAAAATATATTTAAATTGCTGTTATACAGCCTGGTGATATCAGTTTGTCTTCAAAGTTTAAAAGGAACCGGCCAGTTGAAATTGTTTTTATTTTAAGTTTTGCGCAAATGTAAAATCAATCATCTCTAATACGTTTCAAAAGAAATTGCTACATCCGATAGCGAATTTTGAAGTTCGGTATTGATATGGCAATTGAGATAACGATTTCGTAGCCAATATCCTTTAAAACAACTGAAGGATGGACTACTGACCAGTTTATAAAAGGAATATCTAAAAATCCCTCCATTATTCGTCTTTGATACTGTAATATTACTTTATTTAAAGTATTAAGGCTAAAATAGCATTTAATCTAAGGACGATTCTACTTACAACCTGTTACCTGTGCCATCATTTCCCCCAAATCATGTGATAAAATGATCTTTACTGACTAGTAGTGCCGCTATAAAAATAATAAGAACATTTCTGAACTGCATTGGTACTTACAATGAGAATTTAATGCTTAAGACAACATAAAATAGCAGTTCTTGGTAATTTCATAACCAGTATTTTTCTAAATATAGAAAGAAATGATTAAAGTTGAATTTATAAATTGGGCATCTATAGAATAAATGCTATATTTATCTTCGAAATGTTGTTAATATTTAAATGTAAAAAGGAACCATTAGTAGTTTATATTCTGTATTTTTCTAAGTAATGGAAGTGGAGATTAATTTTGAGTCTACAAAACAGATATCTACACAGTAATGGCATATTTGCCTTAATTAGAGTGAATAATATATAAACTAACGAAGTTTCTGCTTACAAACTGTGTCACCAGATTCTTCCAAACACATAATAAAAATATCTACAGTCACTCAAAAAAGTTTTGGGACAGGATACAATTGCATAAAATTTTATCTTTCATGAAACTGATATATGCAATGGAAACAAAAATAATATAGTGTATCATACTTTGATAAATATAAAATCTGATAACTAAAACATAATGCATATTTTAATGCAATTATGGTTACCATTTAAATTAAAAGAAATAAAAAAAATTCTCAAAAAAGTATTGGGACACTATCCTATAAAAAAAGAAAAGAAAAGAAACAGTTATATTTTGTTGGTCCATCATTGTGCTTTATGACCTCTCGTAGTCTATTTGGCACAGATTTTACCAATTCTGCTCAAAAAGAGGGATTTATTTTTGACCCATTCTCCAAATAGATTCTTTCTTAAATTTTTCTTGCTAGAAATAAAATGCTCATAGACTCTGTTGAACTTGATCCAAAAGATTTTCAATTGCATTAAGATTGGGACTCTGTGCAGGAGGTCTGAATTGTACCAGGGCAATGATAGACGTCCCACAACTTGCAAATAAAAGCAGCATGCTTTGAGTCGTTACCTTGATACAGTTTAAAATGCCTTGGAATTCCCAAGTTATTTGTACTTTGCATTAAATTCCGTTTAAGAATGTCAAGATTGACATGTCTGTCCATTTTAAGTTTTCTACACCAGAACTCTCCATTCAATCCCAAACCACTTGGCTACTGCTTCTATATTACATAGTATGTCGTAAACTTTTGGTCTGCACAAAACTTCTTGCTTAACATCCGTCCAATAATGTTATATTTGCTTTCATTCGCGCACAATATATATATATATATATATATCCCAAAATTCTGTTGGTTTCTTTATATAAGTTTTAGCAAATGTCAGTCTAGCACCTTGATTTGCTTTGCTGATATAGAGGGATTTTTCCTAGGTATTTCAGCATGAAACTTAAGTTTTCTCAAAATATTTCTGATAGTTTGAGCATTTTCAGATTTTCTTTATCTTTTTCAGTTCCCAGGATCAATTTTACGGCGCTAGTTTTGGGATTAATGTGAATTTGTTTTACAATCCACCTCTTCGCATTCACTAAACATCTTTGGATGGCTTAATTTTCTTCCTTTTTAAAATTATATGTTTTATTTAATCTGTAGATAATATTAAGGGTGTATTTGGAAAAATAATTTTTTACCTTCAAAACACTGGTTTAAAACCGGTTTGAAACAACTTTTTTCTTTGTTTCAACCGGTTTTTTCACTTTATGTCGTGAGATTTCTTCTATACGACGAACTGATTTCCCATTTTTCTAATTTTTTTAGAAATTTAATTTTAAAAAAGTATGCTACTGCGTTACCACGTTCCTAGAACCATAGAATAAAATTGTTTATGTTGATTGTCAGTACCACTATTGGATTAATTAGAACATTTGAATACCTATTTATTAGAACATTAAACTGAACTAAATTGATCCTTGAAATTAGAATTTACGCTTAAGATAATATAAAAAATGTAAAGTATTTGGAAAATGTCACAATTGAAAATCAAATGTAGTGAAATAAAAAACTTTCAAAACCTAGTTGAAATGAAAATTTGTATATCAGACGATTTCTTATAGAAACATTTATCGGTATATTACACTTGTATGCATAAACTATATCATTTTATTTTTAAATTATAGAAGTTTTTTTCAGTAATGATCTACAACATACTATTAACGAATGTAATTTTTATGTAATATGTCACATACATATCTGTACCTTTGGTTACACTTGGGCTAAAATTGGAACTTCTCGTCCTAAACTTTATAGTATTTCATCAGCTTAATTAAAATTGATCTTTTTGTTTCGTTTTAGCTATTGTCATTTGCCATATAAAACAAATAATAAGCAATAAACACACAGTTTTATTTCATAAAGAGTTTAAAATATTTAGTAAAAAAAAAAAAAAAAACAGAAAGGATCACTGTAATTTAAAACAGATAGGAATGAGTAACATTGCAAATCATAGAAAAATGAACATACTGAGCAAAATATCTACTTAAAACACGCTAACACAAAGAATATGAAAAACAAATTTGCTTTTCATAAAATTTTAATTTTTGAAAAAGTATAGTATAAAATTTTTGTAGTCGCACTCGATATCGCATATATTTGTGAAAATCAGATAAATCAGTCAATTCTATAAGTTTTATATCAGAATATATTTATTTGTTTTTATGCTTCGAAAATGTGCGAGTCGTCGATTTTAACAGACTACATTACAACAATAAGCGTATTTATGTATCATTGGAATATGTAGTTCCTCATTTGACTTTGTAAAATAAAATTCAAACATTTTCGAGCAATATTTAAAATTTATAGGGAGTAGAATTTATAGAAGAAATATGCATTTTCAACATATAGCTTTAGTTTTTCTTTATTGGCTTCATATTGCGTTGTTCGTCTAACTTAGTTCAATATTTGAAAGCTCCTGAACAAAAATAGAATGAATAAATAAGTCTATGCCTAGCTTAATAGTTACAAATGTAATTTTTCAAATAAAGTATCTGTCCAAGTTAATAAGTAAGTGAACAATTTTCCTTACATGAATTCGAATTTCAATATATTTTTGTTCAGCTATAAGAAAAGTTTAAGGAAATAAAATCGTATAATTTATGGATGATATTTTATGCAGAAAAATCTTTCCAATGCGTTACTTATTATTTATTGTAGATTACAGGTTTGTTAAGAAAATATGTGACTTAAAAGAATTGAATAATATGTTAAAAAGCAAAGAAATAATTCTAATAATTTACCTTATTTGATAACATTTTATTTATTGATTCCATTTTTCAAGATATCAAATTTTAGAGCATTTCTTATTTACAATTAATTTATTTAAACCTTATTTTCTTGAAAGGAGATAGAGGTTTATCAGATTTGAGATACTTAAAGAAAAAACTAGGTGGTTAAAATAGAAATTCGTTGTTAATTCTTATTTTAATGGAAATTTTTGATTAACATACTGAAAAAATTATTACAAATTATTTGGGAATTTGAACTGAAGCATCTGAAAAGTAGATAAAGTTTTAGACTTAGTTTAATATTTTTTTTTTTAATTATCGAAGTTCTTTCTCGAAACTGGTGCATCATTGAAAGTTACAATGATTATTAAATAATAATAATAATAACAAATTGGAAATTGCACGCATTAGTTGATAATACCAGTTTTCATTAAATGTTTAATACTTTAGAATTTGATGCCGGTATGTTTAATCTTGAATGTATATATTTCAGATTAGATAATTTTTATGAGTGTTTGAATGGCCAAAAACACTATTATAATAATTTTCTTATAGAAAATTCAGATCTTCTAACAAATTGATTTACAATGTGATTTCCTGTACTCTATTATCAGTCGAAATATATTCCACTTCAATGGAAGCGCATAACACATGATTGCCTTATTGTTTCAAATTAATTGCATGGAATTTTGATCTAAAAAAAACAAACAAACATTCCCATTGGTTGATTTTCTGTCTCTTTTATCACCCGTTGAAAATATGTCAGCAAAAGACTCTAGCAGGGTTTTTTTTTAAAGTTTTTTACTTAAATAAAAATACTTGGCTGCATTTAGATATCTTAAAATATATCCAATGCGTCGATTGTGCTCATATATACTCACAGCGCGTAAAGTCGCCGATAATTCAGTGCTATAGTTTTGACCCTTTCAGGACTATAAGTTTGCTAAGAGTGAATATTAGTATATAACTGTTTATTTAAGTTTGTTTAGATGTAGAATAAATAAAAATAAAAAATAAACATAGCAATGTGCAGGTTTTTATTATTATTTTATGAGAAATATTTTTCCTAATGAACTATAAAAGTAACAAAAAATATAGTTAGTCTTATTATGCAATGTCTCCTATTTATTGGTTTATTATAAGAAAATATTAATTAAAATAATACTATATTGTTGCAGCAAATAATGTGTTAATTATGATATTCTATGAAACAAAGATGGACAGTGCACATATTACATATATCCGTCTTATTTTCTATGCAGCGTTTAGCATATTTTGCACATATTTTACATAATTGCATTCAACATATGTTTTATTTTGACATTCTGTATAAAAAATGCAGATAAGGTTATAATTAAATACAAAAATAATCAATTTTAAAATGGGAATGAATAAATAAGTGAGAGGGTTAAGGAATGTTATGAGAGACCATTGCTGCGGGTAGATTTTCTGTCTTTTTAGCTCACAGGCTATCATAGCCTGAGAGCTTATGTGCCGGTCCGTTCTGTATGTATGTGCGTATGTGCGTAACTCGATAACTCATGATAAAAATATCGGATCCACTTGAAATTTTGTATATAGGTATATCCTGATAAGGCGCTTCCCTGATTAGTTTTTGGAGTTCATTCGATATGTATAAGAGGGGGAACGGGGGGCTCATGCCCCCCGTTAGTTGATATAAATGGGATTTTCATGCAGAATTAAGTTTTCAAAATTTAGATTAGGATCATTCTGATGAGGCGATTCCGTGACTGTTATTAGGTGTTCATTGAATAAGTATAAATAGGGGGAACAGGGGTTCTAATCCCCCCCCCCCCGTTAGTTGATATAAATGGGATTTTCATGCAGAATTAAGTTTTCGTTCAAAATTTAGATTAGGATCATTCTGATGAGGCGATTCCGTGGCTGTTATTAGGTGTTCATTGAATAAGTATAAATAGGGGGAACAGGGGTTCTAATGCCCCCCCCCCCCGTTAGTTGATATAAATGGGATTTTCATGCAGAATTAAGTTTTCGTTCAAAATTTAGATTAGGATCATTCTGATGAGGCGATTCCGTGACTGTTATTAGGTGTTCATTGAATAAGTATAAATAGGGGGAACAGGGGCTCTAATGCCCCCCCCCCGTTAGTTGATATAAATGGGATTTTCATGCAGAATTAATTTTCGTTCAAAATTTAGATTAGGATCATTCTGATGAGGCGATTCCGTGACTGTTATTAGGTGTTCATTGAATAAGTATAAATAAGGGGAACAGGGGTTCTAATGCCCCCCCCCCCCTTAATTTATATAAATGGGTTTTTCAAGCAGAATTGTCAGATTTCGTTCAAATCTCTGAATAGTTTTGGAAGTTTAATGGTTAAGTATAAAAGAGGGGGATAACTCCTTTTAAATTATATAAATGCTAAATGGGTTTTTATTAAGAATTATCTAATTTGCTCTGAATTTTGGATATAGATTTTTTATATGATAAAGCATGTCTTTGATAGTATAGGAGGTTCAATGATTAAGTATAAAAAAAAGAGGAAAGGGGAGAGCTGTTTCCCCTTCTTAATTTTTTTTTCGAACGGAATTAACCCTTGAAAATATAAGGCTTTAATGTGCAATTAGTATTTGTAGCCTGTGAGCTCAATGCCATCAGTTTAACTGGGCAGTATTCTTTTTATTTATCACCTGCTGAAATCACGTCAGCAAAAAACTTTACCACACATAAGACTATGTTTATAAATATCTTTAATACGTATGTAACAAATCAAGAAATGCTTTATATTTAAATTTTGTAGTCCAGATCTTGCTCAAAGTGATATCCATTAAATGTATGTATCTAGCAGACACAATCATCATTCATCATCTTGAAAAGAATTACATATAAAATAAAATAATAATAAAAATTAATTTTTAGCTCTGAAGTAAAGCAAGATTACAGCTGATCGACATCGCTGACTTTAAAGGTAAGAATTTTTACTTACTTTTATACAACCATTTTATAAAATAATTATAATTGAACCTAAATAACGAACGTTCCTTTAAACTTTATAATAAAAAATAACTGGTGAGAATAATGAGGGATTCTGAGCATCTTTACTGACGCGTATACTGGTCGCTCGTCCCCATTATGTTAACATTATGCAGTTAATTAAAATTAAAAGCATTAATTCCATTGAAAGATAAACCTGTTCAAAATCTAATGTGTTCTTATAGTTTATGTTTTACCATCGTTACAATTAATTTTTTCACTCCTGAGACAAATATTACGAGAGACCACAAAAACCTGTTTAAAATTATTATAAAACATCACCATACATGTATCAGCCTATAGATCAATGTTTATGATCTGTTCGCATTTATTTAAAATGTCTAAGGGTAATTTTAACAATTCTAGAAGTATTTAAATTCATTTAAAGGGTCTTACTTACACTTAGTGTCTCCTAGTAGTTTAAGAGCCGACAGCACAAAAACCTATGTCATCGAGCACAAGAGAAAAAACATTTCTTTTATGGAAGAGTAGTAAGAGGGAAATCTAATGATCCATGCCTTCCGGGAGTGAAGTGGTGCATAAGCCAAAAATTAATATCACTAGGGATTCACTTGTAGGTTTAACGGTGTGTTTTAACTGTTTTCAAACTTTTCTTTGTAGGACATGCACAATGATGAACCTACGAGTGAACCACTCGTGGCATTAATTTTTGGCTTATGCACCACTTCACTTCTGGCAGATAAGGATTAGATTAAACTATTTCAACTTTTCCATAAAATAAAGGTTTTTAGCTCACAGGCTATCGAAGCCTGGGATTTATGTGCCCGTCTTTCTGTATGTGCGTATGTGCGTAACGCGATAAGTCATGATAAAAATATCCGATTCACTTGAAATTTTGGATACATGTATATTCTGATAAGGCATTTCCCTGATTAATTTTTGGAGTTCATTCGAAATGTATAACAGGGGGAACGGGGGGTAATGCCCCTCCCCTTAATTTATATAAATGGGTTTTTCAGGCAGAATTATCAGTTTTCGTTCGAAATTTAGATGTATGATCATTCTGATGTGACACATCCGTTATCAGTAACAAGTGTTCATTGGATAAGTATAAAGAGGGGAATCATGCCCCTCCTTTTAATTGATAAAAATGAGTTTTTTGTGCAGAAATATCAGTTTTTATACGATAAATCATATGCCTGATTAGATTAAGGGGTTCAATGATTAAATATAAAACGGGGAAATGGAGGGAGCTGTCCCTCCCCTTAATTTGTTTTTCGAACGGAATTAACCCTTGAAAATATAATGCTATAATATACAGTTAGTATGCGTAGCCTGTGAGCTCAATGCCATCAGTTTAACTGAGCAATATTCTTTTTATTTTTTCTTGATCTCGATGACATAGATTTTCGTGCTCTCGGCTCTTGTACTATACAACAGACGACATCAGGAATCAGGTTGCTACTTCAGAAAGATATTCATAAATGATGTGTAATACTTAATGAAGTGTAAACAGATGAAATTTATGCATCCATAAGTACAGTTTAAAAAATCAAAAACTAAAAATTCAGTCAAATACCTCTAGTAACCCTACATCTAAAAGTTCTATTACACGTAACATAATCAAACGAGAAAAATTGCCTGCGACTCGTCAGTTTCCCCACAGTTTATTTGACAGTTCGAGAAAAGGCTTTTCCATCATCAGATTTCCAAGTATTTGATTGAATGTTACTGGCGATTCGCTTCGTTCGCTTTCGAAGCAACTACCCTCGAACCATAGGAAAACATGGAGACAACTGAAAGTTGAAGCGACATTGACCCCTCGTGTGATAGCACTTTAAATCTGATCAACACACGTAAAATTAAAAGGCTAACTAAAATAGCATGGAATTCCATGCTTTAATTCTCGAGTTACAGCGGCCTAAAATTTGTACAATGCACATACAGAAGAATGATACAAAAAAAAATAGATATAGATTTATAAAAAGAGTCAAATTGAATTCAGAACTTTCTATAACGTAAAAATCTATAAAAATTAAAAATTAAAAAAATCCTCGAATCATCCAGTACTTTCTTTTCATAAATTAAAAAAAAAAGTAAAAGAAGAAAAAAAGGATTCAGAAATTAAAACGAGTATAATCCGCCATTATTTAATATACATTGAAGGAAATTTGTCAGAAGTTAAATGCTTCAATTAACTTAAATTTAATGTGCAGTGTTCACATAAACTAACAGCTATCCTGTTTCTTAGCAACGGTGAATAAGACTTTTAAATATTTCTATATAAATATTTGTTACAGAGCATGTAATTTCTCCATGCTGATAATTAAAATTGACAACATTGCTTTAAACAGCTGATTAAACTTCTAATTGATGGCCGAAAACTTTATTCGTGTATTAATTAACAATGCTATCGCTCTCAAACAACTATCCTGTATTTCTACAAAGGATTATTTGGTGTTCTGGAATTAAACATCTTAAGACATCACAGACAGTTAGAATAGAATCAAAGCCCATACAATTTATTCTGACGATCCTTCGAAGATAATCTTTAAGTAAACGATTTCCATGCAGATTAACTGAGTAGATAGCTGGAAAGGAGACTTTAGCTTTTGTTTATCAAAATGCATATTTATTGTTGTATAATTTAATTGCCGAATTATCCAGCACCTTCTTTTTATAAATGTAAAAGAAAGGATTAAGTAATTAAAATGCGGATAATCCGCTATCATTTAATGTATATTGAAAGAAATCTGTCAGCAGTGTTGACATAAACTAACAGCGATTAAGTTGCTTAGCAACGGTGAAGATTAGTTTTAAATATTCCTATGTAAATGTTTGTTACAGAGCACGTAATATTCTCATACCAGTATTTAAAATTGACAACATTGCTTTAAACAGCTGATTAAACTACAAATTGATGTTCGAGAATTTTATTCAAGTATGAATTAACAAAGCTATCACTCTCAAGCAAAGGATTATTTGGTGTTTTGAAACTAAACATCCTAAGACATCACTGATAGAGTAGAATTAAAGCCTATACAATTTATTTTGTCAATCCTTGGAAGGTAATTTTTAAGCAAATGATTTCCATGTAGATTGACTGAGTAGGTGACTGAAAAGAAGACTTTGGCTTTTGTTCATCTTAATATTTATTGTTGTATATTTGTATTGGCGAATCGTACTTTTTTTTCAAAAATGTAAAAAAACGAAGAAAAAAAAAATAGAAACAAGTTGAATGTAGATTCTGCCATTGCAGAATTCAGTTTCGCCTCCAATTAGAAAAAAAAAAAAAAAAACTAATTTTATTTTTATTATGACATTATTTTCACTAACTGAAGTCATATGTCAGTCAAATCTCAATCTCAGTGTCCATAATGAAAAGAAATATTGAAATGTAATATCGTTATGAGTTAAAATGCGATGTTTTAAATAGTGACGTCATTTTCTCTTCAAATGTTTTTTAAATGTTACTGTTATTAGTTATATGAAAAAGGCGTCCTTAATAATATTGTATTTGATTGATATTGTAATTTTATTATCGAGAGAAGAGCTAAACTGAATTGCCACCATTTTGCAGAAATATCGTAAAAAAGCATTTAAAATTAAAAATAAAATATAAAAATGGAAATAAATTAAAAAATAGCTAAAACGGGCACAACTACAAATAAATAGCTGTCATTTAAAAAAATAATTATCAAAATCGGTTGAGTAGAAAGTTCAGGGCTGATGACACGACATTTTTAGCTTTTCTGAAAGAAATAGCATCGGAGGCTAATAAAGATGAGTATAATCCGCCATTATTTAATCTATATTGAAGAAAATCTGTGAGCAGTGTTGATATAAACTAACAGCGATCCTGTTGCTTAGCAACGGTGAAGATTTTCAAATATTTCTATGTGAATGTTTGTTACAGACCATGTAATTTGATGTTCTGAAATTAAACATCCTATGACATCGCTGACAGTTAGAATAGAATCAATTCCCATACAATTTATTCTGACAATCTACGAAGATAATCTCCAAGTAAATGATATCCAGGTAGATTTACCGAATAGATGGTTGAAAAGGAGACTTTAGCTTTTGTTCATCAAAATATTTATTGTTAAGTGCGTTCGTAATTATGTAAATACACCTATAGCCGATACACTTATAGTCGTATTTCAGTCCGTCCGTACGTCTGTCTGTCCCTCTATCATATAACATAGCAAAAACAAGGTCCACCAGTTCGTCGATTTCGATGAGATCAACTGAATAGATGGCTGAAAAGGAGACTGTCTTTTTTTTCATCAAAATATTTATTGTTAGGTGCGCTCATAATTATGTAAATAAGAAATACATATAGTCGACTTCTCGCCCATGAGTTCGTCCGTCTGTCTGTCCTTCCTTCAGTCCGTCCGTTCGTCAGTCTGTCCATCTGTCTGTCCGTGTGTCCGCATATATCAGAGCAAAAACTGCTCAATGGAATCATTTGAAATTTAAGATATATAATTTTTGCATAATTTTGTCGAGTAATATCAAATTTTATAAAAATCGGATGTATATTTTAATTACAAGGACAATTAAAAGTATTCCGTTACATTACCTTCAATGGAAAAAAATATTTTCAAGTGCATTTTAGCGATGTTACACTCTATCGAACTTAATAAAATTCATGTGCATCTATGGAGTATGTACTAAAATATACAGTCTGTACAGTGTGTGATTGCAAGAATATTTGTTATTAATCTACAGGGCCGCTCAAAAGTGTTCCATTGCACAATGGTATAGGGGAATTGTTTGGGACGCGTTTTAATTATATTAAACTATTTCCCACTTTGCGAAATTGATATATGTTGCTGAGGTTTACTGCAAGTTACTTTCTGTACAATATACTTTAATTATTTTCTGTATAATAGAAAACAGATAGTATTTACAAAGACGCTCTTAAGATTTCGGATGTTATACTGTATCCGCATTATTACAAAAAGATCTAAATATTTTTAAAACTTCATTATATTTTGAACGCACCTCATTTGCTACGCTTTACGTGCAATTTCCAACTCTTTTATATTTCTTGCAAGTTTAAGAGATTGTATTCGTACCATACCCACACAAACTTTCAGTTGTGCATATCATGCTTTAGTGACTTGTTTTTTGTCAATGGTTTTTTCCGAATATGTCTGCAGGGTCGAACATTTGTGTGTAAATTGGGTGGACTATACGCCAGCACTTCGCATGGTAATTTTTATTGATAGTGTAATCCACATTCATTATAGACAATCATTACTGCACCTCATTCCCCCTATCGGCTATTTTTGTAACTAAACGTTTTTAGTGTATTAAAGGTGTTCTTAAATCAAAAGGGGCAACTTTGTAACATAAGTTTGAACTTATTTTTGTTCGGAAATGCATGAAACTAGCAGATGTTGTTATTCAGAAATTATCTAATCGCATTCATTTTCCCGTTTTTTTTTCTTTTTTTTTTGCAAACGTCATAGATTTTTTAAATCGAGTCGTCAAAGATGGCATTTTGAATTGCATTTCCCGACGAAAGAAAGAAAAAGGCGTGATCACGTGATCGAAAATGCTTATAACTAATTAGGTAATTTATTGATCAAAAACCGGAAAACTAAGTTAGATTCCAAATCGCTTGCATGGTCAGGTTTTGCAATTTTATATCTTTCCTTTGAAAAACGATTTTTATAAATGTGTCAAAACGTTTTACGCTTGTTGAGCAAATGAGTTGACATCATCCTTAATTATTTCTCCACGGTCTGGAATGTGTATCCTTCATGTATGGAGTCGTTATATCATCCAAGGCTGTCTATCCAAAGTCTTACAAACAGGGACACTTTTATTTTAATCATGCGGTATAATTAAAAAGTCGATCATAGATAACATGAGAATCATTTATTAATTTAAAAAAAAGGACGAAAAAAGTTAAGCAATCTAGAATTAAAAAAAAAAAATTAACGTTCATTAATTTTTACAAATTTATTCTTTTTTCTTTTAACAGAAAAAAAAAGGAATTTGGAAATTGTAATTTTTTTTTAATAAAAACTAAACTCAAAGTTTAACTAAAAATGAAGCATTTCTGAAAATCTGTATAGATTCATTTTATTTTAATCTCATATTTCACTTTTGAAAATGGATTTAGCTATAAGTAGTTTAAAAGAAAAATCTTCTGAAAGAATGAAATGACAGACAATTATTAAATCATTTATGGAGAACTAAGCTATAAAAAACGTATAAATAAACCTCCACATACGCCTACAATTCATAAATTGTTCTTTTTATGAATTTCTAATCCAAAGAAACCTCTAGTCTAATTGAATTATGATTCTCAGTAAGATCTTTTTAAAACAGTATTCATATATTAAGATTACAACAATAATTTCGATAAAAAAAAATGGAAATCGTTATTTTCCTTATAAAAGCGAAATTCAATGCTTAACTCAAAATGGAGTATTTCTGAAAATCTGTATAGCTTCATTTTATTTTAACTTCGTATTTCATTTTTGAAAATGGATTTATCTATAAATAGTTCAAAAAAGAAATCTTCTGAAAGAATGAAACGACAGACAATTACTAAATCATTTATAGAAAACTAAGCTGTAAAAAATCTATAAACCCCCTCATACGCCCACAATTCATATATTGTGACATTTATTACATTCTTAGTCCGAAGAAATCTTCAGTCAAATGAATTATGATTTGCAGCTAAGATTTTTTAAAATGAGTATTCATACATTATAATTACAATAATGATTTTCATTTAACTCACGATATTTGGTAAGTTAAAAATAAAAAAAGAAAGGAAAAGTCTAATTTTAAACAGCGAAGAATGTTTGGTATTATTCATGTATTAAAATGTTTAGAACTGTCAATATTTTATTAGTTTCATTAGTGGGTATATATTTACCAATTAGCTTTACTGGTATGTTTTAGCATAACAATTAATGTATAACAGGGTAACATCCCCAGTAATTGGCACATTAAAAATTTGTCTTTAAATTTACTTCAATTTACATTGCCAAGAAATAAAATTTTTATTTGCAAATATTTTTAAATCAAAAGATGAATATCTGTGCATGTATTTTGCCCATTGAAAGCAAAAATTTTTGAAAAAGCATTTTTATAAAAATAAATTTATTAAAAGTTGCTGTAGTCACCAGTAATTGGCACCTAGAGCACCAATGTATAACACCTTGTGATCCAGTAATTGCTACATGTTTATATTAAAAAAAAATTTTATATCTTGCATTCGGTTTAATCGCTTTAAATGAATTTACTGTAGATGAAAATGCCATATTTCAGGTTTTAGAAAGAAAGAAATCAGCATAATTAGTCTGAAATGTGAACACTTTAAAACAATATGATATACTTATATTAATATTCAGTAATTGTCATGCTGTCCCCAGTAATTGTCATATAAAGCTTTAATGGATTCCAATCACTGATAATATTTCATATTTTCAAATAAAAACAATTGATAAATAAAATTAGTCTATAACTAACTTAGTGTACTGCCAAATTAAGTGGTTTAATCTCAAATCATGCGATTCCCTTGTAATTGGAATAGGTGCCAATTATTTGGAACTATCAAAATTGAAGCACCATTAATTGACATCTATCATTAATTCAGAAATCCAAATATTTGTGTCAAAAATACTTTTACACAATTAAAGTAACCCTTTTCAACTAAACAAAACTGTTGTCAATTAAAATTTAAAATATATTAGAAATCAGATAATAATGAATTGAAAAGCATGCCTTTCTTAAGCCAGAGAAGAAGCATTTGCAACAAAGATGGCTAATTTGATATAAACCATAATTCTTTCTCTTTCCTAGGCACTATTGTCATTTAGTAGCATAAATCGAAGTTAAAATCTTTAAAGTAAATGAGCATATAACTGGTATATGGTCTTGCATTTTTAAAAGACTGGATATAAATCATATATTAGGACATGTTTGTAGGATGTGCCAATTATTGGTGCATGCCAATTACTGGGGATGTTACCCTATATAATAATATTATTATTACATGTCATTTTCATTTAGAATTTTGGTGAATATTATTATGTGAAGTTGCAACATAAATTTCGATTAAAAGGTATTTTATGTTGTTAAAGTTGACGTGTGCCAGAAGGGCAATAAGGGATGCTGGAGCTTCCATTTAGACTGCACCCAGAGGACTGGAAATCAGACTTCTGCAGAAGTAGGTATTATATATATATAATAGTTCCATCTTTCGCTCAAATAATAGCAGTTATTGTTTTTAATACCGATTCGGTGAGATCTTGGAAGTGAGATTGTAGCATTTCTTACAATAATCGACAAGTGTTTTTCGCAAAGCGTGCACCAAACACAACCGTGGTGTGAAAACTAAAATTAATTATTTCAATAGATCCCACAAATTCTTAATAGGTTTGCTATCTGTCAATCTGTGAGATTAAGTGAGTGTTTTAAATTCACGGGAATACTTTATAATCAATTCTTTAATAAACATAAGCTACTAAGTGATACATTATTGCGTATAAAATTGGCTTTATTACTTGAAAAAAAATTACTCTGATAAATAAGTGTAAATGATCCCCCTATACGTTAATTTATAATAAAGCCATTAAAAAACATGACAAATAAACACCAAAACATGGTTTATTTTATATTTAAACATGGTTAAAACATGGTTTATTTTAAAAACATGGTTTATTTTATTTTTCAAAACTTTTGATAATAATGGTATTTCAACAATGGTTTAACTTGAGGGTTATTTCGAAAGTAAGGTTCGAAAAGCGATAGTTAATCAATGTCGCACGAACATTGGAACTAGCATGCGCACCTATTCCTAGCATACCTTGGTCATCAAACGACGCCATTTGCGTTGGTGTTGTCGAAGTGTGCTATTTAAAGTATTAGCTCGAAATGTGTGAAACAATTAATCATTCCACGGACTGTGTAATATAGTCAGTGATTCGATTTTTGATAGCAAGGACCTTGTGCTAATACACACATGCAATACAAAATAAGCAACTTGGCTGTCTGATACCAAGTTTTGTTGCTGTTTGACAATGCAAGACGTGTCATTCTGTCATTCACACATAAATTCTGATCAGATCTTTTGGATGGGAGCAGTTAACTACCCACCGTACATTTCAGACTTGTTCCACTACCTAAAGGAGTTTCTCAGCGGCAAGTGCTTCGCAACAGATGATGAGGTGAAAGAAATAGGTACTACTCTGTTATCCCGTCGACCAAAATACTATCGCCAAATTATAAGATTAAATGCCAATAATGGATGATCGTGAATATCAATTCAATGACATTAAATACGATACACGTGTTTAAAACGTCCTTAAGTGATTTTTATTTCGACTTTTTATTTGTATTTTTATTAATATTCTACTAATTATTTGTTTTTTCGTTATTTAAAAAAATTACGTCAATATGTATAATTTGGCTATTAGTTTGGCGATTAGTATAATTTGGCGAAATCGGTCGACGAGATAACAGAGTAGTACAAAGAAATAGTTAAAGACTGGCTATCTTCACAGTCGGAAGACGTATATGACTTAAGCAAAGAAAAGCTTGTAGAATGTTAAGACAAATTTTAAATAAATATGGAAACTGCAGAAAAATAGAAAAACATCTAAGGAATTAAATGATTTTTTTTTGTAAAAATTGTGACGGTTTATGTTTTATAAGATATCAAACCTAAGTCTTCTAATAATGCTCATAACAAAGTCAATTAGGATAAACAGTTCCAATTTTCCTTAGTGAGCTGCTTTGGAAAGCAAGAATATCCACCTGTTTTTCTAAAACTGTAGCTAAAATCCAAGAAAAGTCTCGTTTGAATCTCGAGCAATTCTTGACGGCATTAAAATGTCGTGTTTCAATTTAAAGAGAAGTTTTGACAAAGTAACACTTGTTTGTAAATTGTAATTGTAGCAATAACCGTTGAACAATGTACCAGTTTCAGATTCGGTAATTTACCAGTTTATGATTCAATCTACAAAAGTTTATCCTTTAATCGGATTATCGAATTTTGAAATAAGGTTTGGTCATGGCCATCTTTGGAAACGTTTTTGTATCGCGTTTTGGTGCAGTGCACTGTTAAAACTAATGGTGACACATTGCACCTTTTAAGGGTGAAAGGCTTGTCTCATTGGTAACACATCTAAAAGAGCCAAAATAGCACCTTTAATTAGGGTGAAAAGATGGCACCCTTAATCCAGAGTGCCCAATGATAAAAAATTAAAAAATATACTAACCGACTTTCGGCCCTCGATGGATTCGAACGCAGAACGTCTGATTACAAGCTCAGCGCCCTATCCACTCGGCCATCAGGCTCACCTTCAAAGTCTCCCTGAAATGTTCATATTCCTGAAATTCAAAGGTTGCTTTATATAAAAAAGCTCGCCAAAAGTTAGCCATCCGAAGTTCTAAACAAAATTGGGATAGCGTATAGCGGTGATAGTCATCGTAGGAAAAAATTGCTGTGTTGATCCACCAGTGACAGCGAGTTGAAGTGGAAGGATACACGTTACAGAGCATGCGCAAATGACTAAGGGGTGAAAATCTTCCAATTGCGTGGTACCATAATTAGCGTGAAACACCCAATGGCACCCCAAACACATTTTCAAGCCCGCTGGTGCCAAATGATTTAACCTTTTCAGCCCTGGGCGTCAAATGAAACCGGTTCGTCACCTTTATTTTTAACAGTATGTTCAACTAAATTTCTAACAGTGAATCAAAATCAAATAATTATTAACAAATTTCATTAAATACTAAAGTTTATCATGGAAGTTCATATTCTCATGAGAAATTACTATAGAATAGAAAAGTTACAATGCAAGTACAAAGAAAATATACGTTAAAGAAAAAAAAATTATCCATGCTTTATAAACCAATATATATATTTTGAAAATTTACGCCATGAATAGAAACAAAACAGTCTATTATAGAAATACGACTTTTATAAATGAGCTACGCATTTCTTTTTTTACGATACCTGTCATAAACAGTTAACGGGAATAGATTGATTGCCGCGGTCCTTTTACTTTAAGAGATTTACTATGTGCCGATAGCCGAGGACAATTGCTGTGAAGTATCGTATTATTGTCCAGATCCCAAATAATTGATTTATTTTATAAAGGGATTTTTTTCAAATCCCTCTACATTCGAGAATTTTTTTTCTTTGTACTGATAATAAATATTTTATAATAATAATTCTTTGTAAAATTATAGCTATACTTTCTTATATAGAATCAATAGTGTTTTTATTTAATTGTTTATAAAGATTGTTGTCTGGTATATTATAGAGTAGAGTGGGCCGAAAAAAAAAACATTTTTCGGTTTTTGATGATGAATAGCGCAGAAAAGTTGCCACTGGTGGTGCTAAGATCATACAAAACAAGTGAGATTTTTTTAAACAATTCCTTATCCTGTCGCAAATGACTTGAAGTTTTGCTGACTTTTGAACTTTTCAGCAAAAATCTTAAAAAATGTTAAATGGTATGGTTTAATGGTAATGGTTTCATTATTTTGACTGGATTTACTTGAAACGTCATGTTTAATGAACGAAATATGTAAATAAACTCTAATTAAAAATTATTTAATAGTTATGTGTATTTTGAATCAGGTGATTTGTTATTTTGACTGGATTTACTTGAAATGTCATGTTTAATGAACAAAATATGTAAATAAACTCTAATTAAAGATTATTTAATAGTTATGTGTATTTTGAATCAGGTGATTTGTGTAAATTTTTCGCACATAAGTGTGCAATAATTGTAAGTATTGTTTGATTCGTTAGTTGGTTTCCCTCTTTTGTCTTTTTTATGTTTTTAGTTCTTCCTTCTATTTTAGAAAGCGTTTACAGCCAAACATTTGGATGACGGACCACAGCATGTTTTAAAAGCAATTCTGAAAAGAGAGGAGAATGTGGAGCGTAAACCATATAAAAATACAGACTTCACAATAACGTTTCATTTTTACGTCTCTTCATCTATACGTCATTTTATGCTGATCGAGGCTAGCGAAAAACACAAACTATCGCGGTTGATTCCGCGTATATTTTTTTACAGACCGCTGGAGTCACGTGATTCTCGAATGCACCAATGCAGGTGTATGGAAAGACCATCACGCCATTTTAACAGTCTGAAAAAAATACACATGGGATGCACCCAATGTTCTCGCTGACATTTGACCAAAGTTAGTAATTTGGCTAATTTGAAAAAAAAAAAAAAAAAAAAAAAAAAAAAAAAAAAAAAACATTCGCCAAATGAAAAAAGTATTATCAAAATAGATTTGCCGTGTAGCACAAAGAAAAAAATATATATGTATATTTAATCCTTTACTGTACCCCTTTTTTCCAGTATGTTCTAAAATAACCTAAGTTTTTATAACTGCAACAACGATTATTATTAATTTAATTTCAACGATTCGATACAAATATATTAATCCATTGGTGCCTAGCGTCCCATTTTTGGGACAGTTTAAAAAAAAATCAAGAAAGCGTATTTCACACCAGTAAAAAGGAGGACTAACAAATATTTTCTTTCTCGAGACAAAGTCCTCAAAAAATTAAGATAAAAGTTATTCTTGCTTTAAAAGTGGAGGGAAAATGCAAAATTTGAATTTTAATGAAGAAAATAATTCAGGCACTAATGGGTTAAAAATGTGTATGTATGCATATGTATGAAAACGAAAATGAAAAGAAAAAGAAACAAAAATTGAGCACTAGCAATTTGGCGAATATAATCGCTTGTTTACTCGCCAAATGAAGAATTTAGTCGCAATTTGGCGCAATAATAGCGAGAACCCTGGATGCACCGCGGTAGCGTGTCTTTTTCGTTAGTTTCGATGCCGATCCCTTCAAAGACGCATAAATAGTGCTTCACTGTATTTTATTTATATTTTTATGAATTTTTGCAATATTTTTCGTTTTAAACATAATTTAGACCATGGTGTAGAATAAAATTTCTATTGCTTAAATTTAAATATAAATTAAACCAAAATCTATCATATAAACCTTTAATTTCAATTTCAAGTTTTTATTAAATAGAAAAAGTAAAAAATCCTAAACCATAATAATCATATAAGATTTTTTTAAATGAATTCGATTCAAGAAGTGAAAGTTCAAATAAAATAAAGCAAATAAAACTCGATAGTGATTCAAAATACTCATTATTTTATATTATTTACATTGTTTCGAAATTTCTAACCATCCCCAACTTTAAATATAATTTAATCCGTAATGTACCTTACAATTTCTATTAAAAGCTTTTTTTAATTTCGCTATTCAAATAAGATTATGATTACAATGTACTTATTATTGAAAAGTAAATAAGAAGATAAATCACATAAGAATATAAACTGAGTAAAGAAAGATATTCAAAATTTCATTATCTTAAAAATCTACATTTTCCCAAAACCTACATTTTTATGAATTTCCCCAAAATTTCTTCAGTTGAAGTATTTAATCCGTAATCTAACATAAAATTCGTATTTCGAACTTTTAATTCCAATTTCATCACTCTTCCTAGATTATAAATATGTCTATGACTTAAATGTAGGAAATTCATGCAATAATTCATCCTTTATTTGGATGAAAAGGAAAATATTCAGAAGATACAATGCTTAGCAGTATTAATTTATTTAGTTTATTGTCTACCACCTTTTACTGATGTAAATAGATGAAATGTTGGATTCCGCATTAGGGTAATAGAATAAACAAACAACAAAAGAGGAAATCCCTTTTCTTTTGTACAAGATGCTAAGAAGAGTTATTGGATCAAATGATTTTATTCTTTTGAAATATACATGTGTCAGTTTTGTATGTTTATGCGAGTTTTTGATAAAAAAAAGATGCTGGAATTATTTCATTTTAAACATTTATTTAAATTTTTAAAACTGTTGTAGAGATATACACACATCTTCAAAACCGTTTTTTACGAACACATAATACTTTGATACGGTACAGTGCAGCTGAACATAATGAAATACAAGTCAGGTTGGTTCAAGGAAAAATAAACTCCTAACTCTAAGTGTTAAGAATTTATAAATTGTAAATTGCATGATAATGTAACTGGGTATTTACATTCTTTGTTTTTTCTTTCATTATTATATTGAAATTATTATAGATTTTTAATGTATTTTCAAATACCGTAGCATTAGACATAATTTAACTTGTAATATAACACACAATTCCTGATGTGCGATTTAATTTCCAAGTTCAGTTTTCATCTCATCTTTAAAAAACATAATTATTAAGCTAAACAGTAAACAGATAAATCATATAAATGAAAAAAAAATATATAGATTCGACGCACTAAATAGAAAATTGAAAAAGAAAAAGAAATTAAAATAAATAATCGATAAATGTAAATTCTATATCCACCATTATAAAATTCTGTTTGTATTTTTATGAAATTCGCAAACTTTATAAAAATGTAAATATAATTTCATATGCAATAAAAATCTTTTTTAGAGCTTTTAATACTAATTTCGTTACTCGTGCAAGATTTTAAATATACCTATGACCTAAACATATTCAACGGATACAGTATTCTTTATTAATCAGAAAAAAAAAATGTTTAGAAGATACAATGCTTCGAGGTATTAATTCATTTAGTTTATTATATGACACCTTTTACTGAAGTAAATAAATGAAATATTGGATTCCGCATTAGGATAATTGAATAAACAAACAACAAAGTAGGGAATCCTTTTTCTTTTCTTATAAGATGCCAAGAAGAATTATTGGATCAGACGATTTTATTCTTTTCAAATATACATGTGTCAGTTTTGTATGTTTATGTGAGCTTTTGATTAAAAATATGCTGGAAATATTTTATTTTAAAAATTTATTTAAATTATTAGAACAGTTGTAGAGGTATACACAAATCTTCTAACCGATTTTTACATACAAATAATAATTTGATACTGTATAAGGCATCTGAACATAATGAAATATATGTCAGATTGGTTCAAGAAAAAAAAATCCTAACTATAAGTGTTAAGAGTTTATAGATTGTAAATTGCACGACAACGTAAGTGGGTATTTATAATAGTTTGTTTTCTCTTTCATTATTATATTGTACACTGTTAAAAATCTTGTCCTAGTTTGAACCAAAAAAGTTTGTTTTTTGGTGCTCAATAGCTGCCACCATAAGACGGTGAAATCTCGTACCAACATTTGGAGCTTCCTAGTTCAACCTCGTTCCAAGTATTGGAACTATGCTTCAATGGGAGCTCCAAATTTTGGTTCAAGATTTCACCATCTTACGGTGGCAGATATTGAGCACCAAAAAACAAACTTTTTTGGTTCAAACTAGAACAAGATTTTTAACAGTGTAATTGTTATAGATTTTTAATGTCTTTTCATTAATGGTAGCTTTAAATATAATTTAACTTTTAATATAACATACAAGTCCTGAGGTGCGATTTATTTTCCAAGTTCATTTTTCATCTCATCTATAAAACACAACACTCGATAAATGTATGATTCTATATTCATCATTATAAAATTCTATTTGTATTTTTATGAAGTTCGCAAACTTTTAAAAAATGTAAACATAATTTAATCTGCTTTAAAAATCTTTTTAGAGCCTTTAATACCAATTTCGTTATTTGTGTAAAGTTATAAATGTGCCTATGACTTAAATATATTCAACGGATTGCAACGAATCTTTATTCGTCAGAAAAGAAAAACGTTTAGAGGATACAATGCTTCGAGGTATTAATTTATTTAGTTTATTATATCGCACCTTTTAGTGATGTAAATAGATGAAATATTGGATTCCGTATTAGGACCATAGAATAAACAAACAACAAAAGAGGCAATCCATTTTCTTTTGCACAAGATGCTAAGAAGAATTATTGGATCAGATGTCCTTATTCTTTTCAAATAACAAGGCGATATTGTACCAGTTTGCCTGTTTATGTGAATTTTCAGTAAAAGGATGCTGGAATTATTTTATTTTAGACATTTATTTAAATTTTTAAAATTATTGTTGAGGTTCATTGCTAATGCTTGAAACCATTTTGCAAAACTAACAGACCATAAAAATCAATACTTCTAACTAAAATCGTTTTCGATTGTGTTGTAAATATGTTGAACGAAAAAAAAAAAATATTGTGCAAAAAGTGTTGTTAAAAATCACAAGAGGAAAAATTGAGATTTCAAAACATATTTCAAAACATTCATTTTTAAAATTGTGTAATTTTAAATTCACAAAGTATTAAAAGTGTAATTTTAAATTCACAATTTAAAGTTTGAACCACGTCGAAAACATTTTGAAAGTGTTTTACGTGTGTTGTTTTATAGTGTTCTAAATTGTGTGGTGTTTATAATGTATTGTCAATTTGGGAACAAAATGTTGTACAGAACATGACTATTTTAAGAAACTGTTTTCATCAACACTATTTACAATACTATTTCAACACAATTAACTACATTATTTTTAGAACACATTTCTACATAGAAATACTTTTGAAACATTTTAAGTACATACTTTTAGAGAGCAACACTTTTGAAACATATTAAGAACAGAATCACAACACAAAAAATGTTTTGCAACACAATAATGTCTTGTAAATTTGGGGACAAAAAGTGTTATCTTTTGTGTTTAATAATTTGCAGTGTACACACAAATCTTCTAACAGTTTTTTACGTACACGGTAATACTTTGCTACTGTGCATTACAGCTGAACATTATAAAATACATGTCAGATTGGTTCAAGGAAAAAAAACTACATTGTAAAAAAAAAAAAAAAAAATTGTTAAATTTACGGTAAAACCTGCTGGCAGCAATGTTGCCAGCAGTTTTTACCGTAAAATTTGAAGTAGAATTAGATCTAAATGTTTTTATTACATCTAATTTACTGTAATTTTTATGGGAAAACATGTTGGCAACATTACTGCACAATAAATTTCTCTCTCTCTCTCTCTCTCTCTCTCTCTTTTTTTTTTTTTTTTTTTTTTTTTTTTTTTTTTTTTTTTTTTTTTACAATGTACCTAAAATAACATAAAGCGTTAAGAGTTTATATATTATAAATTGTGTGAAAACATAAGTGGGTATTTAATTTGTTTGTTTACTATTGAATCTTTGTACTGTAATTATCATGGATTTTTAATTTAATATTTTCATATTCCCCAGCCTTAGATGTAATTTAGCACGTAATACAGCATACAAATCATGATTTTTGATTTTATTTCAAAGTTCATTTTTTATCTAAGCTTTTAGAAATATATTTATTAAGCTTGATTGAAATTGTGATTTCAAAATTAAATTTCTCATAAACGAAGATAGTTAGAATTATGCGGTGAACTATTTGTTTATTAGGTAAGCTGTAAAAATGTTATGCAGTATTTTCGAACGGAGAATATTTTGAAAAGATTGTGCTCTGATTTGAAAGAATGCTTGATTTGACATTTTCCTTGTTTTAAACTGTTTGCGGAGACCAAGTCTTTTGGTGTACAGTGCCATATTTTAATGCCAAAAATTTAGTTCTAAAAATCGCACTGTACGCCAAAAAATTCTTTCTCAGCAAGCAATCTAAAGAAGGAAAAATGTCAAGACAAGCATTCTTAGCAATTAAAACACAATCTTTTCAAAATATTCACCGGTCGAAACATCTGTATAACATTTTTACAACTTACCTAATAAACAAATCGTCTACTACATAAATCTATCGATCTTTATTTTTGAGAATTTTAACTTTGAAATCAGGGTCTTTTTCAGTAGACACCCTGTAGTTTTATCGCTATTTCATTATTATTAGGGCTCCACACTTAAAAATTACAAAATAAATCATTATAAAGTCACAAATTTGTCTGCCTTTTCGCTGTGTTACAGTCATTTTATTCGTATATGAATTCTAGAAAATTTAAATTAGCTGAAGTAAGAAAGACTATTGACTCGCATATTTTTAGATCGTTAACAATTCACAAATATACATAGAAAAAATTTCGAGGGAATTATTAAGTTACATAAAAAAAATCTTTTGTTGTATATCGTGCGAAAGCTTTCGTAACACCGAATTCAAAAATACTTTTATTTTAATTTAGGCAGTAAATTTTCAGAGTTTTCGTCAAAAATTTAATGTAAAAATATGTTCTCTCCCTCTGTTTATTTTCGAATTTACTGACACTAAAATTATGAAAAAATTACGGGTAGTAAAATTTATATTGAAGCCTTTCAGGAAATCTAATGCGATTCTAGGTCACATAGTTTTTGAGAAAAATGCATTTTTCTGTTACATACAAATTTCGATTTGGAGGCGTTTAGTGGAAAACAGTAGAGGAGCTCTGGAAGTACCTATATTGTCACAGAACTGTAAAAAGATTGTTTATAATAATTTTCGAAGAAGATTGTCAGTAATTAGCCAAGATATTAATCTTTAAAAATAAGGATGGCTCAGACATACATAAAGACACGAACGGCGCGCGTACTCTATGCGCCATTAGTTTTTGAAGCCTAGACAGTACTTTTTAATGATATATTTGTGTAATACAATGCTTCGTTACTCAAATATTTATTGCATGGAACTCTCTGTACGCGATTAATACTCGCATTTGGCCTATTTATATTAATGTGATTATCATGGATTTGTAAGTTGATTTTTTCACATTTTTTAACTTTAGATAAAATATAACACATATACAGCACACAAAATTTGATTAACGATTTTATTTCCAAGTTCTTTCTTCACGTAAGTTTAAAAAAAAAAAAAAAAAAAAAAAAAAAAAAAATATATATATATATATATATATATATATATATTATTATTATTAAAGTAACAAATAGACAGATGTATCACATAAGTTTGAAAAGAAACAATCTGACACAATAAACAGAAAATAACTAAAATTAAAATAAATACTCGGTAAAGATATATATTCTGGATTTTCATTATTATAAAATTCTATTTATATATTTTTTAAATTATGCTTACATTTTTCTTTACTTAAACGCAACCTAATCTATAATCTACAACAAAAAGGCTGTTTAGAGCGTTTAATACAATGTTATATTTCATGGAAGTTTATAAATGGACCTATGAACTAAATTTATTCAATTCCTGCAGTATTTCCTCCTTTATTCTTCAGAAAAGGAAAATGTTTAGAAGATACAAGGCTTTGAAGTATTAGTTTATTTAGTTTATTATCTTATGTCTTTTTTCTATGTAAATGGAAGAAATGCTGGATTCTACATTTGGTTAATACATTAGACAAATAACAAAGGAGAAAAAAATCTCTTTTCTTTATAGACATGAAAAATGATGAAATAAAATGTCCTGCATTTGTTCGCATGAATATATTCTTTTCACATCTGAAGATATTTTACCAATTTGTATATTCACACGAATAATTTGATATATACATATAAATAAATCTTGGAATTAGTTCATTTCAATACTGTTATTTAAATTCTTAGCATTGTTGGGAAGATTTAGCTAGATCTCTTAAAAATTTTTATATTGAAATCAAGCACAATATGCTAAATGTTACATTTAGCAAAACAGGGATTTCATAAACACATTAAAAATCTACGTTTTGAATTGCTTCTGCTACTGTTATCAGGATCAAAAGATTTTACACTAACATCATTTTATCCTGATGACGATCACAGAAGGGATTCGTAACGTAGATTTTTAATGCGCTTGTGAAATCCCTTTTTTTCTTGTATGTAACCATTTAGCATGTTGTATTTGATTTGAATACGGAATTTCTTAAGCATAATTTATCGTGCAATTGTCCAATGTATAATTATGCACAGTTCTTTTCATGCTTTTTACTATATATTTTAAATTGTAGAAAATACAAGCGAAACAAATTATCACAAAAAAAGAAAAAAAAATAGAACAACACCTTATATGATATGATTGTTAGAATTTATTGACAGTAAACGGTGCCAAAAAGTGAATCGATATCTATTTCACTTAATCGATATTTCAATAATACATTGCACTGTTAAAACTACAGGTGATGACACATTGCACCTTTTACGGGTGAAAGGCTTGTATTACTGGTGACACCCCTAGGGGAGCCAGAATGGCACCCTTAATTAGGGTGAAAAGATTGCACCCCTAATCCAGAGTGCCCAATAATAAAAAGAAATTATAAAATAACTTTTGGACCGCGAAGGATACGAACTCACAATGTCTGATTGCAAGCTCAACCATCTAACCGTTTGGCCATCGAGTTCACCTTCAAAGTCTCCCTGAAATGTTCAAATGCCCTGAAATTCAAAGGTTGCTTTATATAAAAAGCTCGCCAAAACTTAGCCATCCGAAGTTTTAAACAAAATTGGTATAGGGCATGCACGGTGATAGTCTTCGTACGGAAAAATTGCTGTTTTGATCAACCAGTGACGGCGAGTTGAAGGAGAAGGACAGACATCACAGATCATGAGCAAATGACTAAGGGGTGAAAATCTTCCAAAGGTATGCATTGCGTGGCACCCTAATTAGCGTGAATCACCCAGTGAGGGATCAAACGGCACACCAAACACATTTTCAAGCCCGTGGGTGTCAAATGGTTACTTCTTTTGACCCCATGGCTGCCAAATGCAACTGGTTTGTCACCTTTATTTTTAACAGTGTGTAATAATCATAATATAAATTTGATAATTTTATTAATTTTGTGAAACATTTTTTTAGCTTTAAATATACATTATTCATTAATCTACCATAAAAATTTCATTTTGATCTTTGACTTAAATTAATTTTAAACTTTATTACTCATTTAAGCTTAAAAAAAACATAATTCTTAAACCAATATGTAAGCAGATAAAACGTGTCATATTTAGAAGAAGCAATTCGATACAATAATCATAAAAGCATAACAAAATTTAAGTAAATATTTTAGGATAAAATAACATATTCCAAATTCTAAATTCTTTATAAATACACGACAATTTTATTTTTATTTTTACTAATTTTTAAATGATTCATTTTGTTTAAACACGATTTAATCTATCTAAAATAAAAAGCTTATTCCGAGTTATTAAACCCTTTTCAATATTCATCTAAAATAATATAAATGCTTTTATAATCTAAATTTATTCAATGATCGCAGTATTTTATATTTTTCGGGAAAATAAATAAAGTGTTTAGAGGATAATATTTTGAAGTATTAGTTCATTTGTTTATTATCTAACAATTTTTACTGATGTAAATAGATTAAAATGATGATGTTGCGCTTGGGCTCTAAATTAACCCTTTATCTACCGACGATACTTATAAATACCATTAAAATTACTTCTTATAAAGTTCTTTTAACACGTCAATTAATTGTAATACTGTTTAGAATGAATTACAGATACATTACTTTATCTTGTTCCAAAAGCATTATTGGTTACAGAAAACAAAAATATTTTTAAAAGGATGATTTCTTTTGCTTTTGTGTTTTTTCAGCTTTCTTGGCGCTGAGGGAAGAAGATGGGTTTTTTTCAATTCGGAAATATTCCACATTTATATTGTAAGAACATCATATTTGTAAACTTTATAATTCTACAAAATACTAAGAAAAAAAATTTAAATAAAAGATTTGAGTAGGGTTATAAATATTATACAAAATCGCTGAAAAATTCAAATATAATTATGAAATATAAAAATCTGTTGAATCACGTTCAAATTTTATGAAAATCGAAAAAAAAAAACTTAAAATAAAATAAAAGCTTTCTCTATTCTATTAAATTCTATCTGCATAATTAATTGCATAATATCCTACTTTAGGTGATCACTCTATGTTGCCATGAATATAACATCATATTTAAGATGGAGTCATATTATTTCTGTATTACTAAACTTAATATATAGAATCGTAATAAATTTTATATTCATTCATTTTTGTTTAAGAGAGCAACAAGTATTGCACCCAGATCTAAACATTTATAAAATTAGTTATAGTAAGAACACGCATCATTCGCCATGTTAACGTACAATTTCCAACTTGTTGTGTCTTAGAAATCTTCTCGATAAAACTTTTGTTTTACACTGTTAAAAATTTTGTCCTAGTTTGAACCAAATTTTGGTGCTCAATAACTGCCATTATAAGATGGTAAAATCTTGAACCAATATTTGAAACTCCTATTGAAGCATAGCTCCAATAGTTGGAACGAGGTTAAAATAGGAAGTTCCAAATGTTGGTACGAGATTTCACCATTTTAGGGTGGCAGCTACTGAGCACCAAAATTTGGTTCAAACTAGAGCAAAATTTTTAACAGTATTGGCGGTTTACTATAATATTCGAGGATTTTCCTTTTTCGACCGAAATTATTACGTCTGTCATGGATAGATAACCTAAAATAACGCTGAAACCTTCCTTTACAAAATTTAACAAGGGTAACCTAGTCGAAGCTTTTTGTTAGAATTTAAGAATTTAGAATAGAGAGTTCTTTATGTAAAGAAAAAAAATGTGATCCTTTATTTGGAAGAAAAATAAAAGGTTTAGGAGACTCAATCCGTCAAGGTATTAGTTTATTTAGTTTATTATCTTACACTATTATAAAAAAGATGGAATACTGGATTCCGCATTCAGATAATATACGAAAAAAAAAAAAAAAAAAAAAAAAAAACTATGGAGAAAATTCCTTTTCCTTCTTCCTCACATAAAAGATGGTGAGATGAAATATTTTGCAATTCCTTTTTATGAATTTATTATTTTCATATAGCAAAATACTATTTTGGTAGTTTCTATCTTTACATAAATCATTTTGATAAAATAGGTGTTAGAATAATTTTATTTTAATATTGTTATTTAAATTCTTATCACGCTTCTACAGATATAGATAAATCTCCTTACCCTTTTTACCATATGTATAACATTTCGGTATCCATGAATTTATTATTTTCACACAGCCAGGTGCGTTTTTATTCAGTTTGTCAAACCGTTTGATAAAATAGGTGTTGGAATAATTTTATTTTAATACTGTTATTTAAATTCTTACCAGTATCTTGCAGATATAGATCGATCTCCTTATCTTTTTTACCGTATTTATAACATTTTGATACTTCATGGTGCAAGTAGAATTGTATAATAATCAAGAGTGCAATATTCTTTCCCTGTTGGACATGATTGAATATTGGAATGCATTTTATCCGGAAATAGTTAAAAGCTTTATGTTCTGTATATCTATGTATATTCTGTATATTTCAAAATTTATGAAAATCTAATCAAAACTTAAAAGATAATAAAAGCTTTCTTCATTCTATTAAATCCTCTCCCTGTAATTAATTGTATGTTATCCTACTATAGGTAATGACTCTATGTTACTGTGGTGATAACGTCCTATTTAAGATGGAGTCATATCATTTTCATATTACTGAAGTTAATATTTATAATCGTAACTAATTTTACATTCATTCATTTTGTATAAGAGAGCAACAAGAATTGCATCCAGATCTAAACATTTATAAAATTAGTTATAGTAAGATCACACATATTTTGCGAAGTTAACGTGCAATTTACAGCTTGTGCGTTAACGTGCAATTTACAGCTTCTGCTTTAGAAATCTTCTCAACAAAACTTTTTGCTTCAGGCGGTTTACTATAATATTCGTGGATTTTCCTTTTCCGACCGAAATTATTACGTCTGTCGTCGATAGATAACCTAAAATAACACTGAAACCTTCCTTTACAAAACCACGTTCAAAATCTAACGAGGGTAACCCAGTCGAAGCTTTTTGTTAGAATTTAAGAATTTAGAATACAAAGCTCTTTATGTAAAGAAAAAAAATGTGATCCTTTATTTGGAAGAAAAGTAAAAGGTTTAGGAGACTCAATCCGTCAAGGTATTAGTTTATTTAGTTTATTATCTTACACTGGTATAAAAAGATGAAATACTGGATTCCGCATTCAGATAATATACAAAAAAAACAAACAACTACGGAGGAAATTCCTTTTCCTTCTTCCTCACATAAAAGATGGTGAGATGAAATATTTTGCAATTCCTTTTTATGAATTTATTATTTTCATATAGCAAAATACTATTTTGGTAGTTTCTATCTTTACATAAATCATTTTGATAAAATAGGTGCTAGAATAAATTTACTTTAATACTATTATTTAAATTCTTATCACGCTTCTGCAGATATAGATAAATCTCCTTACCCTTTTTACCATATGTATAACATTTCGGTATTCATGAATTTATTATTTTCACATAGCCAGGTGCGTTTTTATCCAGTTTGTCCTTATATATAAACCGTTTCATAAAATAGGTGCTGGAATATTTTTATTTTAATACTGTTATTTAAATTCCTACCACTATTCTCGAGATATGGATCATCTCCTTATCCTTTTTACCGTATGTATAACATTTTGATACTGTATGGTGCAAATAAAATTGTATAATAATCAGGAGTGGAATATTGTTTCCCTGTTGGACTTGATTGAATATTGGAATACTTTTTTTTATCACAAAATAGTTAAAGGCTGTATGTTCTGTAAAAAAAGAAGTAATGGAAAAATTAAAAATAGCAATTACCTACCAACTACAGGGAACTTAAAAAAAATTCTATTCATACCAATTTTTCCAAACAGTTATAGAAAAAGAAATGCATCATACTTTTTTTCTAATTGTGGTACGAAAAATAGTTTGAAATAGCTACTACCTATTTCGGGCTACCACTGGGAACGTTTTTAAAAATTCCAATTATAATAATTTTCCCAAACAATTGTAGAAAAAGAAATGTATCACACTTTTTTTGCTGATTGTGGTACGAAAAATAGCTTAAAATAGCAATTACTTGTGTTGGATTACCACAGAAAACTTTGAGAAATTTTATTCATACTAATTTTTCCAAACAGTTAAAGAAAAAGAAATGTATCGCTCTTTCTTTGCTGAATATGGTACTGTAACGCACCTCCCCCTCCGCTATGCTTTTCAGAGCCCAGAGGGCGCTATTTGTCATCGGTTCCTGGCGCGGAAAATTTTTTACCCCCCCGCCCCCCCCATGTGAGCCGTAAGTTAGACCGACATAAAAGATGTCACGTAGTTGACACTTAAAATGTTGTCCGCCTTATCCAAGGTGAATAATTCTCATGTATGTACAAATTATGTCTTCAAATCTCATCCTGTAAATGTGCTGTGTGTTTTGTGATGTGTTCGACAGTAAATGTTTTGTGATGTCAAGAAGTCTTCGATTCTTCAAATATCCGTTACAGTACGAAAAATAGTTTTAAACATCAACTACCTATGTCCGGCTAGCACCGAGAACTTTAAAAAAAATTCTTTTCATACGAATTTTTCCAAAAAATTACAGAAAAAAAATGTATCACACTTTATTTGCTAAGTATGAAACGAGTAATATTTTTCAGTGGCAGAACTGCATATAAAATAAAAATTCCTTACCTTGGAATCGTACTCCATTTTTCCTCACCACCAACCTCCGTACTTCATTCCCTCCAGTTCCGGAGGAAGACATTTCGTTAAAATTTCCACGCATCTCGCTGGCAGGTCTCGGTGGTAGGGAACTTTTCCACCGAGCAGGGAGGGTCGCGGTACTTCCGATAGATCCAAAGTTCCCTCCCCCTCCTCCTCTCGGTGATTGCTGCTGCTCCTGTTGCTGCTGCTGCAACGCACCAAACCTTAGACTTCCAATGGGGTGTTCCTGAATACTGTGCAAGGTCCTCCTCGTTCTATCCATTGTGGAGGAAGAGGATGATGAGGACGAGGATGATTGTTGCTGGTGAGGGTCATTACTAGCAGCAGAAGCCATGGCATCTGCTAGGAGTTCGGGAGGAGGACCTTGACGAGGATTACCAAAACCGAGTCTTCTGAGTTCCGATACATCCATGGACCTGCTGTTGGGAATGCCGCCTTGTTGCTGTTGGGATTGCTGTTGCTGCTGGTTTGTGGACGAGGAGGAATTGTTGCCAGATTTGTTTTTGTCAGATTTTGATTTTCCGGATCGCGAGGAGTTGGGGTGTTCCCTGATTTCTGTTAGTGATATTTTCTTGCCCTCTGACGAACGGCCTCCGGGCAAGCTTGTGCTGCGATGCATGGTGAAACGCTTGATGCTGAACGGCATGTTGGATAATTGGTTGGTGGTGGATTGTTCGTAAGAAGTTACTGTTGGGGGAAGATGATTAAGTTGCAGAACTGTTGGAAGCAATCAAAGCGGCATATGTACTATCCTGAAATAAAAGAAAAAAAATATGAATTAACAATGGCAAGTTTATATTTTTACAATATTTATTATTTTAAAAAATATATAATTATATTTTAATTGAAATACAATATGAATATTATCAGATAAGATTTTATATTTAGAAAAGCTTTTTCTCTTGCAGGATTTGATAAAAATTTTATTTATGGAATATTTAAAAAATTCAGTGAGCGCAAGAAAATATGTTTAAACAGTAATATGGTACAACGTCTTTATTACTCGATCAATTTAATAACATGTTTAAAGAATCTTTAGTATTAAGTTAAATTAATTGACATGATTTTGAAATTGGTTACAGTCAGCATTAACCAAAGTTTCGAGGTAGTCGCTAAAAATTGGTTATAGCCACAGTCACGAAAGAGATAGGCCCGATCTTTTTATCACTCTTAGCTACCTTGTGATTAACATAGATTGGATTACATCAATTGTGGAACTGGCATGTGATCAAGATAGGCTAAGTTGCCGAGATCGTTAAAAAACCGCAGATTGTTTTCTATCGCAGTCAGCGCTATAATATTTTGATATATGTCTTTGATGATGGGTTCGATTTCATTTATAATAGCTTTTTTAAGGTCTTCTAGTGTATTGACGTCTAGCTACCAAGCTCGGACTTTGAATAATCCTACAGAAAAATAATTATACAATATTATTTAAGGTTTATTGTTTGGGCAATCAATGTTTTTCACGTAAACTTTCAAATGTTAAAAAAGACGATACCGTCTTGAAAAGTACTATCTAGACATCAAAATACACCAAGAACAGTATATTATCATGCATCGTCATTAGGGTGTATCACGAAAAACTTTTTTTTTAATTCAAAATTTCAAGTTGATAAAAAGTTGTTCGTCTGATCATATATTTAACCAAAAAATACTTTTGAAATTGCAAAATATTTAGGTCTCCCGGAACGATGATGAAGTTTAAACTTTTGGCATGAAATGTAGTTTTTTTCATATTTTTTAAATATATGAATATAAAGTAATTGTTTTTTGAGAATTACAAAAACATAAAGTTTAGATAGGCATTTGACATTAAAAAAGTCATTAAATTTCAGTCATTAAATTTATAAGTCTCCCGGAATCTAATTAAAAATCTCATTAATTTACCAAACATCCAAGATTTTCAATTATTTTGTTGATGGTTTTAAATTTGTTACAGGTAATGTTTTACCTCTTCAAACCTTCAGATATTATGCAGATAAAATGCATATGAGTTTTTAATTAGTTTATTAGTCTAATTTGTTTTGGCTCACGACATTAGAAATTTTTTTTATAATATCACACACACACACACAAAAAAAAATAATAGTAAAAATTTAATATTTAAATGAAAAAGGTTACAAATACAATAGTTAAACATTGAATTTGAAAAGCATTATACAGCTCTATTTCACTATCTGTTTATCTTGATAAGTTATCTTGATGGTTTTAGGCAGTGCCATAGAAGTTTAAGCAGCTTTTTCAACTTACAACCAAAGTTTTTGTTTAGGCCGGCTGAAATATATAATGTTTATTGCAGTGAATCGCAAATATGCTTATTAAATAAAAATGTTAAATTAAGTTTGTTACTATTATAATAAAAAAAAATACTGAATTAATGCTTAAGAGAAAAGTTTTACTTATTCTTTATTCTTGAACTGCTGTAGTTGCAGATATGAAGTGACGCTTCGTTTCAAACGCTTCGTTCTTCCGTCCAGTATCTTTACCTAATGAAGACATCTTGACTTTGTGTGTTTAGACAAACGAGTTTAGACACTAATGTATTTTTTTTAATTCTTTAAATTGCCTGTGTGTATGTAAAAAATTTAAATTCATTTCTACCACTAGTTCCAGAATCAACAATCAACTCAATATATTATTTGCTCAAGTTAGTTATAAGAGGTAGTTCTATTACTATAGTAGATTGCTAATGAATAAGATCGATGTAGTCTTCTGCCTCATAACTAACTTGTGGTGGTTTTAAAACTCTCTTTTCATTGAATTCGGTTTGTCAAGCTTTTTCTATCTTTTTTGCTTGCCAGAGATCTCATATGTTTTCAAGAATCAAACAACATTCACAGATGGAAATATTCTGGATGTGTCGTAAATAATTTCTTTGTAGAACTTCCTGGAAGTATGGTAGTCTGGTAATAAAACACCCAGGAGTAATGCCATTGAAATGTCGGAGATGTGTCGGAAGCGCCCTCTATGAAAAAAGGAGGACACCAGAGCTGTACGTCATTTTGAATAAAATAATTACCAGGGGAATGACCTACACGCAAACCGCAACAAAATCGATTAGTTTGTACAATGTTTCTGAGCGTTTAAAATCTCCCCCTCGGTTCGCAGTTAAATTTTCGCTAGTTAACCGATTCCCATGTTTCCGATTTTGGGCTTAGAATTTAAGTTAAAGTCTAAACTTTAGAATAATTTCAACCCCATGCACAAAAGAACGACAAAAAGTATTTGTTCGTTACTCTAAAGTCTAACGCGCCCTCTATCAACAATTTTCGAACTTAACCTTTAAAATTAAAAAAATAAAAAATCCTGTTATAAAGAATGATTTTAGAGAAAACCGCAAACAAATCGACCCTTTTTTCTAATTTTTATCAGCGTTTGAATTCTTGGACCTTAAACTTTAATGGCCCCTAGATCCTACAGAAGACGTTTGCGCCCCATGGTTTCCTGTTTAATAATGTTTGTCTTTATGTCTACTAT
Organism: Maratus speculifer; assembly: GCA_964019185.1. Taxonomy (NCBI): domain Eukaryota; kingdom Metazoa; phylum Arthropoda; class Arachnida; order Araneae; family Salticidae; genus Maratus; species Maratus speculifer. The sequence continues at coordinate 142,116,622 of OZ025289.1, read as the reverse complement.
CACACCTTAAAGTTTGTCGGTCTGGTAGCGAAACACCCTGTATATCCATGCGATTCTTATACCCTTGGTCTCTTAAAAAACTTTGAAGAGCAAGCAGTAAACATATGACAACAAAGTAAAGAGTACTAATTAAAAATGAATCTCTGAGCTACTAGAAATCCTAACACTGAAACAAATCCACTCTTTTCTTACGCTATAAGACGATACTAAGGCCACGTGTGACAGAGAAAACTATTGGCTTAATAAAAGCATTTTGATCCGATACATTCAAGCATCCCCCGTACAGCCTCGATATTTATCTACATGATTCTTATAACCTTGGTCTCTTAATCAAATATTCAAAGGTAAACGGTGCACATGTAACAAGTAAGTGCAGAGCGTCAATTAAAAACGAATCTGTGCGCAATTAGAAGTTTTAACATTGAAGCTATTCACTCTTTTTCTATGCTGCAAGACAACGTTAGTACCATGTGGGGTACTTCATGAAATCATTTTGATAGGATGTATTTAAACATCTCCGTGGGTATGTTTGATATACCCTCCTTGGGATCATCCCTCGTGATTCTTATATCCTTGGCTCTTTAAAAAATATTGAAAGGGAGTTGTAGCTTATATATTCGATAGTTAAAAATTTCTATAAAATATTTTTAGGTATAACCATAGTCTCTTTTTCATTTCGTCAAAGAATATTTTAGGGTGGATAAGCAAATAAATAACTCTTCGAAATATATATATATATGAAATAAAATTTAAAATTTGATTATCTAGAAAACAAAAATGCTTGCATAATCTGTCATTTGCAACAGTTGGTTCCCTAATCGATGATCCAGTAGTATTGATGTTATTTTTTTCTGGCATGTAAAATTTAATATACTTCGTGAAAAACATTTTAAATTCAAAATAAAGAGCAATGTTTTGAACGGTTACTTGACAACTGCTTTTGTTAAACATATTTCTTATAAATCAAACTATTACTTTTACTGTCTCAGAAAAGACGGTTTTAAACGTACGCTTGCTTGGTAAACAAGATGTTTAGAATAAAAATCTTCATAAAAATAATATTGTATTTCTTTTTCATATTTAAAAGTAAAATGTTACGTCATGTATTGTAACAAAAATCAGAATTATTTTAAAGATTGATTAATTCTCTATTAAGTATTTGCTAAGATTTTTTAACTCACGTGTCGATATGATATAAGCTTTTCTAATAACTATATTCAGGACAAGCGCGATAAATTTGTAGTAATACAGTTAATTATTTGACGTGTATTTTATCAATTATGGTTTAAAATTTTATTTTAGAGATAGGCATGACAGATAATTTTAAAAATTATGATGTTGAAAGGATACAAAATAAGTCCAACCTGTGAATTCACACAGAACAAACTGTTGTGTAAACTAAAAATTTTCCAATTAACACCAACGTGCGTTTAATTTTTGATGGAAGAAGGTGCAACATTTTGATCATATGTTGCCTTAAAAGAAAGAAAAAAGTTGAATTTAGGCAGTTTTCGCACGAGGATGTATCATACTTGAAATATGGGACTTTGCCCTATCTCTGGGTGTTTTGTATTTTTTCCTTGCTGGTGTCAAGACTGGCACCAGCTGGCTCAGCGATATTTTTCACGTTTAAACTTCACCCAAAAAATGCTTCTGAATTGCGGAATTATTTTGGTATTTTTATCTTCCGTGTCTAAAAATTATAGTAATTATTATTATTATTTTTTTTTTTACATGGAACTATGTATTATTATCTCAGATAAATATTTTAGTTATTTGAACTGCATGGTATCAAAATTACTGTAATTATTATTATTATTATAATTTACAAGAAAATAAATATCAATCATAAGAAAGTTTAGAATTACCTCCTGAAGGTATGTTTTCAAAAATTATTTTTTTTTTACTTTATTTATATATAAATATGGCAGAAATCTGAAAAAGTCGCAATTTTTATTTTTAAAAATTGTCTTTATACAACTGTAGCTAAAAGATATCAGCTCTAATTCTCAGTAATTCTAAAAAATTGGGACAAGATGCGAGGATATGCAAGGAACATTGGGATGGCTTCCCTATCTTTACTAACGCTGAGCGCACAAATGCTTCTGAATTAGGTAAACTAGTAAATCTACAGATCAGGAGCCTCAACGCCAGCTTTGCGCATCTTTTTTTAAGCACACTTTGGGTAATATTCAACTTCCTGGAAACTGTAATTTAAAATTTTCAAATTACGTAATTATTTATAAGAATAAAATAAGAATAAGAAGTTTTCAACCATCAAAAGCGTAAATTAAAGAGTTAGTTATGCTAGGATATTCTGAAATTTTCATGATCTATTATTTTTGTTTTTTTATTATAACATAGTAGATTTCTTCAGTGGGGGCTCCGCCCCCCCTGAACCCCCCGTAGTCTCATTAAATTTAAATTTGTAACTTTCTATCAATTTGCTAATGGTTATCGTATATCTTGTATTTCTTTATACATTTTGAATTATAAGGATAAGTAACAGTTTTAATAAGCAATTTTCATTATCCTCATACTTTTACACACCTGCCCACCACAAACATTATATCTGATGTATCAGGAACTTTTGAAAGTGTAAACTCAGTAATCTAGGGTTTTACAATTTTGTTTCCGAAAAAAAGAAGTTTTGATTGCATTTTTGTGGCAGTTATCGCGGACAGACAGACAGAAGAACAGACTGACAGGCGGAAAACAATAAATTTTGTGTCGATAAAAAAAGCATTCACTAAAGTTTCGGCAATGACGTCATTATTCATGAGTTATTGCTATCCATGTTTCTTGTATTTTTAACGACTATTATAAAATACCTGTTTTATTTCAACTATGACGTCAAATTTTACCAAGTGAAATATTGGTTTAAAATATAATTATTTTTTATTTCTTTTACTTCTAATTATGTCCCCATTTTTGTCAGAAAAATTCTTATTAACGAAACAAATTTCCGTGTTTAATATTTAACAAAGTACTATATTTATTTTTATTTTAATTCTGACATCATGTTTATTTTATTTATTTATTTATTTATTTTTTATTTTTTTGTTTTTTTGTTTAATTTTTCGAATGGAAATTGCTCAATTGAAACTTATTGCCGTTGAAAAATTATTCCAGATTTCGAATTTTTTTGGCAACGATAAAAGAAATTGGTTAAATTTTATCTAAAAAATTGCGATTGATTCTGTATGAAAAAGAAAGAAATTTTGAATTATTAAAGAAAATATTTGAATAAAATTTATAAAACATAGCCTATGTTCTGTTCTGGGTTATGTTATTTTTATACTCAAAGATACAAAGACATTAATTAATTCATTAGTTTTGACGCTGACTTCATTTAAATTTTCGTACACGCATTCAAATTTATAACATTATAAAAATAAGGATTAGGATGAATGGTTGCTTAGCAATCATTAAGAGAAAATAAAGAAAATGAAATAAATACATTTGAAATAAGTAAATCTCTGAAACAAATCAGTTTATATTATTGGAAAACATTCATAAAAAAATCTCCAAAATTTACAGTAATAACTTTAAAAATCTGACAAATACGCAGACAAAATTTCAAAACAATACGAATAATTTAACTGGTAAATTTCAGTATCCATTTATCACATTGAATTCCATTAATGAAATGTGTCATTTTCTCTCAAGGAAAAAAATTTAAAAATCGTTGGATTTGCCATAGAAAAGCATTATTGCGCAAAATAAAATATTCTATATTTTCCGATCGAATGAATCAAATCTAACAAAAAACTATACAGCTTAATTCCAGTGCCTCACTAACATACCCACTTAATTTCAAGCCAACCGGATGTTTTTTGCATTAGTTATCGCGGAACAGACAGACTGACAGACAGAAACCAAAAAATTTCGTGTCTCCAAAATAAGCCTTCACTGACGTTTCGGCAATAAGTCATCTGTTAAGATAAAATAATTAAGCAAACACAACTATTTTGTTTATATAAGTAATGTGTACTAGAATACATATTTGGGTATATTTGGCTATACACTATTATTTCCCAAAATAACAAACTTTTGTAAAAGATTTCATGAAGTGTTTAAAGTGCTTCGTAATCTATGCTTAACGCATGATTTTTCTTACTTGTTGTGAATTCTGCCCACTTATGTATTATGTATTTTGCCCGCTTTGACAAAATGTGTGCTCGTTTAGAGACTTTGTGACTTACTTGTTTAAATTTTTTAGCAGAGAATTGTAATCATAATACATTAAATGCATCTGCTAGTGGAAAACATACTTGAAAACTTTTTTTCAGCCCTGTAGTTTACCTTGTACCTTTATTACACGTTAGTAAGAAGCTAAAATTAATTTTAAAATAAAACATTCTTAAAACAACTGAAATCACATTATTATAAATTACCATTCATAGATGCATACGATTTTCATAAAATTTGAAATGACTCGACATCTAATAATTATATATATTTTATGTTTCAAACTATTCGGTTGGGTAGTTTTTGAGTTGCTACATGCGAACAGAGGGACGGACGGACAGAGAGACGAATGCGCAACTCGGGAACCCGGGATTCTTTTCCCTTCAATTCAAAACAAAAGCGACTTTTCTAAGTATCCGGGATCGGAGGAGATAGCGTTACATACATACATACATACGGTCGGATTTTAATAGTGTAGATTCTTGGTTGTAAATTTTAATTTGCTGACAGATGATTTTCGTTTCTGTTGAAAAAGTTCATTAATGAAACGTCAATGTTTGAAAATATATTTTTAGTTTTAGAAAATTTATTTTAATTTTTATACCATCTGCACAAATTGAAGCTTAATTCTTTTTAACTTTAAAGAAAAAAATAGCTACAAAAATACATTAATCAGTTTTATTTTCCCCTTTTTTCCGACAAAAAAAGCCTTCCACTGCTAATTTTTAGTTTTTAATGAAGTTTTTTATCTGTATGTAACTTATTATTTAGTATTCGTAAAAAATATTTCTTATCCATTTTAAATATGACGTCATTATTTTTCTAACTCCATGAATTACTGCTATCCATGTCCCGTTTATTTTTAACGACTACTATAAAATACCTCTTTTATTTCAATTATGACGTCATAGTTTACCAAATAAATATTTTATTTAAAATATTTTTATTCCTTTTATTTTTAATTATGTCGCCATATTGACAAAAAAATTCATGTTAACGAAACAAATATCAGTGTTTAATATTTAACAAAAAATAGTATATTTATTTTTATTGCAAATACGACGTCATATTTTTATTTTTCTTTTAAATTTTCCTTAGTTTCAGTTTTCGCATGGAAATTGCTCAATTGAAAATTTATCGTCGCTGAAAAATTAATATTCGAAATTTTGATTTTCTTGGCAACGGAAAGAAAATTGATTAAATTTTATCTAAAAAATGCCGATTGGTTATGCATGAAAAATAATGAAATTCAGAATTATTAACGAAAATATTCGAATAAAATAAATAATACATAGCCTTTGTTCTTTTCTGGCTATAATTATCTATACGCAAAGATACAAAGTTGAAGTTATGCTATTGAAGCATTGAAGTTATGTTATTCAAACTTCCGTACACATTTTAAAATTTATAATATTATAAGAATAAGAATTAGGATAAATGGTTGCTTAGTGACTATTAAAAGAAATGAAGAAAACGAAATAAATACATTTGAAATAAGTAAATCTCTAAAACAAATTAGCTTATATTATTGGAACACATTTATAAAAAATGGCCAAGATTTACAGCAATAATTTAAAAAATCTGACATATGCATAGATAAAATTTCAAAACAATATGAATAATTTAAGCCCCGTACTGGCAAATTTCAGTATCCATTTATCGTTGAATTCCATTAATCAAATGAGTCATTTTCTCTCAACAAATAAAAATTTGAAAATCGTTGGATTTGCCATAGAAAAACATTATTGCGCAAAATAAAATATTCTATATTTTACGAACGAATTAATAAAATATAACAAAAAACTATACAGCTAAATCCGAGTGCCTTACCAATATACACACTTAATTTCAAGTCTTTCGGATGTTTTTTGCGGTAGTTATCGCGGAACAGACAGACTGACAAACTGACAGACAGACAGACAGAAACCAAAAAATTTCGTGTCTCCACAGTAAGCCTTCACTGACGTTTCGGCAAATATTTCTTTATATATATATAACCAAAAAACGATTCAATATCCTTATGAACTGAATTTTAAAAGAAAAGTTAATAAACGTAGACTAGATTCTCGTTTGAACGTCAGACCGAAAACATATAAAAACTCGAAACCGGGTCGGACTCACAAGTTAGTACTTACTGCCTTGGACTAACTGTTTCGAGACGATCCCATCTTATCTTTATCTGTTACTCGATGATTGTTTATATCAGCTTTAACTCGAAAATGTCTATCATAACACTAGACACATACTTTTTCAAAATTAATTAGAAACACATGAAATCAAAAAATGAAAACTTAATTCCAATCTCATAAGCACACACTATAAGTAATCTCACAGTGATTTTCGCAGTCTCTAATACACAAAATTGTGCTAAAGCCACTGTTAAAAATAAAATGAAAAACTTTTAGTTCCAAATTTAAAATTCCATGCTAATGTTTTATACCTGGATTAGATAATTTCAATATTTATTATAGTCAGAATATAATTTATCATCCGATATCTTTGCGACATTAATAGAACAAAACTAAGCCAATAATCTTATAACTTCTACTAATAAATGAAAAATATAGCTCTCGTTTTCCCTAATATAACAAAACCTTATCAACTCCAAGCTACATAGACGAGGGAATTTTAGCTGAAGTGTCACTTGAGTTAGCAGCTTATCTCTAGCATTTTGTCCATATTTTTAAGATTGCGATGAAATATTCCTCTGAGCTTAATACTTTAAAATCAGATATGGCAAATTAGGTAACTGTCTCATTAATTTTTCAGCTAATGATATATACTTTATCTAGTAAATGGCATTTTCTCTTCAAGTTTTAAAAATATTAGATGTCGGCGTTTGCGTTTGCATAAAAATCCCTAATTCACTATATTAAAGAGTCTAATAGAAAAAAATCCTTTAGATACATTTTAAAAGTATGTTTCATCATCAATGTCAGACAGGCAAAAGAAATGGAATACATATTCTGTTCAATTACGTTATAAAGTGTTAAAAAAGAAAGGTATATGATACTTATTTTATTCAATCATTTTATTTTCATATTCTGCCACTAAAATTTTGCAAATATTTTTGGATGATTACAAAATTTTGCATTTTATTTTATAGATGACAGACATTTGCAGCTTTAACTGTGCTGATTTTTCTTTTATAACCATATTATTAATTGGCGTTATTGGTATGCGTCGGGAGTGAACATAACGTTAAAAAAAGTTTATCAAATTTTAAGATTAACATTCATAATGAAAAATGAAAAGTTACATTTTTGTAATGTTATATTATATAAATTTAAAATATAAATGAGATTTTGACGTGCTACAAAAAATATTTAAGATATTTATTTGGATAGTGTTCTCGTTCTTAGGACATTTAAAATGTGATTTTGTCTATTTCGAAAAGGCGATTTTAATCTAAACAATGAAATTCGCTCTGGACAATCTTCTGGCTTTGATAATGACTTAATCAACTTAACGACTCCACGATTTATTGAATAATAACAAAATGTTACTACTGAAGAAGCTACTGAGAGACTAAATATTGATGTTAGAATAATTTTTAGAACAATTTGTAAATAAATCATATCAGATCTCAATTTTTTAAAAAGTCTGGATAAGGATTCGAACCAGCGATGTTTTGATTTAAGCCTATAAAGCTGTAAACGGCTGAACCATTGCCGACCATACTTGAGGTATAACCTTTAACAATCACTACACCTGATCTTTTATCTGAATCAGATCAACAGAATAAGTCATAAGTATTTCATGAAATTACAGTATACGCTGCTTGCATAGTTATATTAGATTAATTTTTAACAGAATTAAGCAATCTCAGCACTCTTAAAGTTTCAATTTTTTCGAAATTTAAATCTTTTCTTTCTTCTATCTTTACAAGAAGAAAGTGTTGCAATCATGAAAAATATCGAATTCCGGTTTTCGATGGATTTATATGTTTTAAAAAATCCTGAACACGACTTGATGGATTTTAGAAAATGTCTGTCTGTGCGTTTGTTTGTGACAAAAAATTTGGGGCCACTCTATCTGAAGAACTAAATGCATGGAATTTCTCAAAACTTCAGATTCTGTTAGATCTGAATATAAAATGGAGCTGATTAGTTTTTGATGAATAGCGCTCAACAGATGGCGCTGCTGTGCTGCAATAATCGCGATTTCCACAATAATTCTAATGGTCAGATTTTCATAAAACTTTAGATTCAGTTAGTCGTTGATATAGTTTGGTTCTGATTGCTTCTTAGTGCAAATTGTTCAAGAAGTGGCTCTGCTATGCTGCATTATTCTCATGATTGCATGATTATCGCAATAATTCTATCTCAAGAACTAATGTACGAATTTTCATAAAAAATCATATTCAATTAGTACCTGATATAGATTAGTGTTGATTAATTTTTGATGTAAATTGACCTACATCCGGCGATGCTATGGCACATTTTTCAGGATTTTGCAATAGATATATCTCAAAAAGTAATGCATGGATTTTCATCAAATTTCAGATTCAATTAGTATTTGGTAAAAATTGATCCTGATTAGTTTTTGATGTATATTCCCCAACAGGTGGCACTGTTATGCAGCATTCTCTAAGATTTTCGAAATACCTTTACCTCAGAAATCAATACATGGATTTTCATCAAACTGCAGATACAGTTAGAAGTTGATATTAATTGTTGCTGATTAGATTTTGGTGTAAATCACCTAACCGAAGGCACTGATGCGCTGCATTATTAAGAAGTAGTAACATGTGTGAAACAGGAGAAAGTTTTTTTATTACCACATTCAACTAGTTTTTACATTTTAAACTCTTATCTTCTGAAAATTTCGATATAATTGTTTCTTTAACTGCCCCATTCAAACAGACATTATCGCTTTCAAAATTATACCCTTCAATAGCTGAGATGGTGTTTCCGAAACTTTGAAGTTATTTTTCTCCAGAGGACGTTTTTGGGCATAAGACGCACAATATCTCGAAAATTTCTAAACATTTTTTCATGAAATTTTCAAAACATATGTTTCATGTTAATCTTTATAAACGGAACCTAAAATTTAATTTTTATTGTTCCTAAAAAAATTTTCTTAGGTAATTATATATTTTTTAATTTTTTAAAAATTTTCACCAGCTAAATGCTAATTTATACTAAAAATATAAAATTACTTTAAAAACCAATTTACTTAGGCTCAAATTAATTAACATAACGAAAAATTTAATAAGATACCAAAAATTTCATTGTAGTTTGCAAAATTTATTTTATAATCCTATACGCGTAAGCTATTGTACCAATTTCCTTCTCGTCAAATGTCTGATATTTTGGATTCCCCCATAATTATTTACTCTGCATTTTGCAAGTTTTTAAATACGTGAAATGAAAAAACATACTTATTTTACCCCAAGAAAAAAATGTGTTTAAAAAACATTTATACATTTTAGGGTATTAAACACTGAAAATGATCCTTTTTTTATATTTTCCAATTTTAAGTCATGAGATTTTTTAGTCAGTTGGCAAATAAATCGTATCATATTTAAATTTCCAACTGGATTGAAAAAGTGAGGGCCAAAATGCGAACCAGCGATGTCTTCGGTAAAGACCAGATGTTGTGATTGTTAACCCTTCACTACACGATTTTTTAAAATTTTTATTAAAAAAATATTTGAAGTCTATACATTGGACTCATAAAAACAAAACAAAAAAAATGTTTTCAATTTTTCAGCTAAAATTTGATATTTTCTATGGCGTGTACATTAGTACGCAATTAGGGTTTTTAAATATTGCATTGATGTATTTTTCAATTAAATAGTCTTAAATTTATTTATTTAATCTGCTTAACTCTCGGTAAATTTTTTATATTAATATTTTTAAGTATTCAGTAAAAATAATACAAGTGAATTTTTCCTTGAGCGCTTGATTAGAACATTTTTTGTTTCCGAAGAAAAATTCGAATTTCTTCTGAAATGCAGCTATCTAACATGGACAAAATATATGTAATTGCATTCTTTCGACTGTTCTTGATCAATTACAGCCAGCGATCACATTGGCCCAATTCATGACACAAAAAGAGAACTCTAGTGTTTTTAGATATGTGCCAGATGTGGCACATGGTGCAGTACAGGGTTAAAAATATACTGGGTGAACTAATCCTCCACAATCATCCGGGAAATCTCAGCCGGTAGCGAAAATTAGTGGCTTCAGTCAAGACATACCTGGTTCGAATCCGGGCTAGGATTTTTTCCATCCATTTGGAAATTTAGGTCTGATATAATTGGCGATAATTCGACTGCATTTCAATATTTAAAGAAATTTCGGTACACTTCAAAATTCGTTGCCTCGGAAATCAGCTACTAAAGCACAAACTTTTGTAATTATGTAATATAAAAATTAATTATCTAAAAAAATGAGATATACGAAAGTTGCAAACAACCTAACATTGAAAAAAGTACTTAGCAGATTAAGGGTGAAATGAATATTTGAAATATGCTGAAGGAATTTCATTTTAAAATATTTTATTAAATATTATATATTATTATTATATTATTTTATTTATTTTCTAATTTTCAATGGAACAAATTGTTTTTATACAAACGTATATATATTTCTCTCTCTCTCTCTCTCTCTCTATATATATATATATATATGTATGTATGTATAAATTTAATTTTTATATTCTATATTTATGGTCTTTTATTTCTTAGAGGCATATTTATAAACTCACATTTATCTGTTTTCTTTCAAAGCTAGTTTTGCATAATCAACTTGTTATTCCGTATTGTGTCTGTTATACGTCATACAGAAAATATCTTCAAAAATCGATTTTTTAATGGGATACACAAAAAGAGCGCCATGATAGCTTTAGTACATCAAACTCCACATAAATATTTCTGTTTTAAAGATTATAAAGTATTTGGAAATTAAATCTCAATGGCTCTCTCAGTTTGCTTCGGAATCCTTTTCTTAGAGGTCATCGATTCTATTTGATTTTAAATGTTCGTTAAACATTTCAATGTATATGAAGTATCTCTAGCTTGCAGGAAATATAATTATTTATTTATAGGATTAAATTTGCTTTCTGTGTTGTACAAGTCGTATAAGATATAGTTTTTTTTTTTAATCTGTACTCGCTTCTCTAAAAATGTTTGAGTGGTGGTGAAAAATTTGGAATATCTGATGTATTTCTGGAATTTTTCCAACTGACAAGGGAAACCTCTTTTGATGTTGCTCGTATCTAGCACTGAGACTGTTTGTGGCACTGTTGTAGACATTGGTGTTTTTTAAAGCCCTATATTAGGAAGTTTGAAAATCGAAAAAAAAGTTTTCTGTAAAAGTCAAATTTTTTCACTTTGCAGCAGCATTAACTTAAAAGACTAATTTTGAAGCCACTTATCAGACTATTAACACAGTTTCTTTCTTTCTTTCTTTCTTTTTTTTTTTTTTTTTTGAAGAAAAGCATTTAAAGATGTAAGTTAGTTAAGATATAAAAAATATTTAAAAAAAAGAGTCAAAAATTTGCGAATTTGGTTTTGAAAATTTACTTTATATTCACATTTTTGGAGGTGAAAATTTTTGGAGTATTTTCAAAATTAGAGTTTTCCGGCAACCCTAGCCGAATGACATAGACACAAAATAAGAGAAGTGAAAAATTTGTAGTGCCATATTTCGTGACTTAACACACTTTTGGAGTAAAATAAACAAACCAAAATCTAATAATAAAAAAATTAAAGTATAAAAAATATATAAATTATAACTTTAAGAAATAATTTTTATTGGTTCTCTAACTTTTATGTATAGGGCTTAATGCTAAGTGCGATCAACATCAAAGGAGATTTCCTGCTGAGTGAAAATGTGTAAAGGCTTGATTCAGAAACCAGGACCCCCAACAATGATCTAAGTGATGTTGTCAATGATCTAAGTAACTGCGCAGCATGGAGGACACACGGTCAAAAAATTCACTCAAATAACTGAGGATCGACCGAAACATGTTTTTCAAATTGAAACCGAAATAAAACCGAATTTCGGCAATCTTTCTATTGTCGGTCTAAAACAAAGATGAAAGTGTCTTCGATGTTGTGCATCCGATGAAGTTACACCAAGATCTGAATATTTTTAAAACTTCATTATAGTACGAACGTACCACTTTTGCTACGTTTGACGTGCAATTTCCGACTTTGTATATAAGAATTCAACGGGCATTACAGCAAGATCTGAATATTTTTAAAACGCACCTCATTTGCTATGATTGACGTACAATTTCCAACTTGTTGTTCCTATCGTTATTTGGACTTCATTTACTTGTTGTTTATTCTACCGAAATCTCTGTAATGACAGAGCAGACGTTGTTGCAATTGCTTTTGATAAAGTGTCGTCCAGGGTAGCTCCTGCAACTAGTAAGATTTCTTGACCGATTGGTATAATTATGTTATAGTTATATAGTGTTATGTAATAGTTATAATAATACATTTTATGCATGTAAGTAATTGTAGTAAGTTATCATTTGTAGGATACGAACCTTTAAAATATACGGTAATATTATTTTAATAAAGTACGTTATTAAATACGAAGACACAACTTGTTTAAATTAACATATGTTGTTTTTCACATTATCCTTCTCATCCTGAGACAAATAATACTTTAGACTACAAAAAGCAATTTATTATTATTGTAAAACATCTCCAAGATGCATCAGTCTATATATCGATAGGTCTAATATGCACACATTTATTAAAACGGTCTAGATGCAATTTTAACAATTTTAGAAATATTTAAATTAATTTAAAGGGTGTTTTTTAGAGTCGCCTCTAGGTGACATCAGGACTGAGGGGGTTAATTGCTTCTCATCCTTTTTATAGTAAGTATATTTTTTATTAGCCGTCTTCAAGGAGGAGGTTATGATTTCGATCTGTATGTATTTCTTGTTCACTCATAACTTCCCTAAATATGAACCGATTTTGATAATTCTTTTTTTGTTTGAAAGTGTAAGTTACCCATGTTGTCCCATTTTAATTTCATTAAATTCTGATTATTAGAATTTTTTTAAATAAAAAAATGTGGATTTGATGAAAAAAATAATGATTTGTGGCAAGTCATCTTTCATTGTTGCAACTGTTTTCAAATCATAAGCATATTAAAACTATGCATTCATGTGCGTTAGCACCAAGTTGTCGCCAAGCTCGATTCTTTTTTTTGAAGTCGGTTAGTATATTTTTAAAAAAGAATATTTTATGCTATACATTTTTTAAAACACTTTTCGTCATAGTTGAAAAGCTTTTGTCTTGTATTTGTTTGTCTGTCTGACTGTCCGTGCTCTAAATATCGTAAAACACTCGGATTTACATGTAATTGATATATGTTATTGAAATTATTGAAATAATAGTGTAAAGATTATTGAGAATTAAGTGTGTAGCATTTATACACTATTTACATAGACACGCAAACAATTCCATTACTTTACAGTGCATGACAAAAAATCGTTTACAGTGTATTTTCATAATATTTCAAACATAATGGAATTGTTTTAAATTACTGAATTGCAGTACAGCATGTTTATATAAATTATTCAGTGTGTAAAATTTATTGTTTAGTTACAAGGGCGTTCAAAAGAATCCAGTTGCAAGATTGAATATGAAAGATAACTAATGGATGTACATTCTCAGGGACGTATGCCTTTTTTTAATCATTTCGAGTATTGGGTACTATTAAAGAACATGCCTTTTAATGGAGTATTATTTTGTTTTTAGAAAACACTTTTGCTTTTATTTACATTTAGTAATGTTAGTATATGTCTGTGCATTTATTATATGACTTTATTTATGATTAGACATTTAATAATAATAATTATTATTATTATTTGTTGAATTCTCTTTGCGCCGTTTGCGAATCATATACTTTAAACTGACATTTCACTTTTAAAATTTAACATCTAAGTTTTTTTCTTAAAGAACCATGCTTAATAAAACACAAAAAGTATTAGAAAGCTGTAATATAAATTAAATGTTATCGTAAAGCAGTATTTTTTAATAATCTCCAAAAATTCTTCCTTAGCCTATTTTCATATCAATATTAAATGAATAATACGCAAAACAACAATATTCGTTATCTTTCAGACAATGAAATATTCTTTAAACACTCATTTTTCTGTTTGGATAGCTAATGTTAATGTTATCAGCGTAAAAGTAATTTTTTCTAAAAACTGAAAAAGACCGGATACGAAAGTGTTAGAATTCAGCAATTTTTAATGTGTTTCGAGAATTAAAAAATACCTTTAATCAAATTCGCACACACTATCGACTATAGTTAGCAATTGCTGAAAAAGGAATTTTACTTCTTTTTGTGATTTTATATTGTTTATTTAGATATTTTATTTTATGAGAAAATAAAATTTCAATAATCCGATTCTGTTGGAAAAAGTTTTATAATAAATGTCTTAATGCATGATATTCTTTTATTTTTTCAAACGCAATTGAAAAAGTATTTTTACATATTTTTTTTCCAACAACAACTTTAAATAATCAAATTATCATTCCGTTTGGCTAACTATCGTTAACCAAACATATTATTTATTTCTCCAAAAATCGATATCCTAATGAAATACACCAAAAATGCACCAGAATAGGTTTGTCAATTGAAACTTCTTAAATATATTGGAACTCAAGAGTTTAAAAACAATTTCGGAATTATATATCGATGAAAGTTTGCTTCTGAATTCTCTCCTTTCAGGCCATTGATTCTATTTTAGTTTAAATATTCGTTAAACACTCCAATAATTGTGAAGTATCTGTAGATTACGGCAAATAACTATTTTATTTTAATGATGAAACTGCACAGCTAATGTAAAATTCTGTAATTGTTCTTAAAAATTGCACTCGAACCCCTTTAACTT
Organism: Maratus speculifer; assembly: GCA_964019185.1. Taxonomy (NCBI): domain Eukaryota; kingdom Metazoa; phylum Arthropoda; class Arachnida; order Araneae; family Salticidae; genus Maratus; species Maratus speculifer. Next base: position 142,101,556 of record OZ025289.1, on the reverse strand, counting down.
TTTTTTTCTTGAGTGATGGTGAAATATTTGAAAAATCTGATATATGTGAGTTGCTGGTAAAAGTATCTTTAAAATACATTGTAATAAATGTTTTATTAAAGTATGTTTTTAATTATGAATAAATTTCTTGTTTGCAATAAAACTTGTTGTTAACATATAGACTTTTTGTTATCCATTTCGTATTTAATTAACAACAAAACAGATGAAAAGCAATTTATGTAAAGAACAATTAATTTATTTGGAAATAAAAAAATAATTCATATATTTCACGATACTTAAGTTATTGTTACTGTATAATTTGAAAATATAATTTTTGCATTTGAAATTTTCCAAATTAAAAAAAATTCCATTTTCTTTAGAAAAACTGAGACAATACAATTAGTTTCGAGAGCAATTACATTTTTTTACTCGTGCTGTGCAGAAACACTAGTAGGCCTAAGTGTAGCTTTTGCACTTGAATTATCGATATTTATTTACCTTAATTTTTAATTAATAAATTTTTTTTATGAAGCAGTGTGGTTTGACTAAATGCGAGTGTCAAAATCCATTTAATAAACATTTTGCATTTTATATGTAACGGGAAAATTTAGTGCTGAGATCAGAAATAATAGTTATCTAATTTAATACATCAATTAGACAAATTTATTTCATGTAATTCAAATATAGTTCACATTCACTGAAGAATTTAAAGACTATTTAAGGGTTCTCAAGAGTATTACTTTTTACCTGGCGAAGCAATTTAGAAACATGTAACATTTAATTTTTTTTCTCGGTTCCTATTAAACATAAATGCATAAAATTTTTTATATCGACAACTTAATATCTCTTTTATTTAAAATATTTTTTTTAAATATTCTGCATTGAAATTTTAATTTTCTTATGTTTAATTATCATAATTTTTTTAAATTGTTTTTTGACTTGCATCCACTGCGCGTGTAACAAAACTATTGGTTCAAGAGCCCCCAAAATTTTGATAACAATGTAAAACTAATGTATCTTGAACGTGTACTTCATTTATAAGCAATTTATTTATTTAAAATTAAAATTAAAATGATAAAATTTTGAAATGTTATTTTGAAAAATTGCCATTTTAAAATGAAATAAATTAATAAATTGCTTACAAATGAAGTATACGTTCAAGATATTTTAGTTTTATATCATTATCAACATTTTGGGAGTTCTTGAAATAATAGTTTTGCTACAGTCTTACACTCAGTGGATGCAAGTCAAAAAACAGTTTAAAAACTTTTTTTTAAAATAAATATTAAACTTTGTTAAAATAATATAAAATTTCAATATAGAATATAAAAAATATATCTTTAATAAAAGAGATATTAATTTGTTTATATTTAAGATTTTATGCATTTATGTGTTATAGGTAATGAGATAATAAATAAATGCGACATATGCCAAATCGTACAGCAAGGTAAAATGTAGGACTTCCAAAACTGTAGATTCAATCAACTGGAAGGAGTAATTTATTTTTCTATATTGTACTTACACTCTCTTATTGTATTTCAAACGTAATTAAAATCCCACTTTCTCTGTTTTTTTCAACAATAGCATTGCATAAACAAATAACTATTCAGTACAACTAACTGCCATTAATCACAGAAATTATTTATTTCGCATTCTATTATATTAGGAAAATCGATGTTCCAATGAAATATAGCAAAAGGATAAAAGAATAACTTTGCTGTTTGAAACTTTTCAAAAGTACTGCAGTAATTTAAAAGTACTTAAGAATTAAATATGAATAGAAGTTTGCATCGGAGTTCTTTTTTTCCAGCTCATTGAATCTGTTTGATTTTAAACATTCCTTAGATACTTCAATGAATTTGAATTATACTAAATAAATTTATCTATTAGATGAATGAAACTGCCGTATGCCATAGATATTATTTCTTATGTTACCCCCCTTTTCTTACGTGCTTATAAAATGCACATTACCATTTCATTCAAACACAGTGTTTGAAATAAACATTGCAGTCAATTATATAAGGTTAAAAAAAATCTAATGCTTAAAGATTCAAATGCAAAAGTCTACTGATAGTTCTGTAATGTATAAGAAAAACAAGAATGAAAAAATCATACATCAAGCACAGATTATGAAGCATTTTCCAACACATTTCGAATAATGTAACAAAACTTCATCGTTTAAAAAATCAAAATATTACGTTTCATTTCACCATATAGAAATGTATAAAGCATTTCAAAAACGAATTCCAGCTGTTCCTATGTGCAATCGGAAAATTATCCAAATTTTTTAGCACTCCTGTATAGATATAGAGAGTTGTATCTATTCACAACATGCATTCCAAAATTTAGTTCATTTAAGAGAGACATATATTTCAGTTAAAAATTCCCCTTAAGCAATTTTCTCTAATAAGGAGAACTGTATGTGAATAATTTTGTGCAACCTTGTATATTAGGCATAGCGCTTATAGATAATGAGCATTATGCAAAAAAAAAAAAAAAAAAAAAAAAAAAAAAAAAAAAAAATAATAATAATAATAATAATAATAATAATAATAATAATAAAATAAAAGCGCATACCAGTTTTTTAAAACGTATTCTTAGGCAATTATTATGCAAAGACAGTATTGTAGTCGATTTCTTTTGTGTATCCTTGCATGTTATTAATGCTCTTTTTTAACGTGATAGTAGTAAAATTCCGCAATTTATATCAGTTTTAATAAATTTGAAATAGCATAATGTCATTAAAATATACTCTCCAAACGATTTTTCTTCATATACAACAATGTAGTTGAATTCTTTTGAGTTTCCCTGTAAATGAACCATTAATCGTACATAGTTTATATGCAATAACAAACATGCTTTAGTGACTCTAAATAAATTTTATTGAAATGCTCTAAAATGTCTGCGTTAAAATATGTATATTTAGTTACATTTAATGTAGGAAAAATATAGTCTCCGTGAAGTGATTTGCGTTTGCTGGTATATTTGAGAGAATTAGGTCGCGTATTTTTTAAAATCATTTGCACCATAGATTATAAGAAGGTTTTATCTTTAATAACATGTTTTTGATACGTCGGTACCTATAAAATTACGCTTTGGAGGGGAAAACCGCAACGAAACAATCTGGTTTCTATTGATTTCGTCAAATCTTTCGCACTTTTTATTTTGTAAAAAATCTTCAGTAGTCTAAAAAGTACCCGTCTGAACGTTTCGAAATTTTTGTAGGGGTGTAAATCTAGTCTATTGAGATGCTTTTAAAAGATTGTGCTGAAATATGTATGTCTAGATACTTTTAGAGTAGAAAAACTAATCTGCCTGTGTGTGAAAAGTGACCTCTTTTTGTCAATGTATTTGAAAGGGTTAAAATTCATCCTTTTTAAACCCAATTACATCATCGTTTAAAAAAAGTTTCAACTTCAAGAGCACAGTTTGTTAATATGTTAAAAATTGTGCCCTGGAGGGGCGTTGACATAAGAGTTAAAAACGTTTTCCAGGAAAACGACCCTTTTTGATTTTTTGTCCCAAGGGATTAACTGCAACATTTTTTCGGATTGGTCATCATAGCATTTAAAACGTAAAAGTCCGATCTTTTGAAATATGCCTTTCATGTTTAACTGTGCCGAGTTGTTTGGTTGATTTGAATTTAAATAAAATGATCCAGAAATAGAAATAAAGTCGGAAAAATGGTCTTTCTCTCGTTTCGGTGCGTAAATCTGTTTGTGCGCATGTGCAAGATTTTTTGTTCCTTGAGTATCAAAGAATTTACTTTTTGATAAGTATAAGTTATGCTTAATAGTTAATATTTTGGAAACTAATCAAAAATTTAAAATTCTGAGCTTCAGGTACATCAGGAGAGACCTTGGACTAACTTAACAAAAAAAATTGAGCCGCTTACGTGCCGTAGATTTTTCTAGTCCTTTCAGATATACACAGACAAAAAGAACGAATTGTCCTATTATTAATATAGATATATAGACGTATATTAAAATTATTACGCGTAAACAGTAACAAAAGCACTTGTTAAAACAAAATAATACTCTTTTAAAAGACATGTTCTGTTAGCAGCACACCAGATTAGGGAGGGTTAATGTAAGCAATTCATTTAGCATGTTTTTTTTTCTTTTAATGGATTCTTTATTTGAGAATAGGCAGCATCCGGAAAACAGCTATTCTGGATTGAATAAAATTAAAATGATTAACACATTGTTAAAAAACTATTTGGGAATATTTTTACAAATTATGTTCAGAAAAAGTCAGAAATGCTTCTTTCAATTTCAGAAGTTTATAGGTTTTGGAGGTTTATGAAGCTAAAAGATTTTCGGGACAGTTCCTAACTCGGATGAAACTGTGCTAGATTTTTGTAAATCTTTTTATTGCTAAATCACGAAATATATACATTTTTTTTATAGAATAATTTAAAAAAATCAAGTATTTATGGTTTAAAAATATATTTATATATATTTCTAAGCAAGCAGTCTTATAGAGTGAAATTCACGATAAAGTAAATTTTAAAACGATACAGAAATATTTTATCTAAGAAGATAATTACAAAATTTATAAACAATCTATAACAGCAAAGTTATTTGAAGGTAAAACAACTCTCTTAACCATACAGAAATACCTTTTTGAATCATTGTAGTAAAAATGAATAAATTTGTCATTCCGAACTAAATTTATTGTTCTTCATACAGGTCGGTTTTATGCGTGTTGTTTTAAAGTAATTTATCTCTTTATGTTACTCTTATAGCCTCTGATTCTTTTCAAATTTAATTGAATGCGCATTTTTATTTCTTTTGGTCCAAGAAAAGTTTTGCAGATTTAGATTATTATTCCATTCGAATAACAATGATTCACTGCATAGAACGTTTCTTTCCTCAAAATTCGATGCCCTAATGAATGCACCAAAAGCGCACAGAGTACTTTTGCTTTTTGAAATTGACTATTATAAGTATTTCCCTTGGAGAGTTTGAAAAGAATTTAGGTATTGAATAAAGACGGAAGTATTCGGAATTATTTATTTCCAGCTCACTGAATTCAATATGAAAGAATTTAGGAAAATTAGAATATATATTGTATCTTAAACAAACTAAGATATTTAGTATCAATTGAAAAAAAAAAATTCTTAGAACCTCATAAACTGATTTCTGTAAAGTTTTTCGATATATTAAAAAAAATGTTGAAAAGCATTAAAAAATAACAAAGAAATTAAAATTATTTAAAATTACTAACTACGGTTTTTAAACTAGTAAAGAACCATAGGATACATATAGGATAGTATTAAGTTTTAATAATTTATAAAAATGTAGGAAAGAAAATTACTTTTGGCTTTTATTTCATAAAATAAATATTTAATTCATTAATTACTATTACGCTCAGCGACTACAAAAGTGGACATTATTATTAATTTTTTTTGGGAGGGGGGATTTTTATTGTTTTCGTCATTTTTTTAAAGGTTTGTGAATTCGTATTAATATCAAATAAATAAATCGTATACAATAAAGTAAAAAAAAAAAAAAAAAAAAAAAAAAAAAAAAAAAAAAATCCCACTTTTTCCTTACCATAAAAAACTGTTCCTAAAGTGTTTGAACTTGACAGAAATTTTGAAAGATAGTACTAATAATGAATGAATTTGTCATTTCTGACTAAATTTATTATTCTTCATACAGGTTGGTATTATATATTTTGTTTTAAAGTAATTTATATATTTATGTTATCCTTATTATATCCCATTCTTTTCAAATGTAACTGAATGCCATTTTTGTTCGTTATGCTCCAAGAAGAGTTTTGCTGATTCATTTTACTTACCCATCATACGTAAAATAGGATAAGTTTTGCAATCGTTTTGAAAATCGAAATTTTTTTTTGACGGATTTACACGTTTTAGATAGTGGAGATTCCGAAAAACATACTTTTAGAAAAAAAAATTTTGCCGTTTGTCTGTCTGTCTGTCTGTAAACGCTCTATCTCACGAACGAATTGAGATAGAGACTTGGAATTTTGTATGTAGTTAGTATGTAAGAATGGGACGAAGCCTATTTAATATCAGCAACCTCGATTATCCGGAACTATTTTTTTCGGACTCTGAAAAAATTCGTTCTGATAAAAGGTATATAAAACTTTTCGACATTTTTTGTTCTAAGGAATGGACGTAAAAGGCAATAAAATAACACACATTTTGCATATAGAACGAAGTCGATCGGATTATTAGTTGCCGAGATAATTGTAATCCTGTTTCCACATTCTTCGATTTTTCATGACCCTGTATTTCATTCAAATTTCAATTCAGAGGTATATTTTAATTGGAAATGAGACGCTTAATCCGACGCAATCAATTGTTAGTTAATAGAGTTATTATTTTTGAAGTTATAAGGATGTTTCTTTTACGCAGTTCGGTACTACTTGAGTAGTTTGGCGTATTATATAATTTGTCGAAATTGGTAATCAGCAGTTCTTTGATAGAGCATTACTATGTATATTAACAATATATAAATTTTGATTATGAATTGCAATGCATTGTATAAATAGTTTTCACATGTTTTATTTTCATATACATATCCATGATGGGTAAGTATTACGGTGGCCTCCAACGACTAGTTATTATTGCATTCGAATAAAAATCGTACACTGCATAGAATATTTCTTTTTTCAAAATTCGATACCCAAATGAATGCACTAAAAGTACACGAAACTATTTTTGCTTTTGAAAAAATGAATTATTATAAGTATTTCCTTTGAAGAGTTTGAAAAGAATTTAGATATTGAATAAAGACGTTTACGTTGGAATTATTTTCTTCCAACTCACTAAATATGTAGAAAAAAAAATAGAAAACTTAGACTATGTATTGTATCTCATAGGCAAATTAAGATATTTAGTACGAATTCAAGGAAATGTCTTAGAGCCTTTTAAACTACATTGTTATTTTTTTGTGAAATTTCAGAAAATTACATCTCCGTTCAAACAATACAAGAATTTTCATGTGATTATTAAAAGAGAAAGAAAAAATAATGAAAATTACATTAGATTTAAACGATACATTTAAAATGCCTTACTTAGTTTTTTTCCCTATACCGTTGTAAAAAAAAGAAAAAAAAAAACAGGAGGCCAAGGCTCTAGTATTTTACTGTTTAACTGATCTTGATCAATCAAACATGTAAATAGCCAGTAGAAATTCAGCAGCAGGTAATTCAAACTTTAAAGTTCCCTATCAAAAGACAATGAATGAAAAACCGTTAGGGGTCTCAAGATTCTTAAAATCGGAAAAATTGAAAAAAAGTAACCATCTTCAATGTTTAATATTTTAAAATGTTTATAATATTAAAGCATAATTTCTATTAAGAGAAAGATATGAGAACGTTTTTTCATTTCATACTTTTAAAAAATTGCAAGATGCAGAACTAACATTTGCAGAGCGCTCCAAACTGTCGGACATTTGACGAACAGAAAATTGACATAACAGCTAACGCGCACGATTACAAAATAAATATTGCACCTCGAATGAAAATTTTGGTGTCTACTTATACATGAGATTGTAATAATTATCTTTAATCTAAATAAATTCATATTCAAGGCATTTTTCTATTTTTAATACAATGTATTTAACTGATAGAAATTTTTTAAAATTTCAACAAGATAATCACCTAAAATATAAATTTTTTTGAACATTAAAAAAGAAATTGTAGATTCAGTTTATACAGATTAACATGGAATATATATTTTGAAAATTTTATGCAAAAATACTTACAAGATTTTGAGATATCGTGCGCGCTATGACCAAAAATGTCATTTGGAGAAAAATCTTTTCAAAGTTTAGGAAACGCCGCTTCAGCTATTGGAGCGGGTAAAATTCTAAACTCATAACTTTGTTCTAATGAGAATTTCAGGATAAAATTACATAAAAATGTTCAGAAAAGATGGCAGTTTAACGTATAAAAAATTGAACTTTCGAAAATTTGGAAGAAAAAAAATACAGTTTAGTATTTTGCAACTTTTTAATAGCCGATTAAATTGATGTTTTGTTTGAGTTTGTGGTGCCTCAACGGGGGTTGATGAGTATAGTTCGTAGGAGACAGAGCCTCCTAATTTTATTAAAAAAAAAAAAAAAAAATAAAAAAAATAAAAGGAAAAAAAAACATTTTATTTATAAATTAATATTACGCTCACTGGCTACAAATGTAGACGTTATTACTTTTTGGGGAATTATCGTTTTTCACATGTATTTTTAACTTTCCGAATTCATTTTAAAAGAATAAATCATAAAAGATAAAATTTTAAAAAATGTCATTTTTCCCCCACCATAAAAAAAAGGAAAAAAAGAAATCGTTCCTGAAGAGGTTGAACCATACAGAAATATCTTTTTGAAACATCGTATTAAAAACGAATCAATTTGTTCTTTTCGAACTAAATGTATTTTTCTTCATGCAGGTCGGTTTTATACATATTGTTTTAAAGTAATTTACTTCTTTTATGTTATATACCGTCATTCTTTTTAAATGTAACTGAATACCCATTTTTATTTGTTTTGCTCCACGAATAGTTTTGCAAATTCAGATTATTTTTACATTCGATTCACTGAATAATATATTTCTTTTTTCACAATTCGATGCCTTAATGAAGGCACTAAAATCCCACGAAACTATTTTTGTTTTTGGAAAATGAATTATTTTAAGTACATCGCTTGGAGAGTTCGAAAAGTATCTGGGTATTGAATAAACACGAACGTCTACATAGGAATTATTTTCTTCAAATTAACTTATTCTAAAAAAAAAAAAAAAAAAGAAAAAAAAAAAAAAAAAAAATTAGAATATATATTGTATTTTATAAACAAACTAAGATGTTTAATACTAATTCAAGGAAATGTTTTAGAGTCTTCTAAACTCCACTGTTAAATTTTTTTATGTGATATTACAGAAAATTACGTTTCCTTTAAACATTAAAAGCATTTTCACGTGAATATTAAAAGAAAAAGAAAATATAGCAAAAATTACATTATATTTAAATGTTACATTTAAATCACCTTACAATTTTTTGTTTCATACCTCGGTTCAAAAAATACCAAGAGGTAAAGACTCTGTGTATTTCACTGTTTAACTGATCGTAATTAATCAAACATGTATTTCACTGCACAAATACCCAGTAGAGGTTTAACAGCAGCTGATTCGAACTTAAAATTCAACAATCGATAGAGAATGAATGGAAACACGTTATCAAGTAGATTGCCACTTTTCTTAATTATTGTAATTCAGTGTTTCGTAATTTTTTGAAAAACGATTAAATTAGCATGTTTTTAGAGTTTGTGGTTCCCCAATGGGAGTTAACGATCGTAGCTCAGGGAGGCAGAACCTCCTAGTTTTATAAAAAATCATTTCATTCATAAATTACTATTATACTCAGCGACTATAAATGTGGGCATTATTAATTTTAGGGAGTAATTTTTATTGTTTTTCATATATTTTTTAGCTTTGTGGATGCCTGTAAATATAAAATGAATGAATCATAAAAAAAGTAACTTTTTCCTCACCATAAAAAAATAATTTTAGAAGAGGTTGAACTAGGCAGGCATATTTTTAGAAATATCGTAATAAAAATGAGTGAGTTTGTCATTTCTAGCTAAATTTATTGTGATTCATACACATAGGTTCCATACTTTTTTTTCAGGTAATTTATTTCTTTATGCTATATTTCTAGTCTCTGATTCTTTTCAAATATAACTGAATGTCCATTTTTATTCATTTTGCCCAAGAATAGTTTTGCAGATTCACATTATTATTCCATTCGAATAACAATCGTTTACTGGTTAGAACATTTCTTCTCTCAAAATTCTATACCCTAATGAATGCATCAAAAGCGCACCAGAATAGTTTTGCTGTTTGGAAATTGATTATTATAAGTATTTCCCTTGGAGAGTTTGAAAAGGATTTAGGAATTGAATAAAGACGGAAGTTTACGTCGGAATTATTTTCTTCTAGTTCACTGAATCTAAAAATGAAAGAATTTAGTAAACTTAGAATATATATTGTATCCCATACAAACAAAGATATTTATTAAAAACTGAAAGAAAAAATGTCGTATAGCCTTCTAAAATGATTTCAGTCAAATTACTCGATAAATTAAAGAAAAAAAAGGCTGATGTGCACAAAGAAAAATTAAAATTATTTAAAATTTTTAATAACGACTTTTAAATTATTAAAAAAAAATGAAAAAAAATTTTAGGTATTTAATAAAGGTTCAAGCCTGCATCGGAATTATTTTCTTCCAGCTCACTGAATCTAAAAATGAACGAAATTTAGAAAACTTAGAATATATATTATATCTCATAAGAAATTGCTTGTTTTAATCAAATTAAAATTATTCATCTCAAATTACTTAAATAAAATCCAAAATGGGATAATTTCCTTAAATGGGAAATTTCACTTAAAAAAAAAAAAAAAAAAAAAAAAAAAAAACGAACTTTAACATTTTTTTCCTGAAAATCCAAAAAAAAATAGTTAAAATATAAATAAAAATTTAAATGTCTTAAAAAAAAAAATGCTTAAAAGAAATTTAAAAATCTTAATCATCCATAAATCACAATAGTTTGAAAAAAAAAAAATCCAAAAAAATTATGGTTTTTAGATGAATGAAGTACTAATAATACAAACCCTTAATTTTGTAAAAATACGAAATTTCTTTTAATTGCATCCATCTTCATATGAAACTTTCAACTTGTAGCACCAGATAACGAATTAACAGTTTTCTGTTTACTAGTGAGGCGCTTTATCTCCAAGCTATGATGTCTACACGCAGAAAGTTCAAATTAAATTTCTCTTTTAAAATGTAAATCACAAAAATGAAAGAATGAAATTGATAAAATTTATTTAATTAAAGTAATAGACTTATTTTTCATAGTTTTATATTTTGTCGTGTGTCACGATGTATTCAACTGTAAGTACACAAAATTTGAAGTCTCTGACTTATACAGTTTTTGTGTACGAATTTTGTACAGATGGACAGACAGAGGACAGAGATGAGAGAGTTTCTTCAGATGAACGAATTCTTAAAAGTCTTAGAGTCTTCTAAACTGCTGTGCCAAAAAGTTTTTTTTTTTTTTTTTTTTTTTTTTTTTTTTTTTTTTTTTAATTACAGAGAATCTACGGGTTATCTCAAGTCTTATGTAAAATTACAGAGATTAGAAAAACAGAAATTCTGTGAAATAACAGATTATTTATTTGGTAAATTTACAATCTAGTCTCTAAATTAACATCGTTAAAATGCATAAGACTGTGTAAATTTATTGTTAATGACAATAATTTAGTTTCCTAAATTAGGGAATCTATCAATATTCAGCGAGCCTCAGAGAATTTAAATTTTTCAAGTAAATTTCAACAGCTGTACCTTTTAATTTTTAGCCGTCCTGACGTTTGAAACAGAAATCTTTTAACAGTAAAGGCATTTCTTATCGATCAGTGAGTGACCAACAGCTCTAAGATGGTTTTTCACTCAGCTTCCGTATTCACATTCCTGATGTCAAAATTATGGGCGTTTGGTGCATATTTTATATTCAAAATGTGTTCCCAGGAAATTAATATTTTTAACTTCGTTTTTCTGTTTACTCTTCTGTAAGAATACTCATTGTTTTCTTAGTTTTCGAAATATTTACAAAAGCTACGCTTAATTTTACATGAAGTGTTAAAAATTTGAACCCAGTTTGCCAATTTTTAAAGCATAAAATATTAAATTAAACAAAGATTTTAGAACTATTTTGAGAACTAGGAAAAAAGAAACATCCTTTAAAAAGATAACATTGAAAAAGGAAGTTAATAATGCCAATTTCTCTACATGATATTTTGAATATAAAAGTGCATGAAACGCCCATATACACTTTACTTTATGGAGGGAAATTCGGAAACTATATGACCAGCATCTATAATGTGAAGAAATATACTTATGGAAAGTACTTTTCATCATCAGAAATATTGGTGAAATCGGAGGTTTCGAAGTTGAGGGACTTATTTTAAAAAGTGGATCTATTGTGTCTTTGAAGTATGAAAAAAATGTGGAGCCAGTGCATTCCACTGATTATCAATTACTTTGAAAAGATCGATTTAAAATTTATACGATCTGTTTGGAATATGTTGACATAAATAAAAGAAAAAAAAATTATTGAACAGCCATCCTTTATTTCCTATAATTAATTGAGTGTACCATTTTCAGTAAATTTTATGATTGTTCATCCGGATTTTTTTATACATTTTATAATCATATAATTATATAATTATATAATTTATCTTTCTTTTCTAAACTTATACTTTTAGTCTCTGATTATTTCTAAACTTAATTGAAAACTCATTTTAATGTATTTTCTCGAAAGATATAATAATGCATAATCATATTATTTTTCTGCATGGCATCATACATGTCACAAAGAATTATGTCTTTCTTCAAAAATCAATCTCCTAATGAAATTCTTTAAATGTGCCTCAGAATAGTTTGGCTGTTTGAAATTTCTCCATAAGTATTTCCCCTCAAGAGTTTTAAAAGAATTTAGGAATTACATATCGATGAAAGTTTGCGGCGAAATTCTTTTCTTCCATTTCATTGAATCTGATTGATTTCATTTATTCGTTAAACACTTCAGTGCATATGAAATATGTTTGAATTGCACCAAATAATTTTATTTGCTTTATAGAAACTATTTTTTTAGTATTACATGTCAGGAATATTTTGTTGCTTATTTCAATGTTCCTTTAAAAGTCTCAATGATTTTCACAATACATTTTTGAAATTGATATAAAAAAAGAGAAAAAATTTATTTTTATTAATAAACATGAAAATAAATTTCCTATTTAAGTAATAGACCGGCAGGTGGTGGCACGAACAATCATTTCATCGAATTCACGGTTGAAATTCCAGAATTAGCTAAAACTTTATTCGCAAATTAAAGCACAACTGGTCTAAGCAACAAAGTCATATCGGGTATAAAACACTCGAAATACTAATTTTAGTGATTGACTCGTAGGTTTATGAATATGTTCTCCAGCCCTCAAAGGTATGAAAACATTGAGGACTGCGGGCAGGAAAACACAATGACAAACTTACGAATCAATCACCAAAATCGGGTTTTCAGATATTTTTGACCAAGTTATGACTTGGCAGAACGATTGCATCTTAATATGCGAATCAAATTTTAATTAATTCCGTACTTTCAGCAGTGAACTCGATGAGGGATTAGTCTGTGTTGCCGCCTGCCGGTCTATGAATTAGTTTCATAATTTAAATCTGAAAAGTAATTCATTCGGTAAATATAAATTATAAAACATATTCCTACGCATTAAAAACAATGTAACAAAACTTCACCGCTTAATAAGTTGAAATATGATGCCTAATTGGTACATTTAAAAATGCCGAACATGTTTAAAAACGTAGTTTCAGCAATTTCCATCTACAGTCGAAAAATTATTAAATTTTTTTGTGAATTTTTTTTGAAAAAAAAAAAAAAAAAAAAAAAAAAAAAAAAAAAAAAAAAACGAAAAATATTTATTTAAATTTTTAAATGCCGTAAATCAAATCGCATTGACAACAATTATTGCTCAAATACCGTACTGTAAATAATTTTTTATATGTCCCTGTAAATGAGCAATAACTTCTTGAGTCCTGAGATAAATATTACGAGGGAACACTAAAACCAATTTAAAATTACTATTAAATATCTCCGAAGATGTAACAATCAATATATCGATGCATATGATAAGCACGCATTTATTTAAAAAAATTTTTAAAGTTAACATCAGGAATGATGATGTTAAATGAATCAATATTTTAAAAATAGTAAAAATTTAAAAAAATTAAATTTTTTTAAATTTTTTAAAAATTTAATTAAATGTTATTTTTTTTTTCAAAATGTATTTTTATTTTAACGCTGAAACGCAATGAGTTCACAATTGGATCCATATTTTCAAAAATGTAAACTGCCTTTTTAAATCTCGAAAAAGTCCTGTTTTTTTAGGTATATAAAGATATCATTCTTCACCCTCCCCAGCCTCACCAGATAAAAAAAGAAAGAAAAAGCTTTCTTGAATAGTTGGCTATTTTAAAGACCTACATTACATTTCGATTGGATATCTTACAATATATAAGAACAATAAAGAAATAGTCATATATTTTTTACAATGCATGATAAAGGGTGGTTTAAAAAATACGTAATATAGGTGTACAATACTTCATTTAAAATTTGTGTAAAATTTTGATTACTTTGATTGATAATTTAGTGAAGCGAAGTTAAATGTGTATAACTTTCCGATAATATACTACAAAAATTTGTTAAATTTTCTAATCCATACTATACATTATATATGCAGAAATAGTCTAAGCTATTCATTTAACTTTTCTTAAAATTTACGTTGAACTAAATATACCGAGAGAGGTTTACTCCAGTCAGTTGAAACTTCCAATTTATAAAGATAAATAGTCTCAGAATATATAGCTGACATATCCTTTGATCTTTCAACCTTTTGAAATTCAAGAATAAAATTGTACAAAAGCGAAAGGTTTTATTCACCAAGTATTTCTTAACTTGTTCCAAATTATAAGGAATAAAAGAGAGAAAAAATGAACAAGAATGAGAAACGAACTTAATATTTTATTCGATACTTAGAGTCACTAGAGAAAACTCCGATATTTTCTTTATTTAAGTACAGATATTTTAGAAATTCTTTAATATATATGACTGCTTAGAAAATCATTTTTTAATGAGGTACTTTAATTTAGAGACGAATTGGTATATTGCGAATGAGATAACATTAAATTGAATTATCAAAGTAATATTTTATTTACAATATTAAACTCTTTGTATATAAATTTAAATTTAAATTTTAAGTAGTTAAAAAATATAAGCTTAATAGTGAAACTAAAGTGATTTTTTTCCATTTATATAACCTGTTCAACAATTTAATGAAAACAAGAAAAGAAAATTGGATTATATTTAAGATTATGATGCCTGTTTTTTATTATTCACAATATCCTATGATAAACTACTTTCATTTATCAATCCTTTCCAGCATGAATTTTTTGTTTTAATAAAAAATTTGAAATCTATATTTCATTCTAATCGAGAAGAAAGTGGTAAAATAAAAAAAAAAAATAAATTTCAAATTTTCAGCTAAAATTTTCTAATTCTGTACTATACATGATGCATGCAAAAATGATGTAAGCTATGCATCCCACTTTTTTTAAAGTTTACGCTGAACTAAATACACCGAGATAGTTTTACTCCAGTCAGTTGAAACTACCAACTTATAAAGATAAATAGTCTGAGTATATATAGACGAGATATCCTTTGATCTTTTAATTTTTTGAAATTCAAGAATAAAATTGTACAAAAGCGAAAGGTTTTATTCATCGAGTATTTCTTAACTTGTTGCAAATTATAAGGAATAAAAGAAAAAAAAAAACGAACAAGAATGAGAAAAGAACTTAATATTTTATTTGATACTTATACTCAATTGAGAAAAGTCCGATATTTTCTCTATTTAAGTATAGATATTTTAGAAATTCTTTAAGTATGTGAGTGCTGAGGGAAGTCATTTTTAAAGTGAGATTTTAATTTAAAGACGAACATTGATACTTTGCGAATGAGGTAAAATTAATTTGGCTTTTCAAGGCAATATTTTATTTGCAGCATTAAATTATTTGTATATATATTTAAATTTTTATTATAAGTAATTATAAATATGTATACATAATAGTAAAACTAAAGTGATTTTTTCCATCTATATAATCTGCCCAACAATTTAATGAAAACAAGAAAAGAAAATCGAATTATAGTTAAGACTATGATGCCCTCTTTCAACATTATTCTCAATATCATAAGTTAAACTATTTTCATTTATTAACCCTTTATAAAGCAATTTTTTTGTTTTAATGAAAAAAATACTTGAAATCTATATTTCATTCTAATAATAGAAACAGTAGTAAGATAAAAATAATAATAAGTTTCAAATTTTCAGCTAAAATTTTCTAATTCTGTACTATACATATTACATGTAAAAATATTGTAAGCTACGTATCCCATTTTCCTTAAAGTTTACGCTGAACTAAATACACCGAGATAGTTTTACTCCACTCAGTTGAAACTTCTAACTTATAAAGATAAATAGTATCAGAATATATAGCCGAGATATCCCTTGATCTTTTAACCTTTTGAAATACTAGAATAAAATTGTAGAAAATCGAAAGGTTTTATTCACCATGTATTTTTCAACTTGTTCCAAATTATAAGGAATAAAAGAAAAAAATTAACAAGAAGGAGAAAAGAACTTAATATTTTATTTCATACTTATAGTCACTAGAGGAAACTCCGATAGCTATTTCAGAAATTCTTTAATGCATGTGAGTGCTCATAAAGTCATTTTTTAAAGAGAGACTTGGTATATTGAGAATGAGAAAATTAAATAGGATTTTCCAGGTAGTATTTTATCTGTATTAACTTCTCTCTTTATATATTTAGATTTTAATTATAAGTAATTATAAGAAATAGATATGATGTATTCAGAAATAATGTAATCTATGTATCCCAGTATGATTATTTTATTTACAGGGACCGTCAATAGTTTACCGTTACATTACAGCGTATGTGGAAAAATCGTTTCAAATGAATTTTAAAGATGTTACCCTATCAAACATATAAAAATTTATATGCATTAACGAAGTGGAATACAATATGCATTCTGTAAAACTTGCGGTGAAATAAACAGCTTTATTCATTTACAGGGCCACACAAAAGAATTCCTTTACATAATGGGAAAGAGAAATATTGTATGCCACATATTTTATTTACATTAAAATCTTTTATGAACAATGAAATTGATATAAGTTACACAATATAGTCAAGCATAATGCGAAGTGCATAGCAATTACAGGGATGCACAAATGATATCAAATAGTATATTCTTTCCGAAGTATTGTATATGTATACGATGATGAGTGATGGATGAATGAAGTACATTTTAATTATAATATGCGCTTTTAATTTTGACTAAATCTAAAATAATTTTGTGTATATAGATTAGTTGATATACAGAGCTACACAAAAAGAGTTCGCAAATGTTACTGTATAGGAGCGTAAATTAATTAAAAGTGGTTTTTAAATAAATTATTCATTTTTACGCTGAATTGCATTCAGTTTACTAAGAAAAGTTCATAGAATATAGATAAAATGATATACAGGGCCACACAAAGAATTGAATACATGGACGCCTAGTTATGAATGATAATAATTAAAAGAATAGATATGAATATTTTATTTGATACTTATAGTGGATTGAGAAAACTCCGATATTTTCTTTATTTAAGTATAGATATTTTGGAAATTCTTTAATGTGTGTGAGTGCTTATAAAGTCTTTTTTTAAAGAGAGACTTTAATTTAAAGACGAATTGGTATATTGAGAATGAGATAAAATTAAATTGGATTTTCAAGGTAGTATTTTATCTGTATTAACTTCTCTCTTTATATATTTAGATTTAAATTATAAGTAATTATAAGAAATATATATGATGTATTCAGAAATAATGTAAACTATGTATCCTATTTTTTTTTTAATTTACGCTGATCTAGATACATTGACAGAGGTTGTTTTAAATCCTCTCTATATATAATTAGATTTTAATTATAAATAATTAAAATAAATAGATATCACAACTAAAATGCGTTTTTGCACCAATAAAAACTTTTCAAATATTTAACAAAACAAAGAGAGAAAATCACGATTATATTTAAGATGTTGATGTATTTTTTAACATTATTCTCAATGTCATACACTGTTAAAAAATAAACCCATGAATTCACGGTAAAACAACTGATTATAAAAATCATGAAAATATTTAAGATCGTGATGCATTTTTTGCATTACTTTCAATAGAATACACTGTTAAATACAAATTCATGAATTCATGGTAAAACTACTGGCAGCAAAGTAGTCGGATATTTTACGTTCCGTTAATAAGTTTTCCGTTTTGGGAAATAAATGAAGGAAAAACTCCGTTTGAAGAATTGGTAATTTTTCGTTATAAAGTTGGTTTCATAAAGTTGTTACAAAGTTGGTAAGAAATATGATAATTTTTTATCTCGATGACAAAAAGTAATACAGTTGCAATCTTTAGCATGGTACAAGTTTCACGAAAATAGCCAGGATTCTTTTGTTGAGTCCTTTCATTTCTGTGAAGCAACATGTCAGTTTTGAGAACATTCCAAATAAATTAGCGGCAGATAATGAAGCATTTCTATTGTTTCTTTCCATCTCCGTCCGTTTCGTTATTTTCAGGAAATATAATGATTTTTTCCTATTTTGATGGAAAATTTTCTTTTTTTCGTGAAAGGGAACTTTTTCAGTGAAATTCAGGAAGAATATATCCGTGAATTTCAGATTTGTTTTAACTGTGTATGTGAAATTATTTATATTTATTAACAGCCAAGTTCATTAATAATTTATAAACATTTAAATCTTATGTGAATGAATGGCATTAATAAATAATTTTAAAATAGTTTCCATAAAGTAGGATGCATTAAAATATTTGATTACAGACCGGCATATGTTTCTCGCTCAAAGCGAACAGGACATCAACTGGTGATTATTTTTATATTAGTACCACTATTTACAATAAGTAAATAAATAAATAAATAAATAAATAAAATAATGTAATTTAACAAATTACACGACTATTTGGAGAATTATATTTTCAAAGACCAAAGTTTTAGACGTATAAATAAATTCTACATTTAAAAATAATAATAATAACGATCATTTTTATGATGAATCAAAACGTGGTTTACGTAATAACAGAGTCCTATATTACGTACGCCATGGATTAAAAATTAATATTCCTGTGCTAATCATATATAAATTTTAAATGAAATTATAGTTTTACAATTTTCGGTACTGCACATTTTTAAACTTCTAAACATCATACATTTTCAATTTTTACACCATCGTATAGAGAAAAATTTTACTTTTAAATGCAATTTGTTTGAAAGCATTAAGTATGAACCAATACAAAAACGAATAACATAAAAAAACAGAAGTATTCCATTTTTGGACATTAAACATGTACCAATCAACGGAAACCAAAAACGAATAAAATAAAAGTGATAAGTTGCGGGATTTAACCAATAAAAGATCCAGATATGCTTCAGATTTCAAAATTCTTTGCCGAGGACAGTAACTATTTTCCAAATAGTTAAAAAAAAAACTAGTCAACTTATTTATCATCAAAATATATTTAAAGTTTAAAAAAAATGGTTTAATAGAATTTAAAAAAATGCAGGTTACAGGACTTTTAAGATAATAGTCAGCCTAAATGATATGTCTCGGTCCGTAGTTACCCCCCCCCCCCTCCTTTGGGGTCTGGTGTGCTATTAATATTTCTGTTTTTTTTCAACGAATAATATTTTGTTTCAACTCTTATTTTGTTACTATCTACATATAGAAATGACAATACACGTCTATGTCTTTCTTATTATGACTTCATTTATGTTTTGACATTTAGTAATAAAAATAATGATGAACTTTTAATTAATTCTCTTTGCACCGTTGGCGAATCCTTTATTTTATACACATATTTTACTCTATAAAATTTTAAATATAGGTACTTTTCGGAACAAATAATGCGTGATAAAACACAAAAACACTTAGAAAGAAGTAATATCTGTTAAACCCTGTTATGATACGATATTTTCCAAACGTCTCCAAAAAAGTTTCCTTAGCCTTTTATCATATAAGTATGAATTTAATAATACACAAAATAAGAACATTCTTTTCATTTCAGACAAAGAGATATTCTTTAAACATCAGTAAGTTTATTTGAGTAGCTATAATTAATATTATTAAAGTAATAATAATTTTGTTCTAAAAAAAAAAATACCCAAAAGGTGCAGTTTCATTTTTTCAGCAATTTTGTGTTTAATTTTAAAATGTAGTTCTGGTGGTGGACACACTGCATTTCAGAGTAGAAAAAAGATTTAGATAAAAAAAAATAACTGCATATTTAATTAAATTAAAAAAAATGATTTGTTAAATTCCCTACTACTTTTTTATATATTAATATTTTTGTCAATTTTTTTAAAGATTTCCAAATGTATATTACACAAATCTGTGTACAGAGTTTTAGATACATGCAACTTTACAATTAATATAATTTTTTTACTGATACATGTAGTGTAAGATGATAAAATATAACACATCTTCTGATAATATTAATTTTAAAAAATCCTAAAGGCTAATTTCATACGTAGATTTATTACATATACAATAAAGAACATCTACGAAAAAATTTAAATATTTACCTCAAACACAAAATATGCCTCAGGGTTTTGAAATTATGAACGTGAAAAAATATGTGAACACGGAAAACTAGCGGTTTAAATTTTTCATTTGTGTTGCGTTGATTCCATTAACAAAATTTACAATATCTCGCGATATAAACACGGAATGAGTAAAAATGAGGTGTGATTACATTCACATTTAAATGGACACATTTAAATTAATATAAAAATCTTTATAATTTGACCAGTTGTGAAGTAAATCCCCTTTATAGGGATGAAACAAAGGGTGAATGGAAATTGGTTGGACAAAAAGTATGGTTTATTGTGTATGTTGTTATACAATCAAACAATCGTACCACTATTCATTTTTTTGAGCAAAAAAACATTTTTGTTTTTATATATGAAGTTTCAGTTGAATCAGGATTGCGAGATTCTTCATTAGGAATGGAGTGGTCATTAACCTTCCAACTGCCGCGACCGGATATATCCGTTCACTAGGTTGCAAGTTTCACTGCGAATGAAGCTTTATTTAAATTAATATAATTCTATAAATATAATCCAGTTTTAAGAAATTAAGTTATTACTGATACGAATAGTATAATGATACGCATATCCTTTTAAGCATATACTTAACAAACAAGTTATACAATGCAAAAAATCCCTTTTTTATTATCATTTAAAATAAATTAAAGAGAAAACAACATTACAATTCTGCCCTTTTGCTCGGCGGTCAGGGGGGTTAATACTCACATTTCATATAAAAATTTTACTATAAGTCTGTTATAAATTTAATCATGTATCATTGTACAGGGTATCCAGCAAATAACACCCTAATTTCAAAATTAAATTTTTCAAAAACAAAGATCGATAGAATTATGCGGTAAAAGGTTTGTTTATTAGGTGAGCTGTAAAAATCTTACACAGAAGTTTCGAACGGTGAATATTTTGAGAAGATAGTGTTCTGATTGCAAAGAATACTTGGCTTGACATTTTTCTTGCTTTAGATTGCTTGCAGAAAACGAGTTTTTCAGCGTACAGTGCCATATTTTAACGTTTTTTCGAACTAAATTTCTTGGAATTTTGAAGTTTCAAAAATTTAATCCAAAAATCATTCAAATATGGCACTGTAAGGCAAAAACCTCGTTCACTACGAGCAATCTAAAACAAGAAAAATGTCAAGTCAAGTATTCTTTGCAATCAGAACACTATCTTCTCAAAATATTCACCGTTCGAAACTTCTGTGTAAGATTTTTACAGCTCACCTAATAAACAAACCGTTTACCGCATAATTCTATCGATCTTTGTTTTCGAGAAATTTAATTTTTAAATCAGGGTGTCATTTGCTGGACACACTGTAAGTATGTTGTACGCACCGCATGCATGTACAAAATTTCTATAAAGCTTTTGCGCATATGAACTGCAACAGGCACTAAATTGTTCGGACGTGACCCCAAAATATTTAAAATTTCAAGAAAGACTGAAAGCTTAATATGAGTGCATTACCAATATTGAGTCTTTATTGTACTAAACATATAAATCTGAAAAATGGTATCTTAATAAACAATTTTAAAAATACATGCATAATCTCAGTATTTAAGCAATAACTATTTATAGTTGGAAATGTATTCTAATATTTTTTGTGAAACTCTGTACGTAATCTGAAGTCAGAGGATTTCTGATAATTTTCGGCAAGGGTAATGGAGAAGTTGACTTATACTCGAGACAGTCAAAGAAGCAGAAAAAACCTCCCAATACTGCAAATTTCTAGCTTTTTATATGTATGAATTATAAAATAATATGTAAGATATACAAATAATAATAATTTATCAATAAAATTTTTTAATGATTTGTTTTTGTGTTTTTACCGATTTTTCGCATCGGCAGGTAAAAAGTTGGTTTTATTTTATGCAAAATTGAAGTAAAAAGTTAGAAAGTCGACATTTAAGCGAAGTTTTTTTTTTTTTTTTTTTTTTTTTTTTTTTTCAGGATTTGCATTCAAAGTTAGAGGATCGATTTATACTCAAGCCGAGTTATACGTGATTATATACGGTATAGATTTCATACTATACGCTAAAATTTAACTAATTTAGAAAACACATAACATACTTGAAAATTCCCATCGATGAATAGAAGTGGGCTTGGATTATTTTGTGAAACACAGTATTTGATCTTTAGAATTTTATACACACTAAGTAATATGCAATGTAACTGTTAAAAACGCATACCACAACTGAAAAATTTCTTCAAATAATTATTATCCCTCATAGACAGTATTGCAACTGAAATTTTTGTGTGTTCCTGTAAATAAATGATAAACGCTATGCACATTTAATTCTACAATAAGCATCTTCAATGAATCTTTGTGATATAGTGTTTTTTGAAATAGTATAACATCATTAAAATAAATTGAAACCGTTTTTTGCTCATAGACTATAGTATAACGATTTTATTTTCAATATGTCTTTAAGTGAACTATAAGTGCTACACATTACATGGTCAGTACGGAACATATCACAGTCATCAATAACATACATTAATTATATAGCAGTATCAGTATATTTAAGTGAATTAGAGCGCAGGCAGACTTACAGACAAACCGAATTCATAAATACTTGTTAACTATATGGTGAATTATTTAAAATGTTAAAAATATTTATCATGAAAACATAAATGTATCCATATTTCACTTTAAATCCGAATAAACTGTAAATAAAGTCGTTTCTACTTATTTATTTTTCAGCTGCGAAAAGTTTTCTATATTTTTCTTCTGATTCGCTGATTGAGCCCAAAATGTCAGTTGCGTCAGAGTGTATCATTTTTCTCGGAATTATTCAAGGAATATTTTGACGGGACTTTCTCAGATTGTGAGACTCAAAAGTTTTGAAAATTGTCTGAAATATCATACAAAAGGGCATAAAAAAATATTTTGCCTCGGTTTAGAAATCGATATTTCCCTACAATTTCTATTCAGATTTCTAAACGGAATAAAACTTGAGTAATATTTTACGTTATACCCGGACATGATTTATTTGATATATTTGAAATAAAAATATATTTCTGGAAAATACTTTTAAAGACATACTTTATGAAATTGTAAAGATATTTTTCTCCTTACAGAAGCTGAAATTTAATCATAAGGTACTATTGCTTTGTATATTGATTCTGCTCAATTCTTTAACCATTCACTGCGCAATTTTTTCTATTTTTTGAAAAAAAAAATTTTGAAATCTATAATGGGAGAAATAGTTAAAAAATTGGTTTTCAAATTTAGCTAAATTTTGATATTTTATGGCGTTTACCCTTTAAATATAGTTGTGATTTTTAAATATTGTATTGCTACATTTTGCAATAAAATGGGCTTCAAGGAATTAATTTTATATGCTTAACACTCTGTAACTTTCTTTATAATTATATTTTTATTTATTCATAAATAAATAAATAAATAAATAAATAAATAATTTTTGCTTTAATAGCTTGATCGAAAATTTTTTAGTTTCCAAAGTACAAATGCAGCCATATAACATGAACAAAATAGGTGTTATTCCATTACTTAGACTGTTCTTGATTAGTTACAGCTGTCCTATTGGCCAAATTGATGGCACACAATCAGAATTACAGTGTTTTTAGGTACAGGGTGTTTCAAAAAATGATCGGTATATTTGAAAAATTAATAAAAATTAAACGAACAGCGATAGAAATACACCGTTTGTTGCAATATGCTTGGGATAACAGTAAATTTTCAGGCAGACAAGCTTACGAAATTAGTTAAAATTCTCAACAATAGATAACGCTGCGGTCTGAAAAATCTAAAATACGATATTTTCCACATATCCACCATATGCAGCAATAATATAACAGCAATAAAATCGCCTGCAGCGCCATCTGTTGTTGAAAATTATAACTAATTTCGAAAGTTTATCTGCCTCAAAATTTACTGTTGTCCCAAGCATATTGCAACAAACATTGTATTTCTATCGCTGCTCGTTTAATTTTTATTGATTTTTCAAATATACCGGTCATTTTTTAAACACCCTGTATGTGTCAGGCATGGCACACTGTGCAGTGAAGGGTTGCAGTGAACGTTGATGGTTTGAATGCCCGCATGCTGATTAAACTATCTGATTAAAAATATCTATGAAACTTTGATTTTAGACATTTTAAAATCTAGAGAAAAATTCAAATATTGTGTTGTACATATCTTTAAATAATGATGATACATTTATTTATATTTTTCTATAAATTTTAATATTTTTCTATAAATTTATAGAAAAATGGAAATATTATATCGTATATATCTTTAAGTAATGATGATAAATTTATTTATATTTTTCTATAAGTTTTAATGATTTTTCTATAAATTTATAGAAAAATGCAAATATTATATTGTACATATCTTTAAATAATGATTATACATTTTTTTTTTTTTTTTTTTTTTTTTATATATAAATTTATAGTAAAAAGCAAATATTATGTTTTACATATCTTTAAGTAATGATGATACATTTATTTATATTTTTCTATAAATTTTGATCAAAAAATCACAAGCAAGGTAAATTTCACACCGGAAAAATTTAACTTTTTATTTAGAAATTTTGTAAATTATTTAAAGAAATATTCCAGAAACTGTTTTGGTACTTCAAGAATATAAAGAACATACTTGTCCTTATATTTCTAAGATTTTACTCAAGAAAGCAATTAGGAGACAAACAACAAATTAAAAAAATAAATATTTATATTTGTCACTATCTTGTAAAACAAAATGCTCAAAATGATCTACAGCTATAGAGATGACTAAGTATCTTATTAGTGTTATTTTGCTCAAGATTATCAGGTATATTCATGAAATTAGTCGACCTATTGAGTCGACATTTACAAGTCGACTATATAGGAATATAGGGTAACTGATACAAAAAACTCCACTGAATGTCGTGAAAATTTAGAAAGATATAGTTGATTTAGGGAGTGAATTTCAATTGATATCTCCAAAAACCTAGATCAGAAGGATCGATCACAAATTGTAATTTTCCATTTTTTATTTTTTAAACTGTCACCTTTTTTTCTCAGATTTTAGTAAGAAAAAAAATTAGAAGATAAACAACAATATATATATATATATATATAAGTATAACCCCGATAATTCGGATTGATTGGGAACGGACCCAATCCAAACTATCGAAGATCCGGATTATCCGGAGAATTAGAAAAAAAAAAAGAAATAAAACAAAACATACTTACAGAAAATCACCTTTATGTTAAACTTATTGAATATTTACAGACAATAAAAATGTCCACTTTGTTTAATTCTTCCGAAAAGATTTCAGAAAAAGTTTTTTTTTTTTTTTTTTTTTTTTTTTTTTTTTTTTTTTTTTAATTTAGAATACGACGATGAAACAAGTTAATGTTATGGAAACTAGACCATCGCTTCTAAAACTTGAAAAAAAGACTAAACGCATCCGAATTTTTCGGAGATCCGGATTAACGGGGTCCGAATTAGCGGGGTTCTACTGTATATATGTATATATATATATATATATATATATATATATATACACATACACACACACACATATAAATATAAATATATATATATATATATACATATATATATATCTGCTATCACTCTATAAAAAATGCTCAAAATGATTTACAGATGACAAAGTGAGTTCAGTACCTTATTAGTGTTATTTTACACAGAATATCAGGAACATTCGTGGAAAGATAAAATTTTCTTAACGAAAAAATCTCTATTCTTTTTTATTAACAAAAAGCAAGACATTCCGTCAAAGTTACGCTACTTCCAAGAAATTTGGCAAAATGCATTAGAAGCAGAATATAAAGTAGAATATAAATTTAATATATATTTGAGGAAAATATGAAAATTTGAAGAAATACATTTTAACTACGGATAGTTGAACTTTAAATTTTTTTTTTAAATTTGCTAGTTGACTACACAGAATAAGTAATACAAAAAGGCCAAATGAATACCATAAAAATTTAGAAAGATGTAGTCAATATAGGTACTGATATTTAGCCGATTTCTTAAAAAACCTGGATCAAAAGGATCGGTCACAAATTGTCATTTTCCAATTTCTTATTTTTTTAACTGTAAGTTTTGTGCATGTTTTAGTTTTATTTGAAAGAATAATAATAAAAAAGTATTAATAAAATTAAAGAATGTCTGCAAAATCCACCTGTGGTCATTACGTTAAATAAATACACTTTAGGTGGTTTAATTGTTAAATGACAGCACCATTATACTTGCATTTAATTAAACGACGTCTCTTTACATATAACGTTTGTATATGTTACATATTTTCCCAATAGATGGCAGCACCACAATTATTAAAGTATTATATTTTGAAAATATATCTAAATATACTGCTTTCTTATATAACTTACCTTATTTACTTTACATGCGTAAGGATAAATTTAATTCGATCATAGTTTAATTTTTTTTTATATTTTAATAGGAATTGCAAGAAATAGGTTAATAAATAAAACAAAATTAAATTACATTACATTAAAAATGTATAAATAATCATTAGTTGTGAAAATTTATACAAAAGTGCAAAAAAATTTAAGACAATTATTGCCTAAGATTTTGGTCTGTCATTTATATTTATGCAAGTTTTCATCATCCTTAGAAGATTATGTTTACAAATAATTATTGAAAAATGTCCAAAAACTACTAAAAACTTCAAATATAGGGGTAAATCTCAACTTAGAAGATGTAGGGTCAGAACAAGTAATTAAAAAATCCCTGTCGGCTGGGCCTATTGGCGAAGGTAGATTTCGAAAAGAGCTCATTTCAACAACAATATATATATATATATGATTAGAGATAAACCCAGTTTAATAACTTCATTTGGCCGTTTATGAAAAATTTTTAATTTCATTTTTCTACAAAAACTGGTTTTATCAGAATCATCTTAAGAAAAATTTAACTCAAATGCCCATTTTGACAACATATTTTGACATAAATTCTGAATTTATTAAAAAATCGACCAAAACAGTACATTATATAGATCCTAAATAACAGAAAACTGTGAGTTGAATGCATTTGAGAAAAAAATTGAATTTAAAAATGAGTCGTAAAATAACCGATTTGTTGTTTGAATACATCCTTAATTCTTTAATCATGATTGCTTCGGAAAATTTTGTGCGAAATACTCACTTTGACAGCATTTTAAAAAATATATTCTATCTTTATCAAAAAACTGCCCAATGCGTCACAGTATATAGTTCCTAAATAAGAGGATCTGTAAATTGGATGCGCTTGAGAGCGAAAATGGATTTTAAAACGAGTCATAAAAAACGCAATTTGCTGTGTGAAAACGTCCTTAAATTTTCAAATCACGATGACTTCGGGAAATTCTGTTCAAAATACCCTTTTTGGTAACCTTTTTCGAAATTTATGGGGAAAATTATGGGGAAAATATAAATAAATGTATCACCATTATTTAAAGATATGTACAACGTAATACTTGAATTTTTCTATAAATTTTAAAATGCCTAAAATCAAAGTCGCACAGATATTTGCTATGTGAAAACTTTCTTAAATTTTCAAATCACGATGACTTCGGGAAATTCTGTTCAAAATACCCTTTTTGGTAACCTTTTTCGAAATTTATGGGGAAAATTATGGGGAAAATATAAATAAATGTATCACCATTATTTAAAGATATGTACAACATAATACTTGAATTTTTCTATAAATTTTAAAATGCCTAAAATCAAAGTCGCACAGATATTTGCTATGTGAAAACTTCCTCAAATTTTCAAATCACGATGACTTCGGGAAATTCGGTTCAAAATACCCTTTTTGGTAACCTTTTTCGAAATTTATGGGGAAAATTATGGGGAAAATATAAATAAATGTATCACCATTATTTAAAGATATGTACAACGTAATACTTGAATTTTTCTATAAATTTTAAAATGCCTAAAATCAAAGTCGCACAGATATTTTTAATCAGATAGTTTAATCAGCATGCGGGCATTCAAACCACCAAAGTTTTAACTCTTCACTGCACAGTGTGCCATGCCTGACACATTCAGGGTGTTTCAAAAATGACCGGTATATTAGAAAAATCAATAAAAATTAAACGGACAGCGATAGAAATACAACAATTGTTGCAATATGCTTGGGACAACAGTAAATTTTGAGGCAGATAAACTTTCGAAATTAGTTACAATTTTCAACAACAGATGGCGCTGAAGGCGATTTTATTAAACTTTCTTTATCAAACAACTGATCAATGCATCACATTATATAGTTCCTAAATAAGAGGATCTGTAAACTGGATGCGTTTGAGAGCAAAAATGGATTTAAAAACGAGTCAGAAAAAACGCAATTTCTTATATGAACACTTCCTTAAATTTTCAGACACGATGACTTCGGGAAATTCTGTTCAAAATACTCTTTTTGGTAGCCTTTTTTGAAATATATTCCGTCTTTATCAAAAAACTGACCAATGCATCACATTATATAGTTCCTAAATAAGAGGATCTGTAAATTGGATGCGTTTGAGAACAAAAATGGATTTAAAAACGAGTCAGAAAAAAACGCAATTTTTTATTTGAATACTTCCTTAAATTTTCAGACACGATGACTTCGCGAAATTCTGTTCAAAATACTCTTTTTGGTAGCCTTTTTTGAAATTTATTCCGTCTTTATCAAAAAACTGACCAATGCATCACATTATATAGTTCCTAAATAAGAGGATCTGTAAATTGGATGCGTTTGAGAACAAAAATGGATTTAAAAACGAGTCAGAAAAAAACGCAATTTTTTATTTGAATACTTCCTTAAATTTTCAGACACGATGACTTCGGGAAATTCTGTTCAAAATACTCTTTTTGGTAGCCTTTTTTGAAATATATTCCGTCTTTATCAAAAAACTGACCAATGCATCACATTATATAGTTCCTAAATAAGAGGATCTGTAAATTGGATGCGTTTGAGAACAAAAATGGATTTAAAAACGAGTCAGAAAAAAACGCAATTTTTTATTTGAATACTTCCTTAAATTTTCAGACACGATGACTTCGCGAAATTCTGTTCAAAATACTCTTTTTGGTAGCCTTTTTTGAAATTTATTCCGTCTTTATCAAAAAACTGACCAATGCATCACATTATATAGTTCCTAAATAAGAGGATCTGTAAATTGGATGCGTTTGAGAACTCAAATGGATTTAGAAACGAGTCAGAAAAAAACGCAATTTTTATTTGAATACTTCCTTAAATTTTCAGTCCCGATTACTTTCGGAAATTCTGTTCAAAATACCCTTTTTGGTAGCCTTTTTTGGAATATATTCTGTCTTCATCAGATAATTGACCAATGCGTCTCTTTATACAGTTTCTAAATAAGAGGATCTACCATTTGGATGCGTTTAAAATCAAAAATGAATTTAAAAATGAGTCAGAATGTAAGCAGTTTGGATTCGAGGTTTTTTCTCCAACTTCTATTTTTGTTTAATTTCTTTTTGGTATACGAATTGGTCCTACGAAAAACTTGTCAATATAAAAGTTGTAGATATTTTTGAGAAGATGTAAAATAAATTTAATCAGATTTGATAGCTTAAAAATTGACGGAGTTATGGATTTTTCTCTTTTTTCACCGCCCTTTTTCTTTACGTTTTTAATTTTTTTCATCGGTAAAAGTTGGTCCTATCAAAAACTTGTAAATACAAAAGTTTTAGATAATTTTAAGAACATTTACAAAAAATTTAGTTGGACTTGATATCTTGAAAATTGACGAAGTTATGAATTTTTTCTCTCAAAACCCCGGTTTTTTTCGCCCCTTGAGCCCACTTCTAAATTTATCAAAAATCTGTCATGCATAAACTTTTGGCCCATTTTTAAGAAGTAATATAAACTTTAAACCGATTCTATATCTACTTTAATTAAGAAGTTATGGCGTTTTTTCGGTTTTCACAAAAACGCCACCTATTCCGACCCCCTTGGTCCGATTTTGCCCATTAACGAACTTAGCCGAGATTTTATCCCCTTTGATTTTATGTAACAGTTTGGTGGAGATTGGTGAAGAATTATAGAAGTTATCGTGTCCATAAAAAAGTGATATAAGGTACCCTGGGGTAATAACGCCACGTTAAGGTTCTACCAATTTTCACGGCTTAGTTTTAGATTGTATTTTTCAAACAAATGTAGGATCTGATACAGCAACTCACTGTCTATCTATATAAAATAAAATAATTTAACAGATATGTATTTATAAAATGTAATGGCGTTTTTTCTTGACCAATGCTATTTGGCGTTAATACCCACCTATATGGGTAATAACGCCATGCAAACAAAACTGTAAAATAAGATGGAATAATGGCATGTAGATTGCCCAATTCTAAAAATACAAACTCTACAGCTCTAGAAATTGACAAATTGCAATCTAAGCTATTGAAAATGTACAATATTTTTGTGACTCTGAAAGAAAAAGAAAGCTGTGATGGTGGCGGGGGGAGAAGGCAAAAGAATATCAGATTCTAAGCTACGTTTTGCTTAAAAATGACCATTTAAATAGAATTATTAAAAACATTGCACGGATTATTTCAATCAGTATTTATATTCCCATGTATGCATTCTATGCGATAGAAAATATTGATTTTCTCGTGAAAGTGAAAGAAAAAGGAGTGAGGGGGAGCTTCAAAACAATATAACACCCTGTGTCACTCTTTACTTAAAAAGTCCCGCTTAAATATGATTATAAGAAACAGTGCATGGTTTTAATCATTCATAATGTAATATTTTAATCATGTGAAGTTTTATAATAACTAGAGTTATATGTAATAAATATTTTTGTTAAACCTTAACTGCTGTTAGCGTCTCACATACCGCTGAGTTTTTCAAGTTTCAGAGTTTAACTTGCAATTTTTAGTTTAACTATAGATACCGGAAAAATTTTGTTTCATTTGGAGTACTATTACTATCTCTAGAAACTTTTGAATAGCTGAATTTTATTTATAATAGTCCTGTATATAAGGTTCAATACAAAATTAATATTCTAAAAGTTAATTTAACATTTTATTCATCGTTAGATTAAACGGTGTGACAGGCCGCTCACAGTAAGTTATGCGACAATTTTTGTCACAGCAGTTAAGGGTTAATTCTATTATAGTAATCTAGTGAATAGTTTTTAACCCATAACTCCACACTAATGCGGATTCTCCAAACCTACAGTTAAATTGTCCACGTTTTAAAGAGCATGCTTTAATAAATTTTTAATAAATTGAATAAAATTTTAGATTAAAAAACATTATCCCAAAGAGATCTCTTATTCAATTTTATACATAATTCATATGGTTATATATCATTATCTCTATATTAGCAACAAAATTAACCTTTAACTGCTGTTAGCAATCTGACTGAACACTGTACCCCCTTCCCCCCCCCCCCCCCAAAAAAATAGCGTTTAACTTGTATTTTCCAGTTTAACTATAGTTACAACTGAAAGTCTCTTTCGTTTGGAGTTCTTGTAATGTTGTTAAAAATATTTGAATAGATTATATTTAATTGGAATTTATTCTGTACAAAAAGTTTAGCGCAGGAAGAGTATTCTATGATTTTTAATCATGGATCGCATTTTAACCTTTAACCAATGTCACCGGTCTCATAGACCACTATTTTTCTTTTAATTTTTAGTTTAACTTGTAATTTTCAGTTTAACTGCAAACACTACCTAAATTTTGTTTCATTTGGAATTTTAGTACTATCATCAGAGACTAAATAGGTGAATAATAAGTATAATACTCTTGTATAAAAAGTTTAGTACAAAAACACAATCCTATGAGTTATTCCCGCCTTTTATTCATCTTTCAATTTTGTGGTCTCACAAACCGCATAACATTAATACGTTACATTACATCAGTTAAAGGTTAAATTTATAAAGTTTTGAAAAACCGAAAGCTGAGATAGCGGACAGTTAAAATTTCGAACTCAATTGAACAATCCAGTGGAAATTTAATAGAAACCTGATTTTGAAGATGTTCGAATTTGAATCTCGAAAATATTTTGAAATAGTTTTATTTACAAGAGTAAAAAATTATTTTTTACATTAGTAAAAAAAAAAATATATAATAATAATAATAATAATATAATAAAAAATAAAATAGAGAGATTATTTTTAAGTATTGGGCACCCCCCCTCCCTTAATATTACCATTTCAACAATGATGATAATGCTGTAACTATATTAATATATAAACCCCCTTCGGATATAGTTCGGCCAATGTTGGGAATCAACCGGGGTAATAACGCCAATCCCTGGCGTTATCACCCCGGGATACTTATTGCGCAGTAAATCCTAAACTACAAATTATCTCGAGAAGATATCCAAAATCTTCTACAACAGTTTGAAAGTACATGAAACACACTACAAATTTATGTAATAAACAAAGTATTTCTGGATAAAAAATATAGTCTTCAGATCAAAAGCCTTATCTCGCAAATTTTAGATCAAGCGTTAATTTTAGTTGCTTGTAAAAACAATAAGATCTAAAAATGAAACAAATTAACTTGAAGCTGTTTTTTGCGATTTATATGACTCAAAACCCTTCTGCGCAGAGCACATGGGTGTCATTTACCTGATTATTTCATAATTATGCAAAATATAAGCACTTGGCGTTATTACCCCGCCTGGCGTTATTACCCCAGGGTACCTTATATATATATATATATATATATATATATATATATATATATATATATATATATATATATATATATATATATATATATTTATAGATAGATAGATATATATATAAACTGGTGCGATTGCAGTAGTTAGTATTTCATACGAAATCTACCTAATACTACTTTGTACATTTTCAACATTATTATTATTATTATTATTATTATTATTATTATTATTATTATTATTATTGTTATTATTATTTACTTTTTTCGATTTTGAAAAGTGATACTTTTTAGCACATACAGGGTGTCCCAGAACTTCGCGTACAAACTTTGAGGGGTGGTAGAGAACATCGTTTGGAACCATAATTACACAGGAAAGCATGGGCGGAAACGTCATCCTTACTTGTTAACCCTTTCACATACAGTGGTTTTTCTATGAAACTACAAAATTTTTAATAGACAATTTACATTGACACCAGAATTTTAATATGATTTTTCCATTTATTATGTATGTGAAATGTCTCTCTTTTCATCTTTGCAAATACATTTTTCCGCGATTTCTGATGTCATTCATATTTTTTACATTTTAGCAATCTCTAATAGCAAATATGATAGTTGATTTTAAAGAAACATAATTTTAAATTTAATTTAAAATTAAATCATTTCTTATACTTTTTTCTATGTAATAAAGCATTCTACACTGCATTCTTGATTGTGTCATAACTCTGTCTTTGTGTTTCTTTAAGAATTTCAAGGACAAAGCATTTAGATTGCTGAAATGTGAAAAATATGAATGACGTCAGAAATGGCGGAAAAATGACTTTGCTAGGGAGAAAAGAGAGACAATTCACATACAAAATAAATGGAAAAATCATATTAAAATTCTGGTGTCAATGCTCATTTTGTATTAAAAATTTTGTTGTTTCATAGACAAATCACTGTCTATGAAAGGGTTAACAAGTAAGGGTGACGTTTTCGCCCATGCTTTCCTATGTAAATGTAGTTCCAAATGATGTTCTCTACCACTCCTCAAAATTTGTACACGAAGTTCTGGGACACCCTGTATATAATTACCCCATCAAAATCTCACAATCATAAAACCTTGGGGTAATGAACACCACTATAGTGAGGAAATTATGAGCACTAAGGTATTTGTACCCTATATGGACAGTGCTCTCAATATGGACATCCCTAATATTTTTAAAAGTAACAATTTTTATAGAGAGATCGCTCTACATGTCCGTGAAAAAAAGCAGTTGAAAAGATAATTAAGCCAGCAAAGTACAAAAAAGCGCGCTGTTCGCCATTTAGAAGGAAACTTGTTGTTTCGTGGAATGCTGATATTAATTTCAGGTAAGTTTAAATGCTTATTAGATATTGTAAAATTATTTTAGATATTGAAAAGTGGGGAGTTTTAGAAAGCTTTTAAAACATATTTTCGATTGCTATTGTATATATTGCTTAAAAACATTTTCTTTAATTATTTATTGCAAGATTTAATAAAGCTTCTCCCAATTCCCAATATGGACACCTTATGTCCACATTGGAAATACAGCAGGTGAATCTTCAGATTCACAAAAATAGAAAGACAAGCAAAACCAACTACATTATTTCATAATATTTTGTAGTAACTGAGGTGCTTTGCATCGGTCTTCGAAGAGCCACAACCGAAAATGACCCCCCGTCCTAAAGTGCATGTTCTGATGATATTTACTGTGCCCTCCCCTCCCCGCAATATTTTAAGATATATTTTTTATCCCTTCTCATCTAGAATTCCATAGAAGAGTGGCTCATTCATACCCCTGTGCAGTATGTCAATAAGAAGCCACCTGTCCATAATAGGGACTAGTGGTTCTTTATATGGACATTTCTAAACATTTTTTATTTTTATCATTTAAATAAAAACCATAATAGTTACAAGGTCGCTAATTTTAATAATGATAGTCAACAGTCCAGAGATCATGGGTATATATTTGTGGAGTCCTATCACGTGTACATGGGGGGTGAGAAAAATACATTTTCCTTAGGGTGTCCATATTAGGCACAGGTACTATATATTTTCTCTTTATATTTCCATATTTCCATTTGTTTTGGGTAATTGTGACCATTAGAACGCTTAACTGACAAATCCATTTCTGAAAGAAATTTGGTAGACTGTTTCAAATTGCTATTCGGTTATCAAAAAGGCTTCAGACTAATGATAAAGAATATCTAAAATCAAAAATACATTATAAGATCACTATCTAAGGATGGAGCAAAATTTTACCATGCACAGTTTTCGCCAATATGGAGGTGGTCACAATACGCCCTTGTCATAATTATTTCACCTGACCCTACGTCTATTAAATCTATCGAACTATTGAATTATACGACTCTTTTTGAAAAATTAATTTCTCTAATAATATTTATAGATTACAAATTTATTTTTATTAAATCTGTTGAATTATTGAACCATTCTACTATTTAGATAAACTTTATTTGTATAATAAATATTTCAGAATTGAAATAAGGTATATTTCTATTAAATCTGTTTAAAATTTGAAATATTATACTATTTTAGATAAACTTGTATCTCTAATAGTATTATTAATTTTTAAATATATATATGTATTTAAATTAAACCTGTTAAATTGTTGAACTATTCTTTTTTAGATAAACATATTTTATCTTATAAAAAGTTTTCAGTTAAATCTGTTGAATTATTGAACCATTCTATTATTTTAGATTATTTCTTCAATAATGTATTCAGAATTTTTCCATTAAAATTTCTTTTATTAAATCTGTTAACGTATTGAATTATTCTTCTATTTTAAACAAGATTATTTGCAGTAATACTTTCGAAATATACATATTCTCGACAAAATATGTTGAGATATTGAGTTAATGTGTTATTTTAAACAATTTATTCATTTAATAATATTTTCAGAATTTAACTACAAAAAAAAAAAAAAAAAAAAAAAAAAAAAAAAAAAAAAAATCCTGAATTTATGTATAATGAAAATATAAAGGTATGTAGATTGAAATTTATGCTAAAAACTGATAATTCAGATTTTTTAAAATTTGCATTTTATTTTATTTTAACTGTGAAAAGTTTCTTATTTGTTTTTTTTTTTCTCTTTCACCGATTGCTTCAAAAATGTCGCGGTTGCACCAGGAAGTTTCCTTTTTCTAAAGAATTTTATATAAAAAGGCATGAAAGATAAATATAAATATAATTTTTTTTCAGTTAAAGAATCGATGTATAATGAAACACTTCATCCTTAATTTTAAAATGGATGAAAACTTCAGTAATATTTTATGTTTTAACCACATGCAGTAGTTTCCAAGGTACGATCTTTTGTTGGATTTTAAAATTGTTAATCAGTTCTTCAGAAATATTTTTTAATAGATAACTGATGTAAAAAATATAATACTGTAAAACCTCTAAATAACGGACACTTCGGGAACGCAGAAATTGTCCGCTATTCGGAGGTGTCCGCTATTGGGAAAACCTCAAAGATACAAAAATCACTAAGAAATGCTTAATGTCTCATGAATTGACTTTTACATGTCCTATAACCTCTATTATATGATTAATCAAAAACTAGAATTATTTTTTAAACAATAAAACTGAAACTGAAACAAAATTGTGCACACCTTCATCCATTGTTTATTACATTCTTATGAAAAAAATATTTTGCAAAAGTTTTCTTTTGCTTGCGATTTACATGCAATTTGTTTTTCAGTGTGACATTATTAGAATTATAGAGTTCCGGGCGGAAAGGGGGTTTGCACTTTTGGACCATTAAAAGCACAAAATCTCAAAACCTTCCGGAAAGACATTTCAGTACTCTGGAAGATGTTCCATCGGGGCACCTTCCCCCCCCCCCCCTCAATTCAACACTGAACATTGAGGGATGATTTTCCTCAGACCACGATCTACATTTATTTGTGATCAGAAAATTTGTGACACATTGTCTTGATAAATTTAGAGGCCTTTTTACTTTTTTTCTTTTTTTCTCGTTAAATTTTTTTTTTTCATTCTTTATCGCCGAAATTAGTGTCCGCTATTCGGAATGTCCGTTATTCAGAGGTTAAACATAAAAAAAATTAGGATTTGGGAGTGGGGATCGGAAAACTGTCCGTTAAATAGAGGTGTCCGCTATTCGGGAGTGTCCGTTATGGAGGTTTTACTGTATACAGGTCTACACGAAAGAATTTGAAAGCATTACTATAGATAAACGTGAATAGGTTAATGATGTAACACATTTTCCCACTGAATTGTATGAAAACCGCAAAAAAAAAAAAAAAAAATGTCTGTAGATTAAAAAATAAATTATATATATACAGGGCTACGCAAAAAACGGATGGATTGCTATCTATGGACAGTAATTGCTGGAAGTATTCATCTGTGTTATTATTATGCGTTTCTTGCATGAATTAATTTTTAGCTTAACATGTGATCTTTATAAAAATCTTTAGCTAACATACAGAATTGTTCAAAAAGATAAAATAAGTAACATTGAAAAACGTTTTAGCATATTTATGTCTGATGAATTCAACGTAAGATCGTGAGATACTGAAATATGTTTTACGCTTTGTTTACATCGTAAGACAGACTTCTGTATCAAATGCTTCAGTAACATGAATAATATATATATATATATATATATATATATATATCAAATTATCTATATCTGCACATAATACACTGAGAAAAAAATATAGGCTTTGAATATTTTTGAAAAAACGAAAGCTAACAACAGTTTTAACATTTAATTCCATGTCATCCTTAAAAATTTTAGTTCCCCCTGAAAGAGCGTTCTATAATCTCCCACGAGAATTCATGAGCATTTTCCTACATTCTCGTTGTCAAACTTATTTAAAAATCTCTGCAAATAGATGCTATCATAAGATGTATGATTTAGTAACTATAATTCTATTTTATGAAACTATTCCCGAAATCAAGCGATAATTTCTCGTTACTGAATCGAAACAATATCGTTTCGTTCAAGAGGCCAGAAATGCTAGGTCATTTTCTCTATTCAGTTTAGTTGTTTAACCTATTTGCATAGTTCGATCATCTATCTTTCTAATTTAGGTATTGAGAAAAGACTAAATATTCATTCATTCTGAAGGCGGTATATTTTTTTTTATCAGTGTAATGTGATTTTTTAACAATGTTACGGGTTTTCCAACTATGGTGAATTATGTAGTACAATTTTATTGATCACATTCAGGGGAAAACAAAAGTACCTCACGTACTATGAGCAGTAATTGCTGGAATTGAGTTTTGAAAAACCAAATTTGTTTTCTATAATTAAAAATGAATTAACATTAGACGTTCTAAGCTTTAGACTAGCAATATTCCTAAACTGTTTTAGAGAATGACTTTCCGTTTGGTATCCTAGCTGAAATTTTCTGAAGAATCCAAATATGATATGAATATTAGGTATTAATATTGAACATCAGAAAATTCGGTGCAAAGTCTATATCTAGACAATCCCCCAAGGGAAATTTAAATACAACATCAATTAATAGATTTCATTACTAATTGATTGGTCCCAGCAATTAGTACCGGAAAAAAATCATAATTTGCTTCACAAGGGGATAACTTTTGGTGTTGCTCGCCCTAGTATCGAGATCTGATACATTTTGTAGCCTTATTCATGAAAGTTAGAGAACTTCTCGGTTAATTTCTGTATAAAAAATCTCTGTTAAAATCATATTTTATATGTATTTTTATGCTTTAACTTTTTTATTTTTATTTTTGGATTTTGATTTGTTTATTTCACGCCAAAAGTGAGTTAAATCGCTAAATATGGCGTTACATGTTTTTCGTTTGCCTTATTTTGGGGGTACGACATTCGACTAGGATTGTCGGAAAACTCTATTTTTAACCGACTTCAAGGAGGAGGTTATGATTTCGACCTGTATGTATTTGTTGTTCACGCATAACTTTCGTAAATATGAACCGATTTTGACAATTCTTTTTTTGTTTGAAAGCGTATGGGGCCCATGTGGTCCCATTCAAATTTCATAAAAATCTGTTGATTAGAACTTTTTAAAAAATTAAAACATTAAAATTCAATATCTTTTCGAAGCAATCGACCAATTAGAAACGTTCATTTTTCATGTTTTTAAGATACATTTACATAGACACACGATTTTTTCAAAGTGTGAAATCCTAACTGGATAGGGTTCACATTTATAACAGTGTACACTGTATAAAAATTGACCCTTTTGCTGCATAATCACTCCCCCGTTTTTATAGAATATCTCTCTCTTGACCCATGAGAATTCTCCACGATAGGCTGAAGTAATCGTTTTCTATAAAAGCGGTGGATTGACGATGCAGCAAAAGGGCCAAATTTTTTACAGTTGTAAAAATTTTGATCTTTTTGTTGTATCGTTACTCCCCCGCTTTTATAGAATATCTCTCCTTTGACCCATGAGAATGCTCCATGATACATTGTTAAAAATTTTACCCATTTGCTGCAGCGTCACACCACAGCTTTTATAGAATATGTCTTTTATGACCAATGAGAATGCTCCATAACACAGTAAAGTAATCGTTTTCTATAAAAGCGGTGGACTGATGATGCAGCAAAAGGCTCAAAGTTTTTGTAGTGTAATTGGGACAAAAGCGTCTGTAAAAGAAATATTTGGGAATAAAATGCTGTCACTCTCTTATAGAGGCAGCCAGGTATAGGTAATGAGTTTCAGATTCCTCACCGAATACGCCACCTCTCATTTCCGATTACAGTGTCACTGTAAAAAATGTGACCCTTTTGCTGCATCGTCACTCCCCTGCTTTTGTAGAATATCTCTCTTTTGACCCATGAGAATGCTTCGTAATTGGGTGAAGTAATCGTTTTCTATAAAAGCAATAGAGTGATGATATAGCAAAAGTGTCAAATTTTTTGCAGTGTAGGATTCCTCGATATGAATATGACGACACATGTAGCACAGTATATAATTGGTTGGAACGATTCTGGACAAAAACGAGTCACCAAGCATCTTGTTGAGCGGGCAATTTTTGTCAATCTTGTTAACTTCTCATACGAGTACAATCGAATTCTTCCAGGAAATCATCATCAAATTCCGTAATGAAAAATGGCTGGCAATGCAATGCACTGTTAAAAATTTGCAACTTTTGCTGCATCGTCACTCCATCGCTTTTATAGAATATCTTTTTTTTATCAATGAGAATCCTTCATAATGCATTTAACTAATCATTTTCTATATAATCGGTGAAGTGATAATACACTGTTAAAAATCTGCTGCATTTTGTTGCAACGCACTCCGCCGCTTGTATATAATGTCTCTAATGCGACCTATGAGAATGCTCCTTAATACAGTCAAGTAACCGTTTTCTATACAAGCGCTGGAGTGCGTAGCAAAAAAATGCAGCAGATTTTTAACAGTGTACAGCAAAAGTTTCAAATTTTTAACAGTGTAGTTGGAACAAAAGCGTCTGTAAAGGAAATATTTGGGAATCAAATGCTGTCACTCTCGTATAGAGGCAGCCAGGTATTGGTTATGAGTTTCAGATTCCTCACTGTTAAAAATCTGCTGCATTTTGCTGCAACGCACTCCCCTGCTTGTATAGAAAACGGTTACTTGGCCGTGAAATGGCGCTTTCTCATTGGTTGGAATAGAGATATTATATACAAGTGGTGGAGGGCGTTGCAGCAAAATGCAGCAGATTTTTAACAGTGCTCGTCGAATCGCCACTGCTCATTTCCGATGCCATTACTGCCTGTATAGGTATTAGATTGTTGCAGTTTATCGATTGAAGCATAGTGCGATTTTTGCTAAAATCTTTCTTTTTACTTTTTCTGAGTGAAGGGGGAGTACTTTTGATTGACTACACTAGAAAAGCATTTTACTATACATTAATATATGAAGTCATTTTGCTGCGTGCTCATATATGGAAGCACTATAATGTCAGGAGTTTTTTTACCGCAATTCTTGATTTTAGTTCGAATTTGAAACAACAGATGATGCTGATGGCGTTTGGCGGTCAGTCGACGCCGGGACTTTCTTCACTCAGGTTTGACGCAAAAGAAGGAGATTAAGGCTATGGAGTACGTCTCATTCTACAGTACAGTCTTGCTCTCAGGCCCCGATTCTGGACTCATTCGATATGATTTCAATGGAATGCGTTGTTGCCATGGAAATAACAGATTGTTCGATAGTGGAATACAGCGTTCAGAAGTGGGCATAAATTTCGCAAGCAGTACTTGGGTTTGCAGAAGATTTTCGTTTAGGAAGTTTTATTTTCCCGGATTAAATTACTTTTTTATGGCACGATTTAAAGAATATTTTATGCGTCATATTTTAAAACTAGATAAAGAGATTTTTTCAATTTGATGATTTTTGTTATATTCTTAAGAAATTTTAGATCTTTTAAGAAAATTCGTCAGTAGATTTTTATGAATGTTCAAAAAATAATCATGAAAACTGTTGATAGTACATTATTGTGTAAAATAACTACCAAAAACAAATATTATAAGTTGCTACAAATATTATAAGTTGCTTTGTTTAGCCCTTTTCAATAGGATTAGTCTATCGTTGCATTAAAATAGAAAAAAATAAAATAAATGTGAGTTAATTAAAAATTATTTTCCAGGATTAAATTACTTTTTATGGCATGATTTAAGGAATATTTTAGGCACCGTATTTTAAAACTACACTGTTAAAAATTTGAAACCTTTTCTGCATCGTCACTCCTCCACTTTCATAGAAAGAGATTACGTCACTGTATTATGGAGCATTCTCATTGGTCAAAATAAAGATATTCTATAATAGCAGTGGAGTGACGATGCAGCAAAAGTTTCCAATTTTTAACAATGTAGGTGAAGATATCTTGCTACAATCTTGCTCTTACACAGTAAAAATCTGCTGCATTTTGTTGTATACCCACACCGCTTGCGTAGAAACGGTTACTTGATTGTATTATGAAGCATTGTTATTTGTCGGAAAAGAAATATTATATACAAGCGGCGGAGTGCGTATGAAGCAAAATGCAGCAGATTTTTAACACTGTGGGGCCCGATTCTGAACTCATTCGATATGATTTCAATGGAATGTGTTGTTGTCATGGAAATAGCAAATTCTTCTATAGAAAAATACAATGTTCAAAATTGAACATGAATATAACAATCTAAATCGATCTAAAATTTCTTAGAATACAACAAAAATTATCAAATTAAAGAAATCTCTTTATCTAGTTTTAAAATATGATGCATAAAATATTCTTTAAATCGTGCCATAAAAAGTAATTTAACACGGGAAAATAAAACTTCCTAAACGAAAATCTTCTGCAAACTCGAATACTGCTTGCGAAATTTATGCCCACTTCTTAATGCTGTATTCCACTATCGAACAATCTGTTATTTCCATGGAAACAACGCATTCCATTGAAATCATATCGAATGAGTTCAGAATCGGGCCCCACAGTGTTAAAAATCTGCTGCATTTTGCTTCATACGCACTCCGCCGCTTGTATATAATATCTCTTTTCCGACCAATAACAATGCTTCTTAATACAATCAAGTAACCGTTTCTATACAAGCGGAGTGCGTATACAACAAAATGCAGCAGATTTTTACAGTGTAAGAGCAAGATATCTTCACCTACACTGTTAAAAATTGGAAACTTTTGCTGCATCGTCACTCC
Organism: Maratus speculifer; assembly: GCA_964019185.1. Taxonomy (NCBI): domain Eukaryota; kingdom Metazoa; phylum Arthropoda; class Arachnida; order Araneae; family Salticidae; genus Maratus; species Maratus speculifer. The sequence continues at coordinate 142,058,974 of OZ025289.1, read as the reverse complement.
ACAGCTATTATAGAATATCCCCTATTTTGACCAATGAGAATGCTCCATAATACAGTGAAGTAATCTAAACAGTAATTTAATCTAATAAACAGTAATTTAATCTGGGAAAATAAATTTTAATTAACTCACATTTATTTTTTTTTTCTATTTTAATGCAACGATAGACTAATCCTATTGAAAAGGGCTAAACAAGGCAACTTATAATATTTGTTTTTGGTAGTTATTTTACACAATAATGTACTATCAACAGTTTTCATGATTATTTTTTGAGCATTCATAAAAACCCACTGACGAATTTTCTTAAATAATTTAAAATTTCTTAAGAATATAACAAAAATCATCAAATTGAAAAAATCTCTTTATCTAGTTTTAAAATATGATGCATAAAATATTCTTTAAATCGTGCCATAAAAGTAATTTAATCCGGGAAAATAAAACTTCCTAAACGAAAATCTTCTGCAAACTCAAATACTGCTTGCGAAATTCATTCCCACTTCTTAACGCTGTATTCCACTATCGAACAATCTATTATTTCCATGGCAACAACGCATTCCATTGAAATCATATCGAATGAGTCCAGAATCAGGGCCTGAGAGCAAGACTGTACTGTAGAATGAGACGTACTCCATAGCCTTAATCTCCTTCTTTTCGGTCAAAGCTGAATGAAGTAAGTTTCGACGTCGACTGGCCGCCAACCGCCATCAGCGCCATCTGTTGTTTGAAATTCGAACTAAAATCAAGAATTGCGTTAAAAAAAACTCCTGACATTATACATAGCCCTCCTGCAAAAAAATTTTTAATAGCTGCCACCGTTTGCAAGTTATTGAATTTTAAAATCCATCAGTCATTTTTGGGACACTCGGTATGTGTAAGGACACTTTACTTGATGGATTGTCACCTTTTGATACCCACTTTCAATGACCGTAGGATTCGATGCAGACTAAGATTTCATAAATGCGGTAGCTTTTCGAAGTGGCAGATCTTGTCAGAAGTTACCATACAAAGAAATTCTTAAGATTCACAACGATACTAACCGATATTGTAAGTGGTTTCAGAAAAGTTGACAATCAAACAATGACAAGTAAACTGAATACATCAGAACTTAGCAAAGTGCGTTCATTAGTAATGCATTGCAAAGAGGTATCGTGTGCCAGTACACATAATTATGTATTACGGTATGCATAACTAAAAAGTAGGAAATAAAATAAGCTTTTTAAGAAAAAAATATCAACCGACTTCAAAAAAGCGCTAAAAAGAATTAAATAATTCTTTAAAATTCTCTAATGACAAAACGTTATCCAATAAGCACACATCGGATATCAGGTACCGGCATAAAAAACGGTTAAATTTAATATGTATAATTTAATATCCACCAAACATAGATTTTAGAGATAATATTATTTTACAAGAGATGAATTGACATATTTATGATTTATTTTATGAATATATACATATAAAAAGTAATGAATTACTTTTTGAAGTTGGTGCCAAACTATTTGATGTATATTAAGATGTATATTTGATGTAAATTGTAGCTAAATTATGCCTAGTACCATAATTAAAATGGGGATAATCATTATCGATTGTGATTGTTTGGCACCAACTTCAAAAAGTAATTCATTACTTTTTATATGTATATATTCATAAAATAAATCATAAATATGTCAATTCATCTCTTGTAAAATAATATTATCTCTAAAATCTATGTTTGGTGGATATTAAATTATACATATTAAATTTAACCGTTTTTTATGCCGGTACCTGATATCCGATGTGTGCTTATTGGATAACGTTTTGTCATTAGAGAATTTTAAAGAATTATTTAATTCTTTTTAGCGCTTTTTTGAAGTCGGTTGATATTTTTTTCTTAAAAAGCTTATTTTATTAAAAATAAGCCAACTTTTTCTCCCCCAAAAATGTGAATATAATGTCGTAATTTTTCAAAACCAAATTTGTAGTTTCCTGAAAGAATTTTTAAACATTTTTTAAACATTTTATATTTATTATTAATTAATTTATATTTTTAAATGTGCCTTTCTTAAAAAAAAGTAAATAAAAATAAACTTTGGTAACAGTGGCATCGAAAATAACATATTCAGAAAATTATGTTGCTGCTGCTGCTTCTGCTGAAAAAAATACTTTAACGGACAAAAAAAAAAAAAAACTTTTCGGTTTTCAAACTTCCTAATATAAGGCTTTAAAATGGACCAAGTCTCAACGCTACGTGGGAGCAACACCAAAAAAAGTTCCCTTTCAGAGATAGCAAGGAATGTAATTTTTTTTCACACCATTGTCAGCTGTTTATATGCGATTTCGCAACTGCCTTCTTAAAATATTCGTGTAAAGTTCAAGTTCTGTTTAACAAATTCTTTGTATAACATTTCTTAAGTTCTTTATCATTATAAGAAACATACATTGTGGTTACTATAATAATGGAAATAATTTTTCTGGAATTGACAGCTCGTTAAAACGATTTAGTTTATTTTTCAAAAGACCTCTACAAATGTCTCTAAATAGATTAGAGTCTTGAGCGTTAAACATTAAGTCATATGTTTTGGCAACGTCAAGAACAGATTTTCATTGTTTGTAAAATAATTAATGATATCAATGAAGTAAGTTTAAGCACTTATTAAGAGTCTGCTCTTTAATATATCAAAAATATTTCAGTGATAAATGAGTTAATATTCCAAAACAGTAAAAACGTTTGCATTTTTATTAATTGTTTACAAGTCATTTTAGGATTTTAAAGTATTTTCGGTAAAAATAAAGGCTTTATAGACATGATTTTAAAGTAAACTTCAGTTTGTATGCATGATTTACACTGTTTTCTTTTTAATCTTTCAGTTTTCTTTGTAGAGAAAAATAAATATATAAATAAATAAATAATTTAAAAATTGTTTATAATTGATTTCTGTGGTGCATTTTTCTAAAAAAACCTTTTTATTAAGTTAGCAAAAAATAAATGTGATTTCGTGTCTTGTTTTATAATCTTTCTGAGATTGAACCGGCCGATTATAATATTCCAACATTTTATTAGTAACAAAATTAAGTTTCACACTGCGATGCTATTTTGTATTTCAACTTATTTACAAAAAAAAGAGAAAAAACTGATTAATGTTACAGATCATGTTGCTATATTAAAAAAACTATATCAGCATGAGACTGCAATGCTGATACCATATACACAGCCAACAATGTAATTGCATCTGTAAGACAGCTATAAAAGAGAAATTAAATAAAAAAGAAATGTCAATTGGCTTTAGATTCACACTTGTGTTGTTTGCAGGTACATACTTATGCACACCTGTACACACCCTAAAATTTACACCTAACTTTCGGACCAAAATAAGGCTGTATGTACATGTCGGTAACAGGGCAAGTTGGAAAAATTTCAAAAGAAAGATGTTTAAAAACGCATGTGCGACAAATCCTAACTTGGTGGTAACACAGGTGGTATAAGTGGTATTTTTTTCATAAGATTTTCTTGTATGTATGCATACATTTAAACAAATGTATTAAATTTTTCTTTTGCTAGATGAAGACTGTTTTTGTTTTTAAATAATGCATGACGTACAACTATGATTATGGAGGGAGCAGGGGATACAGTAAGATACTTAGAACTGTAGAATAATACGGTTCCGGTACTTTTTTTGTTCGAAATTAATCTGTGCCAAAAAATGGAATTTCTATTGTATCAGCAATTTGAATATTCATGTAGAAGAGTTCACAATACAATTTACGTTTAGAAACCTTAATTTTTCTGATTAACATTAGCGAGAACAGCAGAAGCAATTATTATAGCGATGTACAAGTGTCTACTCGCAATAATGTCGAATGGCTAATTGGTAAACCGTTAGTCATAAGGCATATACAAGTAGTTGGATCAATCTCACAAATAAAGAGAAATTCAAACAGTTTTAGATAAGCGCATGCGCAAATGCTGATTATTTATTTCCTGGCTTGTAGAGCCACATGCGCAAAGTGTCGACTGATGAGCGTAAAGTGTTATTGCTAGGTTGAAAATTTAAAAGCCGTTAGAGCTATGTGATTTTTTCCTTTGGGGGTTTAAAAAAAACCATGTCTAAGTTACGTTGCTATCTAATAATAAGATAAAATTGAGACACAGAACTCAAGAAGTTACTGCTTTCATGAATCTAGACTTTTTAACTGGTGTAATGGAAGAATTGGACTTTAGGCTGGACTTGTTATACAACTAAAGGTACACCGATTGTACATTTGTAAGCAAAACTACACTCTCAGAAGAAAATGTAAATTTACTGCAATTTGAATGTCAGAAAAACTGTAAAATAAACATTTCGCCTACAATTTTCACGGAATTTCATCCTTATTTGATGAAAAATAGTTTTATCCACAAAATAAGAGGCCTTATCCCCTAAATAAACAGTTTTATGCCTTAGATACTTAGAAAATTAAGCAAAATCCACATATTCTTGCAGTTCTAGCCCATGTGTTAGCAAAATTATGGTGCGATCCCATACATTTTCATCCAGTAGTGTGTGATCCTTCATTTTAGTCGTATTTCCAAAAATAACTGTAATAACTCTTAACTGTAACATATTTTTAACCCGCCAAAAAGCGATTCTGTGATGATTATCTAATGTGCTACATGCTATAGAACAGTAAGTAAAGTGTTATTGTGTTTTAAAGTGCATCAAATCCTGTTTTATGGGCTGCAAAAAAAAAAAAAAAAAAAAAAAAAAAAAAAAAAAAAAAAAAAAAAAAAAAAGGCAGTTTTTTTTTTTTTTTTTTTTTTTTTTTTTTTTTTTTTTTTTACGAAGTTTGACTAGAATTTGTTGCCAGCTTCTGCCCGTAATTTTACAGAAATATTTTTAGCAGTGTGGGTAAGTTTACTTTCAATTTAATGTATGATTTGTTGTAGTCTAATTTGAACTGTAATAATATACCACTGAAATTAAGACAGTCTTTTATATACACTCTGCATGCTAAATGCAAATAAATTTACTGATGTTATGCATAAAAGATGATTTTATATAGGTTCTGTACATGGAACTGTACTTTGGGCATTATAAATAAAGATAAACGGAGTTAAATTGGACAGTATTATGTAACGTAGAATAGATAAAAGTAATATGTAATTTATAATATTTTTAAAGAAAAATGTTATCTTTCCTATTAACCACTTTCCGTATTTGCCCGTATTCCATACGGGTAACATGTTTTTGCCAATCATGATTATCCAGTATCACGAATGGGCATCCATATTCCAATCATAATTTACTGTTCTCACCAATAATTTTTTATTGTAAATTTTGCATTATTTAATCCGACCATTTTTAAATTCAATTAGGCAAAAATTTCTGTTTCGAAAAACCAGTAATTAAAGGTTAAAAATTCTGTGAAGGAACATAAAAAATATGCATTCTTTGAAAGTTTTTTTAAGGTAGATTTTTTTTTAGTCTTATGCACTCCAGTTGTTTGTAGAAAGTGCTTATAAATCATCTGTAACTCACGAAATTTTTTGATGTCGTCACAAAGTGATTTATTGTAACAGAAATTTTAAAACAAATTTATAAATCATTATGATTTTTCACTGTAATCTGGCAATCCATTTCGTTTAAAAGTTTATTCAAAACTTTCCGTATAAAAAGCTTATTCTTGGCGTTTTCCAACAAAGCTAGATTTTTATAATCCTCTACTTTTCTATCACACAAATTCCAGGAGTTCTTCTTCATTAGTTATCACGGAAGTCTTTTATCTATCTGAGTTGTAAGGAAGAAAAAAAAAGGACTCAACCTCGGCGTGTTTGACATAAGATAGAGTAGATTTTATCTATGTCATGGCTAGTAATGGAAGACAAGGGATTTATTTTCTATATTTTCCCTTTTTTATTTTTCTAAAAACTCGGAAGGGAATTTAAGAGATTAATGTCGTGTAATGCACTGCAAATTTTGTGACAGCTGAGCAATGCTTAATCTCTAAATATCAGAGTAAATTAATTTTTTCTCGATATTTCGTTTCAGGAAAAGGTTTTTAATCATCATTGCCTTAAATACTTTGTCAGTAAAGATTTAATTTAGAATTTGTAGTATGATCTTAAATTTTTTAGAAAAGTTTCATTTAAGTATAGTTAGTTTTGATGTATGATATTTAACAGAATCAATGTATAACGAGTAACGTGTCTTTTTTTCAATCACTTAAAAAATATCTTATATTTTAATAGACATTAGAATGTATGCATGTGTAATGAATGTATAAGTGTGCTTTTCTCAAAAACTTTTTCAGATGTTTTTCCCTTCTATAAAATAACACAAGGAAAAAATACATTAATTAATTCGTCATTAATACCTAATTAAAAATGGTCTAAGAACTGACTAAAATGTTCACAATTTTCTCAAAGTAGAACAGAGTAAGGCTAAATAATTCGTCGGGTTTCAAAAGACTCTTTCTTTGCAAATATATGACGCACAAATATGGTCGATACATGAAAAAATACACACACTCACCAAGTTTCTTGTACATATCACAAATGTTCAATGTGTGCACACTTAGTCACCTGGCACACATCGAATGTTATTCCAGTTCCGTCCATAGGTATAATAGCACGATTCTGTCAATGTACATCGCAAAAACAGCGTTGTTATCTTAAACTTGAACCCCGAAACAGATTTTTGAAATTCGTGCGTATATGTATGTTTCCGTGTATCACCCGTCATTGTAAGACGTAAACTTCTCAGTACACAGTGTTCTGAAATGAGGAGCCCAGAGGCCAAGGGGTACAAGTGACAAGATGTCGATTTGGAGTAAATTGAATTTAAAGATAATTGATGTTAAATTGGAACATCAATAACAATTGACTAAATTGAAAAAGGAAACATCTGCTTGTTGCATTCTAATCTTTGAACCCTCATTTCAATCACTGTTAAAAAAATAGAGTACAATTTTCTTTAAATGTATAATTAATCAATATTGTTTGTTTTTCGAAAAAAAGTGATTTATCACTATAGCTCCCCGAATAATCAGAAAATGACCTATATTTCTTTACCTAAAATAAAAAAAGCATATTTCCAGATACCCTGTGCACTTAACTCAATTTTTTCAATTTTGTCACTTATGCCCCTTGGCTTCTGGGGTCCTCAAATATCTTGTACTATCTGTTAAATTACTATTCGGAAAAAAAAACTAATACTTACGGAAATTTTAATTGATAAAGAAGACATTTGCAAATGAACTCAAAAAGTTATTCAAAACTTTACAGCTCTTTTTTTTTTTTCAAAATAATGATTGAATCACTTTTATTAACTGATCTCTTCAATTACTATCATCGCTACGGTAAACAATGACGTCACCAAACATTATAAGATTTATCATGTTGTTTTTAAAATTTTGCCACTATTAATTTAAAAAAAAAAAAAAAAAAAAAAAAAAAAAAACGATTTTACAAAGAAAGAAATTCTCTCACGATCATAAAATCGTTTATTACTTTTCAACATCATTTTTGTTTATTTTAACTACTTCAAGAATACTAGTATTTCATACACACTACTTAATATATGATGAATATCAGAAAAAAAGGTGCAAAGGTGATAAAAATTTATTTATTAATAATAAACCGAAAATGAAAAAGAAAACTAGGAAGGTCTTCATACGGGCATACTCCAAAAAATCTGAAAAAATTACAGAATGTTTTTCTCATGAGGATATATACGTTTATAAAAAAATTTTGGCGGAATCTCTGAGCCCTGTCCGTAAAAAAATAATGAAAATTTCGTTATTTGGCGATTTATCACCAGTTGGCGATGAAAAGCAAATTCAAAAAATGTTTTCACGTCAAATGCATTTTAAAGGAAAAAAGTTTCATGTTCAGCGTGTTTAGATAAATTAAATATATTTTCTTTTGTCAGATTTAGTTTTCATTAAGTATAATTTCGTTATATTAATATTTATATGTATTTATATTCAAATTCAACCATCAAAATTTGAGATTTAAAACGAAATTCAAATTTAAATTCATAAAAATTGCTTAAAGTTCAAAGTCTAGTTGAGCACTGTCAATTCGATTTTGTTGCTATGGAAACCTGGATTTTAAATTTTCAATACGCTTAAATGTATGAAAGCAATTATATTGAATAAGAATTTTTTATATATGAAAATATTTTTTTTCAGAGGTAAATTAAATAACTATTGCAACAAATAATATATAGACATGCAATTTAATATATATATATATATATGTATATAATATATTAAACTCGCTCAATGTTTAAGTTTAAATTCATTTACACGGATTCTAAAAATCCAAAAGGTTTCAGTTGCATTAAAATCGTTTGCTTTTGGCGGAGAAATGTGCTCCTTGCCAAATCGTTTGACACTTTCGTCTTTCCACGCTAAATATTAGAAAGTATTTAATTTTTTTTTACATGTTTCCTTCTGCAATTCCTCCGCTAATCTTCACTGATCCTTTATTACATACATGTGTAGTTTAATTAATATTAAAAAAAATCTGAGTATGCCCAGTATGGAGACCTTCCTTGTAAGAGGCGTACGTGTCGATCACTTTTTTTTGCACAGATATTAAATTTATAACCATTTACCTGAACACAGTAGCAACTTATTTACCCTGCTTGGTAGAAATCTAGTCCCTGTCCATTGAATCAATCTGCGGCATTTGTCTTTACATTATTGTTAGAATAAATTCCTGTTCCAGATTAGTGTTTTCTTCAATTTCAGAAGCAGAAAAAAAATCAGTGAGTGCTAAGTCTTGTCTTTTTTAAGGGGTGGGGAGTGACTTCAGACCTCCCAATTGAAAGTTTGAAGCGATTGTTATTATTATTATGATTGTTATTAATATCAAGCTGCTAATGACATACAGAAGGATGAAAGCATCACTTAATATGTCAGAGCGTTTGCGTTGGATGGCTTCATGTAACTTTGTAAAAGTCCAGAAGCTCCCACCACCTACCGATGTCCTTCGCTGCCCATTGTCGTGTGCTAAATCTGTTTTTCAACAGCGAGTGGCAAATTCGGTAAAGCATTAGGCAGACCCTGTCCCATGCTTGCATTTAGAATTTATTTGTCAGAGCCGGCCATAGGTCTAGAACTTTTCACATAAAAACGTATTTAAATACCGCCCGTTGTCGCCTTTTCTGACGATTTCAGCCCTGGCTATAGTCTGTATTTTTTAACCTTAATAAAGGGGACCGGGAGCAATACCATGCTCTACAGACCTGATTTCCTTGTCAGAGGAGTCGTTTTTAGGTAATCAAATCAAATGAAACCTTGTAAAAGTAGCACATGCGAGACAACTTTTCTAAACTTCTCTTCATTTCAGTCGCTCTGACACCTTTCCAAAATTCTAAGTAAATTTGGTTATGATGTGAAAAAGTGATCGCGAAATATTACTTTTAATTTTCTTTTGTATTTTCTGCCTATTGTTAATAAATATATATATATTTTTTTTCTTTTGTAACCCTTTTTTCTGATCCATTCTCGTATTGCGAAATTCCCAAACTGCATTCACAAACTTTCAATAAGATTTTGCTTTTATAATTTACATAAAGAAAAACATTTAAGGTAATTCGGGGGAAAGCGCATGTTTGTTCCTACTACTCACATCTGTCAACAGATCATAATACTGACCCGCTTATGTGAGGAGCCTTGTCCCAGTGTGCACTTCTCTTGTGAATTTATCTTAATTTGTTGCCTTCAATTGCTGTTATTTTTGGATCTCGCGACCATTTCATTTGGTGATTAAGACTCTTATATTCCGTTGCTCATACTGAAGTTTATAAACGGTTGTTTTATTTTGAATAAGATATTAGCAATACGTGAATTCCGCGTTCTGTTGCACACAGAAGCGGCCATAATTTTGTACCAATACTGAAATAAGAATGTGTGCCATCTTCCCATTAAACTTAGGGTAAGTTGTAATATAATTCCAAAATAAATTAATATGTGGACAGAACATAAAAATTGTCTCTTTCCTGTCTTCCAAATCACATCACGAAATACTAACAGCCACTTTATCATTAAATAATTGAAAACATAATGGCGACAAACCATGAATATCTGAATCCAAAGCAAGCCAGATTATAAACTTTCAAAAATTCAATATTGTCTGAATATAGCTTAGAGCATGGTAGCGACAGTAAAGACATTGCGCTTCTAAGTTTTCAGTTACTGGGATTTATCCCTATAATCCACACAGAATCCCAGAGAAAGCGTTTGCTATTTCTAATTAATCAAACTATGAGGCAGCTGTTACTTCCATAAGCGACGCATGTGGAAATAAACTTAGTTTGTTTTTCTAGTAGTTTTTCTTTCAACAACAGATCATGTGGGCCTGCACTAGCAGTAGATTTCACCAGCAAAGCTAGTGGCATTGGACTGTTACCAGCAGTTACCTAACAGAAAACTGGATTTCCTGTTCAGAAGCAAGCAACCTTATTTTTCAGGCAAGTAAACCCAAACCACTTGAGCGCAAGAAAGAAATAGTAGAGACCTTATCTACATCAGAGAAAGGAAAAACTATACAGGGAAAGGCCATAGAAAATTGGGAAAGGTAAATTAGATTAAAAAAAGGTGCAAAAACAAAAGGAAAATATGTGTAAACACATTGTCGGACGTTCCTCTCAGTCCACACAACTTTGAAGAATGTCCGTGGTAGATATAGCTGCCACCACCGATATTACTAGGTGATATCGGTCACCCACTGTGAGGTTTGTGTAAATGAAGACTTATGCTGTCAAGTAACTGAATTATCAGTTTATTAAGAATATATGTACACACTAAATACACTATTTACAAATATATACAGTTACAACTCGGATATAGGTGATCCGGTTCAACATTAAATTAGATACAGTAAAGATTGGCTGTGTATTATTCCAGTTACACTTTCCACCTCACTCTCAATACACGTTAAATTCACTTTATCGGAGCTCAATCTTGAGTCTCCCAACACAAGTATACTAGGCCTGCACTTCTTAGCCCAGAGTACTAAACACTAGGACGTCTGTGTCCTTTGCTCACCAGAAAACGCACTGCTTACGCTCTACAACACAGAGCACACTCTACCAGAACCTCTGGCATACACCTTCCAGGTACGAGACGCAGGAACGGAATGACTTCATCTGAGACAAACTTGCCCTTCTCAACTCACTGGGTCACACAAATGTCAACCCCTGCTGGAGCTTCCTCATTGGGCACACATTCCCCCACCCTTTCTTGCCTAGTGACATGTTGCTAATCTGCTAATCATCCACATACTTCACTGACAGATGGACATGCCTCTGAGCAATCTTCTCTTTCTCTTGTTCACCACCTGCAAAGGATTAGCTGGCAATTCCCCTTTCCACGAAGAAGGAATGTCACCTTGGAAATTCTGTACATAACCATACAATACGAAATATTAAAATAGAGGCATAGTAGAAATTCCATTCTTTAGCCGAGGTGGCATCAAAACCTGACACCCCCCACCTTAGCGAAAAATATGCCTTTTAGGGGCTAATTTTCCCCAAACATATAGTAATATCGCAGAAGAGTTCAATAGTCTCTTTACAGATTTCTTCATTATGCTTATTACGTAGGTATTTCCAGGTGTCTGAACACTATCTACTGACATCTCTACTGAACCTTGTACCAATATTAATATTACATAAACAATACACATGTTAATACAATATTATAAACAAAATAATCAAAAAATATTTACACATACACAGAAAAAAAATTAAATGTGTGACGACCTCCCTTTAAGGTTGTCCACTACTGAGTCGTTGATGCTGATGGGTCTAACAACTGGTTGTTCTTCCCAGCTCTTTATATGTAGCCTGGAAATTGCGTCAGCATTTAAATGTTGAGCTCCTGGACGATGAGAAATGCTCAGGTTCCAGCGTTGCAATGCAAGAGCCCATCTAGTGAGTTTGGGGGATCTTGGGGTTGTTTCAGTGAGAAATTTTAATGGATTATGATCCGTAATGATCTCAATTTGAGATCCATAGGTCCATTTTTCAAACTTTCGCAACCCAAAGAGAACACTCCAAGCCTCTTTCTCTATACTCGGCCAAGCACGCTGAGCCCCTGACAATTTCTGACTGGCAAAAGCTATCGGTTTATACTGACCCTTTTCATCTTTTTGAGTAAGGCAACATCCTACTGCCAGGTCGGAAGCATCTGCGTGGAGCTGATATTCCCGGCCTACGATAGGTGTAGCCAAACTCGTCACTTTACATAACTCATCTTTAAGAGTATTAAATGCTTTTTCTGCCCTTTCATCCCATGGTACAGTATTTTTAACCTTCCCTTTAGTCAATTCGGTTAAAGGTATAGCAATTTCGGCATAATTTGGAATATAAGATCGGTAAAATCCCATTAATCCCAAAACAGATCTAACTTCCTTTTTAGTTTTTGGTCTCTTTAGATCCCTTATTGCTCCTATTTTTTCCTCATCAGGTGCATGCGTTCCACCTCCAATTACATGACCTAAAAACTTAGTTAATTTCTCTCCAAATTTACATTTGTCTAGTCTAATCGTAAAATTTCTATTTTTAAGTTCTTCAATGACAGCCCTGACATGCTCACAATGCTCTTCCCAGGTGTCGGAGAAAATGATGACATCATCAATATATGCTTCCGCATACCTCCGATGACCTTGAAGAACCTCATTCATATCTTTCTGAAACGTGGCAGCCAATCCTGATAATCCAAAAGGCATTGTACGCCACTGGTAAGTTCCATTATGCGTTGTAAAAACTGTCAAATGTTTACACTCCTCGGCCATTTTAATCTGCCAATAACCTCTCAATAAATCAATCGATGATAAATATTTAGCCGCCTTGTGAATCTTTCATCGGAAAGGTTGGCACCTGAGTTACCGAATTTAACGCTCTATAGTCTATACAAAGTCTAACAGTTGCGTCTTTTTTCGCCACGCAAACAATTGGATGACTAATTTCAGCATTTGACACTTCGATTAGATTTAATTCTAATAACTCCTGAATCTGCCTATCTACTTCCTCTTTATAAGCTACCGGCACACTATATAACTTTGGCTTTTTCCTTTCCACCCCCGGTTTAAGATCAATACGATGTTCCCCTACATCCGCTGGTCGTACAGGACCCATAAACACCTCTTTATTCTCCCTCAAAATAGACTTTATATCTTTGACTTGATTGTTAAATAACCCTTTTATTTCGAACCTCTCTATATCTCGTTCTACTTCCTGATCCCGGTTCAAAATAGGAATTTCCCCAACTTCCCCAAATTCCTCATCACCCTCGAAAACAATATTAACTATATTACATTTAGCAATAAATTCTCGTATTTTATTTTGGTGCACATGCTTCCTACTCCCGTCGGCTAACTCAACTATAAACGAATGTTGGTTTCGTTTTTCGACTATGGTTGCCGGCCCTTGCCACCTAGAATATAATTTATTAGTCGAATCGGGGATTAACAGTACTACTTTATCACCTACTTCAAACGTTTTTTCTTTTGACCTTATATTATATTGACACGCCATTCTATTTTGTTGCACCTCGGACGATAATTTTGCCTCATTTGCGGTTCTTTCTAAACGTCCTCTGAGTTTATTCAGATACTCATGAACCGGCGTAGTATCTAACTGAGCCCCCTTATTTTCTCCTGCCCAGGAGGACTTGAGAATCGATAAAGGACCCTCCGGCGCTCTACCATATAATAATTGGAAAGGTGCGATTCCCGTCGTTGAATTTGGGACTTCCGTATACGCCCATAATACAAATGGTATTTGTTCATGCCACTTTTTTCCTTCTTCTCTAATAGTATGATGTAACATACGTTTAAGAGTCTGATTAAATCTTTCCACAAGCCCGTTAGACTGTGGATATTGTGGGGTCGAAAATCTTGGACTAGCACCTAGCCTTTTCTCAAATTTTTTAGTTAAGTCGGCGGTGAAATTGGTTCCATTATCACAGGCAATTATATTTGGAATTCCTGTCCTCATAAATATTTGAAGTAACGCATCACACGCGGTTTTAGCAGTTAAACTTTTTAGAGGGATCGCATCCGCCCACCTGGTATTCTGATCAATTAAGGTTAGTATATATTGATGCCCTTGTGAACTTTTAGGATCAATAGCCCCAATTAAATCAACATTAACTACCTGAAATGGGAGTTCCGGCCGCGACACTGGGGAAATAGGAGCTCTATCATTTACTTTAACCCCTCTAGTCAATTGGCACTCTAAACATGACTCACAAAATTGTTTAGTTTCTTTCGCCATCCCCTCCCAATAAAATGACTACCTGATTCTCTGTAAAGTTTTCTTGGCTGCATGATGCCCTCCAAATACCGAACTATGCGCTAATTTTAAGATTTCTTCCATTCTTACTTTGGGTACTGCTAATTGCGCTATAGTCTCGCCTAACAATTTCTCTTTGTGATATAATAAGCCATTTACAATATAATAATCCCCCTTATCCATTTTAGCTAATTCCCAAGCTTTCTCTAACTCTTTACATTCTAAGTGGGATTCCTTAAACATATCAGAATTGCTAACAATAGCTTTATTATCTTCCTCCACTTCCGTTTTTTCTGGATTCTGACTTTGTACATTTTGCGAACTCGCTTCTATTGCGTAAACATTACAACTATCGTTATTCATATCTTCTTTTTCACTCGAATTATCAATAATTTCCGAATTTTCTAACTCTTGGGCCTCTAGCAATGTCTCCTCGCGGTTGACACCTGACAACTCATTAATCACTTCGGGATGTAAAATTACTTGCTCATTTATATTATCAGTCATTGCGCAAAGTACTTCCTGATGAATTATATTAGTTTGTCCGAATGGCGGAATAGCTAACGGTAGTTTAACCAACGGCGATTTAACTGCTTCACCAAATAACCCTTGTAAATAAATACTACCCGCTCCTTTTAATTTCTCTTCCGGTACCAAATCTTTATGAACAACACTAATTTCACATCCAGAATCAATCAATCCCTTTGCTTTTTGCCCATTTACACTAACTTCAATTTTCTCAAGTTTATTTAATTTCTCACCAATAACATTAGTTTTCTGTTCGGCCTTTGCTGATATTCTCGCCACAATAGCTCCATTAGGTAACTCTTTGTTTTCTTTTACCCCAATCTTATGCACACCCGCTTTCGGATCTTGCCCTTTATTACCATTATTTCCCTCATTACCCACTTTATTACAAAAACGTTGGTAATGACCTCTCAAACCACATTTAAAGCATTTAGGCGCTGAAGCATCACTAGGTTTCTTAAAATCTATTTTCCTATCCGAAAAAGAACTAGTCTCATTACTCCCGTTTTGTCTCCAATTATTATTAACTTTGCTATCCTCCCTCGGTCTCATTTTTTCATTGTTTACGTGCCTATCTTTACCTTTAAAACTTTTATACGTAACGGCATAAGACTTATGTTTAGCGTCAAAATAATTGTCACATTCTTTAGCAATTTTAGAAGTTTCTAACCATTTACCTTGGTGAGTTAACCCAATATATGACGCAGTATCTTCATCTAACTTACTTACTAACTTATCAGTAACTATCAACTGGTTGACCTTTTCATAAGAGTCAGCACCTCTAATCTTACAATAATTTTCCCACGTCACTATTAAACGCGATACAAATAATACATGAGTTTCGTTCTGGTTTCTCCTAGCCTTCTTAAAATTTTCCAAACACGCCTTCGGTGTCGGCTCATGTTCCCTTAGAACTAACTCCTTTAATTCCTCATAATTCTCCATTTGTTCCGTAGTAGTATAAATTAACAAACTATCCGCCTTATCTCCTAACATATTTAGTAGAATTTCGGCCTGCTGGTTTTCCGGTACATTTTTAGTTTTGAATGCCCTTTCTAAACTGTTGAAAAATAAATTCCATCCCTCAGTCCCTTCCGGTACTTTGATAGATAGAGTTTTCACACTTTTGATCAATTTTTCTATATTACTTTCATTATTAGATTCCCTAGAGACATTAGAATTATTTGCCGATCCTTGAACCCTTAATCTCTCCATTTCTAATTCATGTTCCATCCTTAATTTTTCAACCCTTTCTTCTCTTTCTAATTTTTCGCGTTCTAACATTTCCTGTTTTTCTTCACGCTCCAACCTTTCCTGTTTTTCTAACTTTTCGCGTTCTAATTTTTCCTGTTTTTCTAACTTTTTGCGTTCTAATTTTTCCTGTTTTTCTAACTTTTCGCGTTCTAATTTTTCATGTTTTTCTTCGCGCTCTAATTTTGCCTGTTTTTCTTCGCGCTCTAATCGTTCTGCAACAATAGCGTCAGATAATTCCTTAATAACCCCCTCGTCATACGTACATCACTGTCCATTATCTTTTTCTTAAGCTGAATTCTGGTATCATCTTCCGCAAATTCAACACCCAATTCTTCGGCTACCCTTTGAAGATCCACCTTTTTTAGTTTCAATAAGAAAGCCATACCTTCACCTATTGTTATTACCACCCCACAAGAATAGTTAAACCTACCAAATTAATATTTCCTAAATTTCTAACTTAATACAGATACATCTCCACTTATTTTACTAATTAATACCCTTCAGATAATCAATGCATTTAATTTCTAATTAACCTACTGAATACTCTTATTTTCCTCAACCATTGATATCATACCATATACTTCCAATAAAACAAAAGGTAAAACCACAATTCGATTTGATTACTATGCGATACAGATTTCAATTTATACACTTAGATAACAACATACAATTTACATAATAATACTGATACGTTGAAATTGAATAGAAGTATTGATATCAATCATAAAATCCACCTAAAGAAAAATTGTATAACATGTATATACAAATTTCTACAATTCCTCGCTAAAATATTTCCAAATTCAATACTGGTTCTTACACTTAAAACAAACATACTGAAAATCTTCACTTTTATTTTTCCTCACTATGGCTCTCTTTTGAGCCTTTTTTTTTTCTCTATGGCTCTCTTTTGGGCCTTTTTTTTCACTATGGCTCTCTTTTGAGCCTTTTTTTCTCACTATGGCTCTCTTTTGAGCCTTTTTTTTTACTACTATTGGCCAATTAAAATTCTAAGCAAATGTTATTATACACTCTTCAAACTTAAAAAAATGTTGCTTCATTTAAATATTACTTTAACAATAATTTAAATTTAAATAAAGTTAATTATTCCTTCCAACTATATTAACACAATTAGTAAAGAAAATATCTAGAGAAAGCCAATACTAGCTCAAGTTATTATGACCTTTCCTTAAATATGGTTATGAACACTTCATAGGTAGGAAGTATTGATAAAACACATAAATAATATAGACAATTTACTTAAATTACTATTATTTATACAACAACAAATTTTGGTTCGAGATGTCAGTAGAAGGATATGATCAAAACACCTTACATTATACTTTATTTGCTGGGGTACTTTTCTAATCACAGGTAGTTCCACGATGTAGCGGTAATATGGCACAACAGTTTAGTTCTTTCTAATACTGATACGGCACAGGCACAACACTTTAGCACACACTCGACGATACGGCACGACCCTTTAGCACACATTCGACGATACGGCACGACACTTTAGCATACAATCGACGATCCGGCACAATACTTTAGCACACACTCGACGATATGGCACAACACTTTAGCACACATTCGACGATACAGCACGACACTTTAGCATACAATCGACAATCCGGCACGATACTTTAGCACACACTCGACGATATGGCACGACACTTTAGCACACATTCGACGATCCGGCATTACCACGCAAGAATTCCACTGGATACTCCGGCATTAACAGACTGCAACACGGCTCGCTGGTCACTGGTTTCAGGCGATTCTATCCCGACGCTGCCAACAATTTGTCGGACGTTCCTCTCAGTCCACACAACTTTGAAGAATGTCCGTGATAGATATAGCTGCCACCACCGATATTACTAGGTGATATCGGTCACCCACTGTGAGGTTTGTGTAAATGAAGACTTACGCTGTCAAGTAACTGAATTATCAGTTTATTAAGAATATATGTACACACTAAATACGCTATTTACAAATATATACAGTTACAACTCGGATATAGGTGATCCGGTTCAACATTAAATTAGATACAGTAAAGATTGGCTGTGTATCATTCCAATTACACTTTCCACCTCACTCTCAATACACGTTAAATTCACTTTATCGGAGCTCAATCTTGAGTCTCCCAACACAAGTATACTAAGCCTGCACTTCTTAGCCCAGAGCACTAAACACTAGGACGTCTGTGTCCTTTGCTCACCAGAAAACGCACTGCTTACGCTCTACAACACAGAGCACACTCTACCAGAACCTCTGGCATACACCTTCCAGGTACGAGACCCAGGAACGGAATGACTTCATCTGAGACAAACTTGCCTTTCTCAACTCACTGGGTCACAAGAATGTCAACCTCTTCTGGAGCTTCCTCATTGGGCACATTCCCCCACCCTTTCTTGCCTAGTGACATTGTTGCTAATCTGCTCATCATCCGCATACTTCACTGACAGATGGACATGCCTCTGAGCAATCTTCTTTTTCTCTTGTTCACCACCTGCAAAGGATTAGCTGGCAATTCCCCTTTCCACGAAGAAGGAATGTCACCTTGGAAATTCTTTACACAACCATACAATACGAAATACTAAAATAGAGACATAGTAGAAATTCCATTCTTTAGCCGAGGTGGCATCAGAACCTGACACACGTTTTCTTCAAATGAAGAAAGCTATCGGTGGCGATGGTTTTGGTGAAGATAATGATAATAGTTTTTGTGCTCTATCTAAAGGATACTTTTACCCTAAAAGAAATTTCAAGTGTGGTTGGATTCAGTACATAAAATGTAAGAAACTGTTGCCCGAAGATTGCAATGGTGATCATTTATAACGAATGAAATGTTGTGCAGGCTTGTATCCTTATTAGTTTTAGCAAAGCAACTTTAATCAATTTCTAGATTTGTTTGCTTCTCCATAGCTATTGCCAATCCACAGGTACTGTTCCATTGTTTGTCTTATTTTTCTTATTTACTGTGATGTTGCATATTACCACATAACTGCTGGCATATTCTCTGTATATATGGAAGAGCATGCTATAATTACATGATTTCATTTAAAATTAAAATTTCCAATCACTTACATATTGGGAAAGTAATTAATAAGCATCCATAATCGATTGAATGTTGGTGAGCATGGTGTATTTTTTTATTATCTTATCATTTCAATTTTGGCTCTACCAAGCAAAACATTCTATTATATGGATTTTTTACCCGAATTAGCTTATTTATTTTTAAACCAATTTCTCCCTTAATTCTGGTGACAGCCAATGATTTTAGCTTTATAACAGCTGACTTACTTTGTCTCTGAAAAAGTTTAACAATTCATTCTAAGATATAATATTTCAACACATCAAAACGCTCATAAAACTAAGTGATAAATTTCCACATTTCAAATGAAATTTTTTGGTAGTTATTTACTATGGATAAAAATAATTCATTTTGAATCTTAAGGGATGCAATTATTTGATACTTATTATATTTTATGTTCATGATTAAAAAAAATATCGAAGCGTATTTAAGGAATAAAACAATCCCTAATGATCCATTTATTACGCAGAACCTCTAACGACTTCGTCATGTCATATTCAATTTCTAAATTATTAGGCAGCATACTTGGTTGCTTTTGTGTGCCTCCGGGGTACATATTATCTAGTCGTTATTACTCCCAACTCAGAATGAAGGCATGCGAAATATTATTTACCACAAGATTGATAGAGCAAGAGAAAAGTGTAACATGCTGTTCAGAATTAGAATTTAGTATTTCTTTCTTGAAACATTTCGGATAAAATATTATTCTGTGAATAAATAACTCATTTAATAAAAGAACAAGACGAGTCGAAAAATTGTATTTCTGAAATAACATATTCAAATGACTAATGACATATTAGAGTTACATGCGAAAAGTGGTTCACGAATTTTATTTTACACAATGGCTTTTGTGATTATTTTTTTTCCTTCCTGTATTGTTAAAATTTTGAAGCAAAATATCCAGTCTTTGAACTGTTTAAAATATATATATATATATATATATATATATATATATATATATATATATATATATATATATATATATATATATATATATATATATATATATATGTAAAAAAAAAACGGTTATACAGGGTGTTTACTCTCAATGGTGTTCGAAGGCTAAAACCGTTATATATATATATATATATATATATATATATATATATTTCTAGTTACAAATATGTTTGAAATGAGATAAAGAAGAATTATTATAGTGATTCGGGTCAACAAAAACTTTTCTTAAAAAATATGAAATTTAAATATTTATACGGTTTCTCGATCCTGTCAGTTATATTATAAATAAATATTCTATTACTTTAAGAAATGAGACGAAAAATTCCGATTGCTCAATGATTAAAACTGACCGAGTAGTAGCTGTCTATAGTTGAAATATATTTTTGCTGCGAAATAAGGCTTACTCACTAATTTACTAGAAATATAAAAAATCGTCAGATATTAAATAATAATAATAATAATTGAGGATGAAATAAAATTGAGGGTGAAACAATATAAATTTGCAATCAGTTTTCATTCTGACATATTAAAGCAAAATATACAAATTGTATTGAAAACATAAATAAAACAATAACAATATTTTTGTTAAATGAAATCATGAAAAACAATAGTCGTAATTCTTTACAAAATGATACGTATTTTAAATGCTATTAGATTATCTGATATAAAATGTAATTAATGAAATATTGAAGTTACATTAATACTTGCTCTAAGTGACTCCCTTCGGCTGCAATGCAGAAATGTACATCCGAAATAAATCCTTTTAATAGCTACACTAAGCATTTTGTGTATGATCGTTCAAAGCCGCTGGATTAAAAAAATAAAATAATGTAAGTCATGCAGTTCAAAGTTTCATAAAACGCTCACTTTTAATGTTAGATCAGTGGGACATTTTTTTGTTTTACTTATTCGAGAAATAGAATATATTATGACAAGGGAGGTGAGGGAATAAATAAATAAATTTAGTAACTTTTTGAGAAATGTTTTTATTGATAAAAATGACTTTTTAAATAATTTTTTAACCTTATTCAAAATATTTTTGAACTATAACAATATGTCTATAACTAACGATTTAAGGATCGACCACTGGACACCCTTGAAGCTGCGAAAATGTAAGTTAGCTCTGTTCAAATAATAATATGGACAAAAATATGGTCAGAATAGAGTTAGAAATAATATTCCTATAAAAACATTCGACTTACTGGACAGTTTGATTCAAATTTTAACAGTGTGGGATTTCTTTTTCGGAAATTACTCTTTGCGCAAAAACATTTTTATGACATACTTCGTTGCAGTAAAATCGAGTTAAATTACAAAGTGTTGTTTTTTGCATAATGGAATAACTAAAATGTATGAAACAATGTCAGAGTCAAGCTTATTTTACTTATAAGAGGATGACGCAAATTGTAGCTATTTGATAAATCATCAAGACTGTCTCATAATGTGTAAGTTTTGAATTAAATTTATTTTTCTGAGGAATCAGCCAGACATATTTGAAAAAAAAAATATTGCCAGTGACAGATAGAAGATAGAGGAAATGTCTAATTTTAAAAGTCTTACGGGGATGGGTGGACGTAATTTTTGAGATATTTTCTTGCTTGTCCATTTTTATCACTTAAAACTCCACTATAAACAGATTTGTGAAAGATTTTTTTTAATCTCTTGAATAGTTAATATTTTACAGATTTTTTTTCCTAAATTCTATATCGATTTTCATCAATATATTTTTTGAAGTAATAAGTAAATAATCAAATTCCACTATCTTAATGAAGTCGAATTTAAAAAGCTTACACAATTTCTTTCTAAACAATATCAGGATACTTCCTTATCAGTTTCATAAATATCGATCAAAAATTACGTCCTAACACATTCGCTGCCGATCACGCGCCAGCGCGTGATAAGCGCCAACGTTAAGGGGACACTTACGTGCCAGCGCGTAATTTGGGATGATGTCCAATAGCCAGTCACGCGCTGGCGCGGAAAAATCTTTCACTGATTCTTTGTTATAAAAAGTAATCGGCTTCTGGGAAAAACCCACTTCTACAGTTGGGCATTAAGTATCATCACATCTTCACGTTAGTGTCAGTGAACGTGTTGAGAAACATTTTAAAAATCTAAAAACGCTGAAAAATTAGTTTTGAGAAACACAGATTTAAAGTATATACACCTTTATTATTTATTTCTCAAAACTTAAGAAAAAACTGTTTTGGTACTATTATACCACAAAAATAGACCTTTTTGCGACGATTTTGCTATAGACTATTTTGCTCAAATAAAGGTTCACTGTCCCCTTAACTAAGACATGTTTTGTTGTGACTTAAAATCTGAAATCAGTTTACCATTCATTAAGTCTCCGTAATCTAATTATATAATTTATATTACAAAGTCATATAACCCAGACTGATGCATTGTTATTGACCACAGTTTTATTATTAATCCTTACGAGGGTTTTCCCCCATTTTAATTTTGTATATTAAAACTTTTAATTATAAAAACGATATCTATGATAAACAACATACTTTAAAAAAATCTTCAATTTATATTAGTGTCGATCAATTACTATAGCAGCAGAAGTCATTTGTATTACAGTTAAATGCGAAATTATTTCATTTTTTTCATTTCCTTTCATAAAAATACTTTTTATTTTCTAGATAATGTGGGAGCGATTCTTTCCCTCACAGCAAAGCAGCTATAGGTCTCTTTTCCAATGATGTCAAGCCGTCACTAAGGACTGACACGGAAGAACTGAAGTGAGGAGAACGTTGTTTGTTTTTTGGCAGAACGACAAATTCAAATAGAATGTCAAACTCTGATGATTAAAGTGTCTGTAATTTATTGTAAAAAGTCTCCTGTAAATATTTCTTTTGTAAATAATTAATGTTGAATATAAGTTTCAAAAGTTTTCGGTGTCAGGTCTAATTTAATTATGATTTGAAAGGACTTTAGAATTCTACAACAATACTTAAAATTAAGATAGTACAATATTATACGAATGCTACTTGCTTCACTCCCATTAGCTAAATCATTATCGTGGACGAGACTAAAATAAAAATAAGCAATAAGTAAAAAAAAATCGTGTAAATTTATTTTTTATTTAATTCAGAACATACATCAAATTTATTGTTTGACAACTAAAGCACGTCTTTAAAGAAATCTAAAATAAAATTATTTCATTAAGTTTTCTTCGTACGGATATTACAAAATTCTCTTTTCTAATGATAAAATATAAATACTTTGATCTTTTACAAATGCTCTTAACCTTAATATAAGCTTTTGTTTTGTTTAAGTGTTATACTAGAAATATCCGAAGTTTCATTTTCTTGAAAACTTAATGTTTGCGCTTTACGCTTGATGAGATTTTGAAACAAAATGTACACGGGATTTTCAATTGTGCTTTATTTAATTTACATTTCAAACAAGTATACAACACTTTATTTATTAATAATTTAAAATAAACGTTTGTTTATTTTCTTAAAGAAACTAAATACAGGATGTATAATTCAAATTTATTTTAACCGTACAACTTTTAACCTTACTACATAAAAGTTGATCTAAACGATGATAATAAAAGGTAAGACAAATAAATTCTTCCATGAAACTTAAGGTCCAAGGAGCACCTCCCCCCTCCTCCTTTAATCTAAACATTGCATAGGTTTCAGAACTTCTTGAAATGCATGTTGTTTGTGTTTTAAAAAGCTTTTTAATACACCAGTCTAAAGTTATCTGAATATATAAATAGTGAAAGAGAGGGCGGTGATACTGAAAATTTAGCTTTATTAGTGTAATTCCCATTTGATTGTGAAGCGTGCAGTCTGCCTCACTATTTATGGTTTTCTGAATATCACGGAAGATATCATAAACAACAAGGATTTAAAAAAAATAATAATTTAACTCGTGCTTTAAATAAGTTTAATATGCTATGAGAACATTTTATGAAACATAAGTTTGTCATGCATTTATTATAAAATACATATTTCTAACGTTGCAGTACAAATGTTTCAATCCTTTAAAAATGTTTTTAATACATTCACAAGTTTATGCTTTATGCACATTATATACAAGTATATACGAAGTTTTTATTAAAAAAAATCTATTTGTGATTTGATTTTAGAAAAGCCTTTTAAATTGCATTTACAATAAATTTATATCAATGCTATTTTTAACTATTTTTTGCCATTTTAACTATTTTTTATTTTAACTATTTTTTGCCATTGTAATTGTTAGTACAAAGTATTTCAACGGCAAAACTACCCAAAAAAATGCATAGAATTAAAATAATATTTATAACTCATTGAAAATTAAAGTAAAAAAATATCATATATATATATGCTTATAGAATTGAAATTTAAATATACATTTAAATAAATCTAATACTAGTTTTATTTATGTACACTACTATATGTACATATAGACAAAACTCATAAGGTACAGAGACATACCATGGCATTCAGATAAATTACGTGGCTTACCTTTGCAGTACTATCTAATATGCAAAAAATATATATTACGTTTAAAAAGAAGTTTTGTATAAATAATAATAAAAAAATACAAAACCTTAATACTTTCAGGGGTAAATAATTATGTTTCTGTGATATTGAATTCATCCGGGAATTTTCAAAATGTTTTACATAAAAAAACCAATAAAAACGAATTTACAACTATTTTCCCATCAAGTTTTAAAAGTAAAATTTATTTAAACGTTTCAGGGGCAAACCTTGATTAAAATTAGGTGGATATAATATATCAGACTAATACTCAAGAGATTAACTCTGGCCTTGGCAAAAATTTTTGCGTAGATTTAGTCGTCTATGAAACCGTATCTGTAATAAACTTTATGTATAGGACTATCAGAATATTAACAAGTCGGAAATTGCACGTCAAGTGTAGCAAATGAGGTTCATTTGTATTATAACAATGTTTTAAAAATATTTATGATCTTGGTGTAATCCCTGTAAACACTGCCTGCTTTCTATTACACAGAAAGTAACTTGTAGTAAACCTCAGCAACGTATGTCAATTTAGTAAAATGCGAAATAGTTAAATACAATTAAAATGCGCCCCGTACCATTGTGAAACGGAATACTTTTTGTGACCCTGTAAATTAATAGCAAATATTCTTTGTACCTCACATTGTACAGAATGTGTATTTTAGTATGTGTTTCATAGATGCATAACAATTTTATTGTGTTCGAAAGAGTGTAGCATCATTAAAATTCACTTGAAAATATTTTTTCCCATTGGCCGTAATGTTACGGAATACTTTTGATTGTCTCTGTAATTGAATTATGTATCTGATTTTTATAAAATTTGAATTGGCTCGACAAAATTATGCAACAATTTTATATTTTAAATTTAAAACGATTCAATTACATAGATTTTCTAATATGCTGTATGCGGACAGACAGACAGATAGATGAACGGACGGATTGAACGACAACTATAGGCGCTATCATGTTACACAATTAGGATCATACCTAAAAATAAACGTTTAAAAGTCTCTAACGATGATACTACGGCTCCAAACCAAAGAAAATTTCAGTAGCATCTATACGTGAGGTTATCGCAAAGTTTCAGTTATAAGTTAATATTTTTAATTTTATTAGTGAGAGATTACCGGGCTAGGATATCGACCGGGGTAGCTTAGAAGGAAAGCAACAGCACGCTGTAGACGCAGGTTCGATTCCTGGCGCCGGCTAATTTTTCACTCCATGTTGGGTTGTTGTATTAATTTTGTTTATGTCTGTCTTAATGTATGTATATGTATAATTTAATTAATTAAATTCAGACGTTAATTACTATGTACTTTAATATTTTTAATTTTACCTCGCACCTTTTTTTCAAAGTAAAATTCTTTTACATACGCTTTGAGAACATTTGCAAAAGAAATATAGTACGAAATGCATGAAATTTATTTTTAAATAGTGGTGCAAATAGAATATAAAAACATTCGCCTGTAATTGAAACTTTGTGTTATCCCTACGTAATTAATGTGAAAATTATAACTGAAAATAGGAAGATGTGAAAAAAAAAAAAAAAAACTATTTGGAAATTGCACGTGAAGCGTAGCAAATGAGGTGCGTTCGTACGATAACGAAGTTTTAAAAATATCACTCTCATATATCAATCTCATAAAATTATAAATAATTACAATTAAAATGCGCACCAAACAATGTTCTCCCTATACCATTATGTAATGGAATACTTTTGTGTGGCCTTGAAAATCAATAACAAATATTCTTTGCACCACAAATTATGCAAAATGTATATTATAACATGTACTTTATAGATGCATATCAATTTTATTACGTTCGAATGAGTGTAACACCATTAAAATGCATTTGAAACATTTTTCCCCATTAGCCGTAATGTAACGGAACACTTTTCACTGTCCCTGTAGTTGAACTATACATCCGATTTTGATAAAATTTGAAATAACCCGGCAAAATTATGTAATAATTATGTATTTAAAATTTCAAACGATTAAAATGCATTTGAAACTTTTTTCCCCATTGACCGTAATGTAACGGAATCCTTTTGATTGTCCCTGTAATTGATCTATTCATCCGATTTTCATAAAATTTGAAATGACTCGACAAAATTATGTAATAATTATGTATTTTAAATTTCAAACGATTCAGTTGGGTAGTTAAGGGTTAATTTAACATATTTGTGGTATAGTTAATTTAACAGGTTTTCTCATACATTAAATTTCTTCCCGTTGACATATGTTTGTTTCTAGATAATACTGCAAGTTTAAATAGCTTTATATTCATATTGACTAAAATGCAATTTGCATCACTGCTTTTAGTATTCCGAATATTAAGGAGGAGAGTAGAAAGCATCTAAACAATAATGGGAAAAGAATAAACTCGGTTTTAAAGTGAGTTTAAAGTATTTCAAACTATTTTGGGAAACTTAAGTGTTAGTATGCATTTATTACAAAATATTTTTTTTTCTATTTTTGGAATGTAAATGTCTCAATCTTTTAAAAATGCTTTAAACCTGTTTACAAGTTATTGCTTTAAGTATATTTTATGCTATTAAAGCGCGAAGTTATAATTTCTTTCATTTAAATTTAATGTTTGCGTTTTACGATTGAGAACCCTTTTGAAATGAAATTTACACAAGATTTGTAATTCTTTATGTAGATTACATTTTCACCTAGGCATGTGACATTGCACTTCTTTATAGTTTAAAATAAACAATTCTTTATGACCTCATACAATTTGAAATGTAGTCTATGCAATACAAATTAAATTTACCTTCTATCTTAAACAATAATAAAAAAGAATAAATTCGGTTTTAAAGTGAGTTTAAAGTATTTGAACTATTTCGGAAAATTTAAGCAATAGTATGCATTTATAACAAAATGCTTTTTTTTCTATTGTGAGGAATATAAATATCTTAATCTATAAAAATGCTTTAAGGCTGTTTACAACTTGTTGTTTTATCTATATTTAATAATTTTAATGCGCAAAGTTTTAATTCCTTTCTTTCAAATTTAATGTTTTCGCTTTACAAATGAGAACTGTTATGAAATAAATTTTATACAGATTTATAATTCTCTATTTAAATTACATTTTCAGATGGGCAAATGATAGTACACTGCTTCAGATTTTAAAATAAACAATTTTTCGTGACTTTGTACAACTTGAAACGTAGTCTATACAATATAAATTGAATTTACTTTTTAACTTAAACAATAATGAAAGAAAAAATAAACTCTGTTTTAAAGTGAGTTTAGAATATTTCAAACTGTTTAAGGAAATTTAAGTGTTAGTTTGCATTTATTAGAAAATGCTTTTTTTTTTCTATTTTTGGAATGCAAATGTCTTAATTTTTTAAAAATGCTTTAAGCCTGTTTACAAGTTATTGCTTTATGCATATTTTATGCTAGTAATGTGCAAAGTTTTAATTTCTTTCTTTCAAACTTAATGTTTGCGCTTTACTATTGTGAACGGTTTTGGAATAGAATTTAAAGAGGATTCACAATTCTTCATTTAAATTATATTTTCAGATAAGCATGTGACATTACATTTCTTCATAGTTTAAAATAAATAACTCTTCATGATCTTATATAACTTAAAAAATAGTCTATGCAATATAAATTGAATTTACTTTCTATCTTAAACAATAATAGAAAAAGAATAAATTCGATTTAAAGTGAGTTTAAAGTATTTTAAAGTAATTGGAGAAATTTAAGTGTAAGTATGTACTTATTACAAATGCTTTTTTTCTATTGTATGGAATGTAAATATCTTAATCTTTTAAAAATGCTTTAAGTCTGCTTACAAGTTATTGCCTTATGTATGTTTTGTGTTATTAATGCACAGAGTTTTAATTCCTTTCTTTCAAATATAATGTTTTCGCTTTATAATTGAGAACGGTTTTGAAATGAAACTATACAGATTTATAATTTTTTTACTTAAATTACATCTTGAGATAGGCATGTGACATTGCATTTCTTCATAGTTTAAAATAAACTATTCTTCATGACCTTGTACAACTTAAAATGTAGTTTTTGCGATACAAATTAAATTATTATTTTATTTTAAATCCGAACTCTATATAGTGCGTTCTAATCATGTGACTGCAAACTGTTAGTGGAGATAGCTCGCGGCATTTCGAACAATATTTAGTGCCAATTCTTCAATATTGACGTGCACCCCGTCCAGGTCTTTGTCTGACAAATATTTGATTATGACCTTCGCTGTATTGGCTTCACTATCTCCGTACCCTTTGTTTCGACATCGCATCTGACACATAGACTTTCGAAGAGAGGCACCAACAAGTACTGGAGAGACCGAGACCTGGACGGTACGACCACTATAGACTAAAGACAAAAGACTACTAAAGCAATGCTCTACTACAGTTTTGGAATCAATGCCGAAATCACACAAGCGGTTCAACGCTTTTTTCGTATGCAAAGCCCTGATTTTTTCCTGAAACTTTTTTGAAGCTTATAACGGAGTATGCCAAATGTCTGAACTCACTTGGTTCTTATGTAGAAAAGTAAAGTTACGTCTTATCTTTAATGTTATATTTTTTGTCTTTCATACACAACTCAGTTCACAGATGCCAGGGAAAACTTATCATCGGATTCTCCCTCGTAGAACAACGGTTCCCAAATTATGGGTTGCGGAACAAACGAGGATTATCACAAAATTTTATCATTTATTAGGATTGTTTAAAAAATAAAGCAACTGTCAATAAGAATACGAGGGAAAAGCCGCAACTTCTCATAGAGAAGGAAGATGAATACGCGAAAAATCCAAACATAGTGGTACATGCAATATTACGTATGCTATTTTGACACAAATGAATGGATACAGCCCCTGTATTGCTTTATTTTGGGAACAACGAATTTGGAGCTTATTCTATCGATGATCATTTTCAGAATTTTCAAGCTATGTCTTTGACTATTACAAAAGTTGCTTTGTACATTTAGCTAACGCATTATGCACATTATATTTTAATAACATCCGCGCATGCATAGTGAAACATTATTCAGTAAACCTTTTCCTTTTTTCATACAATTTTTATTATCTTTTATTTCTGACTACAAGGTATTATGTACAGTTTTTGTTTCACATTTTCTGAAAAATATATTTCTTATATTAAGAATTCTGCAGATTACAATAAAAAAAAACTTGACAAAATTTGGGACTGTTTTTATAAAAACCTTTATTTTTCTACAAGTATACATAGTACTCTCATAAAAATTAACATAGTTTACGACAATAAACTATTTAATCATAATCTACAGCTTGAACTTTTTTGCTACATTATATTAGTTTTGACAGGGTTATCCAAAAGATATCGTTAATTTCAACTTATTGACGGTCCCCTATCAGGTTTCAGAAAAAAAAAAACTTCGTGGAAATATCTGGCCTGTGCTATTCTGCTTGCACACCTAGAGTAGCAGGATAAATTCTGATGTATTTTTCTACATCTTTGACAAATCGTCTAAAATCGCAAGTGACCGGTCACTTTTGGCTATATAATGTATATTGTATGTATATATATATGTATATATATGTATATATAAAAGGAAGGAATGAAAACTTAATATAAATATCTAGAATAAATAAATTTAAAATAAGTAAATAAACAAGTAAATGGATACATATTAAACTAATTTGAACATTTTATCTATGGTTAACAACACACAATCTCCTAATTTTTTAAATTTCCATCGCTAAAACGTTGAAAATTTAATATTTTCATCTACTTAAAAAATGAATATGTATTTATTTTTCAATGCATTTATTTTTGTAATATCGTAGATGAGAGTAAACTGTTTTTAAATAAAGAGAAAAAATAACACATACTTGGTTTCTATGAAGTTTAAAATACATTTCAGAATATTTTATTAAATTTAATTTCGTCATACGCAAATTACAAAGTACTCTTTTGTAATATGCAGAATGTAAATATTTTAATCTTTTAAAAATACTTTTAACTTGTTTACAAATTCCTGCATTATATAAATTGTATGCAATAAATGCTCGAAGTTTTAATATCTTCCAAATTTTCTATATGCTCGTTGCTTTTGAAAAGGCCTTTCGGATTAAATGTACGCAAAAATTATAATTCTGTTTTATTTAAATTACTTTTAAGATAGGAATATCAAATTATATTATTTCGTAATTTTAAACAAACGTTTCTGTCCTCTCTTATATAAATTAAAAGGTAGGTTATGTAATGTAAATTGAATTTACTTTCTATCCAATTATTTCTGATTGCTGCGCAATACAGAGTGTTCTTATTTTGCCGCGAGAAAATAAAAGTGGTAATAGTACGTGGCAGAACAAAAAAGATTTTATCATGAAACTGTGTTTCAAATCGAGATATATTTCTATAAAAAAAGCTAGTAATCCCCCACCCCCCTGCTTAAACTGAACCCATATTTCAGAACTCCTTCAACTGAATAAACCACAGTCGTAGATAAAAAGTAAGCACCGCAAAATAACTCTTCAAAAATTATTGTAGAAGAACTTTACTTGTACCAAACGATTGGAAGTAATATCGACTTTTAAATGATGTATACAAAATTTTCTTAGGGAGGTATCTAGATATTAAAACGAACCCAAACTTCATTTTTTTCAATAGCAGTATCTAATTTTAAAGAGTATTTTAAATCTTTGGTTCAAACTATGCCTAGGCATTAAATTTCAAATCATTCGATTACTTATTGAACAACATACATCTGATTTGTGTGCGCGACATGAAGCCTGCTTATAAATCATCGTCAATATTACACGGACGAGATAGAACAATAAAATTTTACAACACAAAAAATATACACCCGGGAGCTCCACACAAAGAGTGTGTGCAATGGAGCCAGTGGGATTCGAACCCTCAACCTCCTACGGTTGAGTAGAAGGCGATTAGCAGCGTGGTGCTTTGACTACTCGGCCACGGAGGCCTCTTCAAATCATTTGAATGATAACTTTTTGAATTATAAACATTCCAAATTTAGGGCTTCTAATATTAAATTAAATTTTCAAATATTTATTAATATCTCATGAAATTATACTCGTAATGTGCTATTTTTTATGTAGCAATAATACTAAAATACTCAAACATAAAAACGTTGAATTCGCAATTTTTAAAATAATATAATATGAATTATGGAATCAATATTCGAAGAAATTATTTTGTTTGAACCTTTTACCCTTGTATTGAACCTTTAAATTTTTTGTACGATAACTTTTCGCAAAGTTAGTACGGGATGTTTATTTCTTTTTCCACATCTTTACAAATAAGAATAACAGAGAAAAAAATATATGTAGTTTACTAGAAAGCGGTATTGGAAAACGAATATGTGTCATTTATTCTAGTACTCCATTAGTCAGAATAAAAACTTCCGAAGTTACATAAAACATAAATACTATGATGCAGTGATAATGGGAATTACTTTATTTCTTTATCGGTAAAAGGTGATTCTTCTTATTAAATAAATACTACTCCTCGCAATCTTTATCTTGACATCTAGATAAGAGCTAAGTCATTAGAAAACTAAAGAAGATTGTTTTCATACAGTATCAATAAAATTTATTAATGTACTGTATTTTTTAAAATAAATATTTGAAAGCAGAAAAACAAATTTTTTTAACAATTGCAAGAATGTCATCTTTTAAACATTTTATAATGTATTAATATCATTTGCTAAAAGGTGTTACATAAAGCTTTAAAAAGTAGACTTTATTTCTAATCGTTCAGTATCAGAAACTTTCTCTTATGATAATTTGTTGAGGAGTTAGTAGTTGGAGTTTACTTTTTTCCCCACGACTGTACCTAGCAGACCGGCGAAGGCTACATAGACCATCATTTCATCAAGTTGACGACTGAAATTTCAGAACTGGATTAAAATATTAAAATGCAACTTATCTGCCAAGTCATACCTTCGTGGAATCAACTGGAGATCCGGTTTTAGATATTCATTATAGTAGGTTTATTATTGTCGCCTAAGAATAATAATGTTCTATCTGTGTTTTTGAAAAAAAACGACTTACCAATATAGATTTGTTTAATTTGTATCTATGAAGGCATTTCTGGATTAAAATGTCATAATATAATTGTAATGTCATATGTAAATTATATATAACATCATTTTGATGCAAAAATGCTTTCATAGATACAAATAGAGCCTTTCTATATCGACAAGTCATTTTTTTTTCAAAATCACAGATAGAACCTTATTATTCTCAGGTGACGCATTGTATTAGCAAATAACCATGAAGTTTAAAAACATGGAAAACTGGGAGTAGAAAAACACAGTGATCAAATTAACAGATACCTACAAAAATCAAGTTTGCAAATGTTTTCCAGCAACATATCACTTAGCAGGACAACTGCATTTTAACGTTCGTGTCAAGTTTTAACTAATCCTGGAATTTCAGCCGTCAATTAGGTGAAGTAATGGTTTTGTGCAATCGCTTCTCGGTCTATAGTAAATACCTTGAAATTTTCATTTTCATTTGTACCTGTATAAAACAGTAAAATTACTTTTTTTCAAATAAGAATTGAAATGTTTATGAACTTAAAAAATAATAATTTGAAATGTTTTTGACTGTGAGAAAACAATAATAGAAAAAGAACATAGTCATTTTTAAAGAAGGTTGGAGTATATGCTTGAATATCTTATGAAATTTACGGTATTCATATGCATATAACAAACTAATCTTTTCTACTGTGAAGTATTAAAATCTTAAAACATATAAAACATTACATAAAAAATCTTTATGTTTTATTTATACATTGTCTCCATACCCATTTGCGGCAAATTATAGCGAGTGTGGTTTGGCGCTAACAAAATTGTTTTTATAAATTATAACTCCCCTCTCTCCCCCCAAAAAATTTTTGGCAATTTATAACCTGTGCCCGTGTAAAAGATAAATAACCTAAAATTAATTTAACGATTTATAAGCATGTTCTAAACTATTTAAATAATGAATCTTATCGGAAACCCACCAGAGTGCATAATTTCTTATACTAATTATATCATATAAAAAAGCAACTAAAAAATTAATTACGAAATTCCATGTTTATATACATTAACCAAATCAAATTAAATAACAGAATAAAAAAATATTTCCAAAATGTTTACAAGATTATACTTTATTCAAATTTTACTCAAAAAATTTACAAAGTTTAAATCTTCTTCTTCTTCATCCTTTTTTTTTTTTCAAATTTTTAGTTTGAGCATTATGTTTCAGAAGGTACTTGAAATCAAATTAAACAGGATTTATAATTTTGCTTTATTTAATTTAATTTTCCAGACATGCATGTAACATTATATTTTTCTTAATTTAAAATAAACTCTTCTTTGTACTGTGATATAAAATATAAAGTCTCTTATATAATGCAAATTGGATTTGATTTTATACATTTTGTTTGTGATCTCTACTCTAAGATGTTGCCCTAGAGTGTTCTAATTATGTGGTAACAAATTAAAAGTGGTAATAGTAGGTGGAAAGCCAAAAAATTTAATGAAACAGGAGTTTTAAATCCAATTATATGAAAAATGTAGGCAGTCTACTCTAGCTAATCTGCGCTTTTTTATCTTATATAAAGTAAGAGGGAATTATGAAATTTTCCTTTCTATTTGTAAATAAAAACCAAGTGGGGAATTGTACGTCAAACATAGCAAATGAAATGCGTTCGTCCTATAGCTAGTTTTATAATTATTCGGCGCATATTAAAATCAGCAATATAGGAATAACAAGACTAAAAAGGACGTAATCACTACAGCAATTTAAAACTATTACCTATCATGCGACAGCGCTGAGTTAATTACGAATAGTAGAATTTCATTCATAGAATGAAGAAAACTTTTTTTAAATTTCTTTTTAAGTTTTGGTTTAATTTTCATAAAATTTGAAATGAATCGGAAAAAAATTTGCAACGATTATATATATTAAATTTCAACTCATTTGGTTGGATAGTTTTTGCTGTCGGACAGCGGGATGGACCAGGCAACAACTATAGTTGATAAGTATTTATATAATTATAAGTTTAACTAAAAATGTCATTACTGTTTAGAAATCACTATTTTTCTCAAAACTGCGATTTTAAATATTTCTACCATTATTAAACACATAGTTTTGACTTTAAATTATCAGACACTCAAATGAATGTTTTAGGTTCCGTATTTGAAAAGTAAAAACTTTTCACTTTAACATGACTTATGAATATCTGTCCGTCTGTCAGAGTCGTTTTTCTCGTAAACTGTGGAATATGAAAATTTCAAATTTGAAAGAAGTAATGAAGGCCATTGGCCCACATATTTGTAGATTATAAACCAGTTACAAATATATTTGGAAAAAGTGTAGAATTATGAAGTTACTTGATTTTTCTTTGTGTATGTGTATGTATCTATGTGTTTGTATATTAAGTGGGGAAAGCGTGCGAAAGCTCTTTTAATGTCGAAATAGCAATAAAAAAGATTGTTTTAATTTTAGATATCATATAGTCAGAGATAACGTCGAATATGTAATGCAAAATACCCTCCCTCTTCTATTGTCGAATCTATTGATACTAAAATTATGAAAAAGTTAGGCTCACTAGCAATTTATTTACACATGAAAGAAAATCTATTTCGATTAACAGGGCACAAAATGTACCAGAAAAAACAGGAAATTATGACTAATATTGTTCTGGCTAATGAATGTGCAGTAAATATCGTTCTTATTCGTGCAATTTTAAAAAAATATTATTACAGTTTTGCGTATAGTTAATTGTGCTTTCTGTATATGAACGGTAGAATAACGAAAAATTATTAAATTTAATAAACATCATGGTCTAGTTTAATTCGTTTTTACTCTGATTAATCGACTGAAGCATAAATTGAAGATGCAAATCAAAATTACTATAGTACTGAAATAACAATATTGAAGTATTAAACAAATAATACTGACGTGTTTACACATGAACTACTTTTTGAAACATTAAGATGTATCAGATAGATGAAAATTTCGGTGTTGGCACATCGAATTTAAATTGATTTTCTATGATTAGATATAATTTTTCTATAACTCAAAAAGGTTTTCAATCATCAATATTTTTGAAACATCATTCCGGTTCATGAGTTTTTCCATTTCCCTGCGATTACCCTAGGTCATATAGTTTTTGAAAAAATTGCATTTTTCCGTTGCTCACAAATTTCGCTTTGTCGGGGCTCGACAAGAGAGGTTTAGTGGCGCTTGAGGTACCTATTGTCGTCGAAATATAAAATGAACGTTATTAAAAATCTTCTAAAAAATTCTGTAATTAGCCGATATGTTAACCTTTAAAGACACGGACGGTTTGGATGTATATAAAGACACGGGAAGCGTACTCTATGCATCATTGGATTTTAAAGATTGAATAATTATTACAGGGGATTTCAATGTCAGTTTCAGAGACAATTCTTGAATTGAATAGATGGAATGTTTTCAAATCTTGTTTTAAGTTCATTCATTCAAGAATCTACTACCAGGAAAAACACAGTTATTGACAATTACCAACATCCTCGTGCAACATGGCGTTATCCATCCAATTTTAATCGTTATAAAGAGATTTGGATAAGATTTTAAAACACTACACAGAATAGCAATATTTAATACTATCTCTCTGAAATTTCATGGTGATAGAATTCATTTCATTGACAGGTAATTCATATCTAAATACAGTTATACCCAACTCTGTGTTGTATACAATAGCATAGCATGGGAATCCAAACGGTCTGGACAACACACTTTTTGACATAATGCCATAGTGCCATTCATGAGTGACATAACAAAAATTGCACAAAAAATGATAATTTTAAATCATATACTTACTTTAATGTGTTTACTTTTCATTGTAACAACCGTTAAATGATAAAATAATTTTTAAAATGCTTTTAGAAGTTTGAGAAATAATAATGATTACCTGATAAAGGGAGAGAAAAAACGCCTGTGAAGCACACTGCAAACAGTATCAGGAAAAGATGTTATAACCTCTTCAAGATAGTTAATTAAAAAAAATCTACCTTAAATGCATGTTATTACACGTAGGTAACGCAATATTTTATAAAAACACCAATAGAAACCACCAAAAGACAAACAAAAACAACAAAAAAAGATCGCGTAAACTTTTCGCTCCAAATGACACGAAAAAATAGAAAAAAAAAAAGATTGCGTAATTTCTGAATTATTCTGTGCGATTAAGGGTATTAATAGTACATGTCTTTTAGTGGAGTATTAAAGAATATTTTTGCTACTCTTTACATACAGTAATGTTAGTATATGTCTATAGATTTGCTATATGACTTCATACATGTTCAGGCATTCAGTAATAATAATGACTATTACTATTTACTTAATTCTGTCTACACTGTTTGTGATTCTTTTATTTTAAACATATATTTCATTCTTTAAATTTAAAATAAAAGTTTACTTTCCTGAAAAAAAAAAATCATGTCTACTAAAGCACAAAATGTATTAGAAAGTTCTAATATTAGGTAAATCTTATTGCAATACAATATTTTCTAAATATCTCTAACAATTATTTCTTAGCTAATTGTCATATGAATATGAATTGAATAGTATGCAAAACAACAACATTTACTATGTTTCAGACGATGAAATATTCTTTAAACACTAATTAATCAGTTTGGATAGCCAGTGTTTG
Organism: Maratus speculifer; assembly: GCA_964019185.1. Classification (NCBI taxonomy): domain Eukaryota; kingdom Metazoa; phylum Arthropoda; class Arachnida; order Araneae; family Salticidae; genus Maratus; species Maratus speculifer. The sequence continues at coordinate 142,021,726 of OZ025289.1, read as the reverse complement.
TGTTACTAACGTAAATGGAATTTTTTCTAAAAAAATGAAAAAAAATTCGGAACCGAAAGGATTAAAGATAAAAAATGAACTCAGTTTACCTCATCTAGCCTTTAATTCCCAGAATACTATGGACGCGATTAAATTGTATATTTACAAATTAAACAAAAGGAACACATTTAATTTTTAATAAAGTTAAAATTAAATTCAGAATATTTAATAAAACTTAATTTCGTCATGCGCATATTACAAAAGACCATTTTGTAATGTTGAAGTGTAAATGTCTTAATCTTTTCAAAATACTTTTAACCTGTTTACAAGCATCTGCTTCATGTGAATTTTATACCAGAAATTCAGGAAGTTTTAATTCCTTTAAAACTTTCTGCCTGTGCGGTACTTTTGAAAAGTCATTTTAAATTAAATTTAGAAAGGCTTTATAAGTCTGATTTAATTAATCTAATTTTCACACATGCTTTTGACGTTTTATTCCTTTGCAATTTTAAATAAATATTCCTTTATAATTTTATGCAAATTAGAAAGAAGAGAGTTGAATACAAATTTAATATGTTTCCTAACTTACGTCGCTGATCTCCACTTTGTGTGCTTATTCAAATTGTTGTTGGTGACGAATAATAAAAAAAAATGCTAATTTTGTAAAAATAAAAAAATAAAAAAATAAAAAATTAAAAAAAAATAAATAAAAAAAATAAATAAATACCAGACGTAAAATCGGTTATCATTAAAAAGTTTTAAAATATTCAAAATAAATAAATAAATAAATAAATAAATAAATAAAATAAAATAAAAAAGCAGAACATTTTTTGTTTGGTTCTCGTTTTTTTTAATGTTTTTATCTTTTAGTGTTTATTTACATAGTGATTGCTCATAAAAAGTTTTAAAATGAATCAAATCTACATAGAAATTACCAAATTTGAAATGTTATTTTTTATTGATATCATTGCGTGGTACTACTTGAATGTCCCGTCGACCAATTTCGCCAAATTATTAGCCATATTATATAGAATGACATAGTTTTTTAGTAACAGAAGAATAAATAAAGTAGTAAAACATTAAAATAAATACAAAGTGGAATTAAAAATCTTTTGACGATGTCAAATGAATGTGACATTTATGTACATCCATTATTGGCATTTAAGCTTATAATTTGGCGATACTTTTTTGGTCTGTTGGATAGTCAAGTAGTACCCATATATTTTTTTTTTAATTGGAAATACGAATAAATTACTAATTTAAAACATAATTAAATGAGAATAGTTACATTGTAAGTAATCTAGTTTTATAAAAATAGAATAAACATAACTGAAATAATAAAACTTTACAGACACCCCCATAAAATCAATACAATACACAGTGCGCTTTTCCAGATGGAAAATATAACAGCCCATCATCAGTCCCTGTAAAAACATGTCCGTTAGGGGTCAAGTCTACAAATGATTAGAAACTTTCTGTTCAAAATCTGAAATATTCAACCAAAAAGGTTTATTTTTAAATTAAAAATAACAATATTGTTCTTCGTGTAATTACTTTACCTGATCAAATGGTTTAACTTTGAACTAAAAGTTACGACAGTTTATCGTGTTTATCACTCGATTATTATCCTAATATCTATAAGTTATACAGTGAAATTTTTATGGCTACAACTCTGTATTTGGATTTTGTTTACTTTTACCCTCCTCTCTCTCCTCCCCCCCAAAAAAATCTTAAGGCACAGTGGATTGAATATTACTACAGTGTTGTGTATAAAGTATATTACATCATGTATATCAATGCTACAATAACGTAATCTTTACGGGAATAGTAATTGAAGTTTTAAAGCTATGGTAAACTATTACCTTGTATTCTTTAAATCATTTATACATGAAGATTAATATACTGGAAAAGCCGCTAAAAGATTTCATATTTCTTTATAATGCCTTAAATAAGAAAGAAAGATTCCAGTTTGCTCCATTTATACGAGCATAATAAAATAAACAACAAAATATATTTTTTCGAAAAAAAAAAAAGGCTTTAGGTAACATTAATGTGACCATCACTTAGTTTCGTTTAGAATAAAGAGCATGACTTGTTCAAAAATATGTAAGAGAAAGGTGATTTTTTGTTGAAAGAATTCCAAATGGAAATAATTCTTTATTGCATAACAATCAGTTCTCTTTAAAATCTATTTTGTTTTTAAAATGCTAGACTTAAAAAATAGCTATTGTCTTTTCTCTTAACTTTGTACATTAAACAACTGACACAATATTTTTGATTATCTACAATGTTTAAATATTTTGTTCGAGTATTGTTATTTCATCATTTAACTTTTCTATTAATAGGAAGAATAATTCGTTTGCAGTACATTTTGATTTATGTGATACACCACTAACAGTTGTAGACTTAAAAAATAGCTATTGTCTTTTCACTGAACTTTGTACATTAAACAACTGAAATAATATTTTCCATTATCTATAATATTTAAATATTTTGTTAGAGCATTATTATTTCACCATTTAACTTTTCTATCAAGAGGAAGAAGAATAATTTTTTTTCAATGCATTTTGATTTGTGTGATACACTACAAACAGTTGTACACTTAAAAAAATAGCTATTGTCTTTTCATTTAACTTTATACATCAAACAATTCAAATAATCCTTTAGATAATCTATAATATTTAAATATTTTGTTCGGCTATTCCTATTTCATTATTTAACTTTTCTAGCAAGAGTAATAATAATAATTATTTTTCAATGCATTTTGATTTGTGTGATACACTACAAACAGTTGTACACTTAAAAAAAAGATATCTATTGTCTTTTCACTTAACTTTATACATCAAACAACTGAAATAATCTTTTAGATAATCTATAATATTTAAATATTTTGTTCGAGTATTGTTATTTAATCATTTAACTTTTCTATCAAGAGGTAGAATAATTCCTTTTGCAGTACATTTTTATTTGTGGGACACACCACTAACAGTTGTAGACTTTAAAAATAGCTATTGTCTTTTCACTTAACTTTGTACAATAAACAACTGAAATAATATTTTTTATTATCTACAATAATCTAAATACTTTTTTCGAGTATTGTTATTTCATCATTTAACTTTTCTATCAAGAGGGAGAATAATTCCTTTTGCAGTACATTTTGATTTGTGTGATACACCACTAAAAGTTGTAGACTTAAAAAATAGCTATTGTCTTTCACTTAATTTTGTACATTAAACAACTGAAATAACATTTTCCATTATCTATAATATTTAAATATTTTTTTAGCTCATTATTATTTCACCATTTAACTTTTCTATCAAAAGGAAGAAGAATAATTCTTCTACAGTGCATTTTCATTTGTGTGATACATCACTAACAGTAGTAGATTTACAAAAATAGTTGTTGTCTTTTCACTTAACTTTACTCATTAAAGAACTGAAGTAATATTTCTAATTATTTACAGTACTTAAGCATTTTGTTTTAGAATTGTTATTTCATCTTTTAACTTTTCTATTAAGAGTATGAAGAATGATTTTTTGCAGTGCTTTTTGATTTGTGTGATAATGCGATTATGTGGTTTGTAATTTATGTGTACACTGCTTTAAAAATAATTATTGTCTTTTCATTTAACTTTGCACGTTAAACATGAGAAATAATCTTTCCGATAAAATATATTCTTTCTGAGTTTTTAAATGATAAAGAATGTTTTTTGGATTCTTAGGGAAGAGGTTATTTTATATTTTCGTTGATTAAAAAAAAAATGTTTCATTTTACAGAAATATTTTAAGCAACCCGTGTTGAAAAGTATAAATGAAGAATCTTTATCACTGTTTGTATATAATTTACTTTGTTAAAATATATTTAGTACTGGTTTCAACTTTTTTCAATATTATGGCATCAAAAGTGATGCAATGCCACGCAGAGGGCAAAATTTCATTTATTATGTGACTATAAATATCATTTAAATTATAAATATTATTTATGAATTATAAATATCATTTAAAGGGATACAGTACCTTGAAATTGGCCGGAATATAATTTTTCTTATTTAATATTAACTGAAAGCTTCTTTATTTGTGAACATTTTAACACCTCATATTTACCTATACCACAACTATATCAAGTGATATTGTAAATTTTGTTAATAGATCCGGCACAATTACTCATACAAATGAAAACTTTAAATTGATTTTTCACAGTGTTCATATTTTTATAATTTGCTTGTTCATTAAACACTAAGCCTTTTTACTAACTTAGATATAGTTTTGAAATTGTTTTATTTGTTTTCCAAGCAGTATTTAATATTTTTGTACATGGATTTTACTTTCAAGTTAATTTTTTTTAAATATTTAGATAAAGAGTTTGGTGAATTTTCTTCATTTTTTGATACGCACAAAATAAAATATTCCATGTAAAATGTAAAACCACATACATCTAAAACTCTATAAAGAATTTTATATAGTATATTCTAATGAATTTGGGGGAAAAATCGAAGTCAAAATATACAGATTTATAAATGTAGTAGGGATTTCAGAGAAGCTAAATTTAAAAAAATCTTTTTTAGTGAAATAAGCTGTTGGTGATTAATTTTTAAAAAATTTTTAATATTAAGTACTGTGCTATCACACATATAATATTCAAAATTAAAGATATGGCTTCAAAGACACGGTGTCCTCTTAAAATTATAATTTCCATTTATTACGTAATTATTTACATATGTACTGAATGAAAAAAAAATCAAAATTTCAAAATTGCGTTACAGACTTTTATAATGTTGCTGGAAATGTTCGTTTTAACAAAAAAGCTTTTGAACATCGCATATATGAATGAGTAATCATTTTGCCTTTTTGACTACATTTGTAGTGAACACAACATCTTATCTGCTTTCTTTAAGAATCTTCTAAAACATTATCTACTAGTTTGTAAAGGTAGACACAACGGTAAAAAGCTTCTCTAAATAATGAAAATAAATTATGCGTTTCATTAGAAAAAAAATATTGTTGTCTATATGTGTGCCGGGATGCAAAAATCTAGGTGCCATAGGGCAGTCCTTTTTGCTAAATTTATTTTATTTTATTTTATTTTTTGTCTACTATTTGTCGTAAAATTCCTGTTAGAACGCTATTAAATTTTCAAGAGAATTTAAATTTTAATATTAAATTTTCAAGCTATTAATTATTCAAAGAAAACTTTAAATTTTTAGTGGTTATAGACTACCCACTGGTGCTAGATTTTGCACAAATTCTATATGGGAGGGTTCACAAACATCTTTTCATATAGGACACAAGAGCTTAATTTAAGTATTCTGATTTTAAGTATCTCAAGTATTCACTGTAAAAAAAATCTGTGAAGGTACTAAACATTTTCTAGGAAACTGGGATTCCAAGAACTTTTCATGTAACGATGACAGGAAAAATTCATGTAATCGATTCTGAAACTTGAATTTTTGCTGTTACCGTTACAGGAAAAGTTATTGGAATCCCAGTTTCCTAGAAAAGTTTTAGTACCTTTGCAGATTATTTTTTACAGTGTTGGAAAAGAAATTAATCATCGACAAGTGTTTGATCCTTATAAAATTAATTCCAGGTTTTTACAAACTGTTTAAGTAAAAAGATCTACTATTTTAAATTAAAAGAAACATAGCATCTTTGGGTTGAGTTTAAAGATATAATGAAATATTGTTCTTCTATTTTATAAGTAATTTGTATGTCATAGTCAAAGCATTAAAAATATAGTCACAAAGAATTGATATGTTTCATGGCAATGCCTTAAATAAATAAGAAAAAGATTTAATCTTCTCTTTTTTGTTGTAATATAAGACAAATAAGAGATAAAGAAAATAATACAGAAAATATCCTTCTATTCAAAAAATATATTTTCATGATATAAGTGTACCCATCATTTTGAATCTTTTAGAATAAACTAAACAAATTTTTGTAAAAAAAAAAAAAAAAAACATATTTTTCTTTTAAAATTCTTCAAACGGGAGTAATTCCTTATTGTATAGCAATCAATTCTTTTTGAAATCTGTTTTATTTTGAAGACGCTAGACTAAAAATGTAGCTATTGTTTTTTACTTAACTTTGCACGCTACACGATTTAAGCAATCCATCAGATTGTCTAGAATATTTAAATATTTTTTTAAAATACTGTATTTTTTTTCACCCTTTAAAACTTTTATAAAAATTTAGAAGTATATATCTTTCGAAGTTAAAATCTATTTAATAAAAGAGATTTTATATTCGAAGGATTAAGCACCGACGTTAAGCATCTATGTTATAAAGGACAAACATGTCTGTGCGTTACACTGACGTCATTTTGACAGTAGCAAGACCGGACGATTAAATTTAGCTTTTACTTTAAATTAAAGAAAGAACTTAACATTTCACATTTTTAATTTATAAACGGAGTTTGGGAAAATGTATTTTCAAATGTAACTTGTCTGAAAACTATATTCTAATATACTCATAAAAAAAGTTCTTTTTAGCGTGATTTAAAAAATCTATCTATCGCGTTCAGAAGATTGCGAGAGAAAACTCCATTTACACTAAAATTGATATAAAATTTCATCATTTGTCTTCAACTTATATTCCATAACGAAATTATAACTCAATCAATAAAATAACAAAATATTAATAAAACACAAATTTAAGACATGTAAGCGAATGACGCGCTTAAACCACAGAAATTATCAGGGGGGAAAAAGTCTGACTTAAAGGTTTATATCTTTGCCGAATTCTCAATTTATTGGTTAAATTTCTTGCTTGGTTAATTCCAAGTACGAGCCAATGCGAAAGTAGAACTCATGATAAATTTCAGAACTTTATTTGAATGCATATTTGCTGTTTTTCGTACATGATAAGGATTTTTGTTATTGTAGGCAGATATTCTAAAAAATTATATATTAATATATTTTCTTATAATACAAGCTCTTTACCCCGATAAAATCTATTAAATTATTAAGTTAAAAAAAAAAAGGTTTGTGCCTACATTATCTTCTTGTATGTATAAAGGAATGCGTCTAATTTTTAAATAAATATCGGCTGATGCCAAAGTATATTTAATCACTTAAAAAAAATACATTATCTTTAAAAATAACAAGAATAGAAAATCATACATTAGATCATATATTACAAAACAGTTTAAACACTTAAAAAAAAAGATTTTTAGAAATTTCTTTTTTTAATGCAATAAAAAAGATCTCACCTAATACTATTTTTAGCAGTTGCTGTCCATATGCAGTAATATGTGTGCAAATTTTGCCGTGCAGCCCGTATATGACAGATAGTATTTATAGTTACCATGTTGTACAACGAAAATAAGATATGTTTAAAAATGCGTACCACAGTGGAAAAATGCACTTCAGTCATCTAATCGATCATAGGCACACCTTGCTCATTTTGTACGTATGAATTTACATATTGATTTACATAAAAAAAATAATTTACGCAATGACGGGACATTTGAAGTCACCGGCTACTGGACTTACATTTTTTGTTTTATTTTCATAAGCATCATTTACTCCAACATAACATATAGTTTTGAAAATTTCACCAGTTGCAGTTTTTAACTGAACCCATCTGGAGAAAAAAAAAATATAATCAGGAACAATTCTGCGAGATCTTTAAACGAACTGCAGAAATTGCAGATCCGGTATTTAATTCCATGTCAGCTCTAGCCTCGTTTTCAATTAAACAGATAGGTTAAAACAGATAATTTAATAGGATTTAAAACCATTATAATATTTCACAATTTAAACATTTACTGTATTTAAAGAATTTATCTGTATTTTTTTTTATTACTTTTCCTACATACTTTGCTTAAGTGCCGCTTTTTTACACAGATTACAATTATTTCATAAAATCTGTACACGTTTCTTGAATGTGAAGAATTTCCACATATGTAACATTTCTATTTAGCTTTATTCACTCAGAATATGTAATATTTGTTTGATAAAAGGCTATTTAATTTTCTACTGACTTTGTCACCTAGCAACCAAGATATACCTAATTATTTCAAAATGTAAAAAGTTTTCTGTGCAAACGATTTTTTGTGATAAATACATTATCTGTTTTATTTCTTCAGCTTTTACCTAAGCTGTGTGAAACAATATTCTTTTTGTTTTTTGAGTTTGATTAGAATGTTTTTTAATGAGATATGTGAAAAAATGTTACGGTTTTTTATTGGAGTTGTGTTTCGTTAAATTATCTACGTTCGAAAGAACTGAGAAGAATTTTCTCATGAGAATAAACTGTTTTAAAACAAGAGATGAGTGTTTAATTTTGAGTTGAGTAAAATATTAATAAAATAAACTTTCGAACAATTGAATTCTTCATATGGTCCGTCTTATACGGAGAAAAATCAGCGAGTTGTTATTCTACGTCAATGATTGAAGGATAACTAGTGAATATTTTGTGCTGTTTTGCTATTTCTTCGATGTTAGAACTCATCTTTTAAAGAGCCAAGAGGGGTAAGTGCACCCATTTAATTTTTATTCATTAAAAATGAGTATGAAAGAATTAAAAGCAAAAAAGAAAATTTTCAAAACAAACTTGACAAAATTAAAAGAAAAATTATCGAATACTGAGCTAGAATTAAATGAATTAATTCTCATAAAGGAGAAACGGAATAAATTAGAGAAAAACTTTTCTGAGTTATTTGAGTCTATTTATAAGATAAGTAAAGAAGATGAAATTGAGGATTTTATTAAGGAAAACGAAGAAATTAATGAAATTTTAGAAATAATTGAATTTGAACTTACAAAAAAGTTATCAAAAATGAAAGTGCAAACTGTTAATTTAGAAAACGCCACAAAGGCTGATAATAACATTAAATTGCCAAAGTTAACTCTTCCTGTATTTACGGGTAATTTGCATGAGTGGCTTTCTTTCAAAGATATATTTAAGGCTACTGTACATGAAAATTCTAATTTGTCAGGGGCAATGAAATTACAATATTTGAAGTCTTCATTGAGAGGAGATGCCTTTCGTATAATTCAATCTATTTCAATCGTGGATTCTAATTATGAAGTTGCATGGTCGCTTTTGGAAGAACGGTTTTCAAATTCGAGAGAACAAGTTTACGCGCATTTAAAACGTTTTTTAAATATTCCTGTTATTCAGAATGAGTCCCCAGCAGCATTATTAAATCTAATAGATATAACAAATGAATGTATTAGGTCGTTAGAGATTTTAGAACAAAAAGTTGAGGGGTTTTCTACTACTATGTTTGCTTATATTTTGGCTCAAAAATTAGATGTAAATACAAAAATGTGGTGGGAAAGACATCTTAAGCGGGATAATTTACCGAGTTTAACTGAATTGCTAGAATTCTTGAGAGACCACGCGCGTACACTAAGTGCGTCCAAACAAGTAAATACAAAGCGAAATTTTCAAAACGAAAGCCAAACAAAGCATAGCTTTTCAAAGGTAACATCCATGGTTGCGAGTTTAAATGAGAAAAATATGCGCAAATGTGTTGTATGTAACCAGGAAAATCACAGTGTTTTTAAATGTCCCAAATTTCAAAAATTTAATGTACAGGAAAGAGTAGATTTTGTGAAAAAAAACAATATGTGCTTTAACTGTCTTTCAGAATTCCACTGCGTCAAAAAATGTAACTCAACATTCTCGTGTTCAAAATGCCATAAACGCCACAATATACTTCTTTGTTTTGATAGGCGTGGGAAAAATTCCAATGCGGTGGGAAACACAAAAAATTATAGTGATAAGGAAGTGCCAAATGCATTGTCGACGAATGAAAGTAAACCAACATTAAATGTTGACGCCATACCATTTGAGTTAAATAACCAAATTCAAAATTTCACTGGTACTTCAAATGTGAGATCGAATAATGTTAAAACAGTTCTTCTTTCCACTGCTATTGTTTATATGAGAGATAAATTCGGAAATAAAGTTCCGGTGCGTGCTTTATTGGACAATGGTTCAATGAGCAATTTTTTAACATTGCAGTTAGTTGAAAGATTAGGAATTCGAAAAGAAAAAAGTAATATTTCGGTATCGTGTTTAAGTGGATCCTCTGTAGCGGTAAAAAATAAAACTACTGCCTTGATCAGTAATAATTCGGGAGATTATAGTCGGGAGTTAGATTTCCTTATCATACCAAAGATTTCGCAAATTATGCCCTCGAAATATATTAATATTTCAGAGCTAGGAATTCCAGAGTCTATTATTCTTGCTGATCCTGAATTTAATAGACCAGGGAAAATAGATCTTTTGCTAGGAGCTGAAGTATTTGTAGAATTGATAAAGGTGGGTCGTATGAAGCTACCAAATTCTAACTTAATACTGCAAAATACGGTGTTCGGTTGCATAGTAAGTGGGAGTGTTTACGATTGTAACGATCAAGAACAAATACATTGTGGGTTAATTACTGAAACAGATTTAAATTTCGAAATGAAAAAATTTTGGAAAATTGAAAGAGTAGAAGAAAGTACACCATTGAGAAATACAGAAGAATTAGCATGCGACACCCACTTTATAAACACACATCAGAGAGATATAACGGGCAAATTCATAGTACAAATGCCGTTGAAAAAAGATCCTAGTTCTTTGTGAGAATCAAAGCAATTTGCGGAAAATAGATTAAATTCACTTTGGAATAGGCTAGTCAAAAATCCAAATCTTTTAGAGTTATATTGCGCATTTATGGCAGAGTATAGAGAGTTAGGCCATATGGAGGAAGTAGAGAAAACAGATGAGCCAATACATGCGAATTATCTACCTCATCATGCTGTTTATCGCCCAGATAAAAGTTCTACAAAATTGAGAGTTGTCTTTAATGGTTCACATGCAACTTCATCAGGAGAATCCCTAAATTCCATTCAGCTGAATGGAGGTGTTATTCAAGATGATTTGTTTAGCATAATACTTAGATTTCGTACACACCGCTATGCATTTACAGCAGATGTAAAAATGATGTATCGCATGATACTTATCGATAAAAGTCAACGTGATTTACAGCGCATAGTTTGGAAAGATTCTGTAAATGGTGAGATGAAATATTAGAGACTATGTACAGTCACATATGGCACAACTAGTGCCCCTTATTTAGCCATGCGCTGCCTTAAACAGCTTGGTATAGATGGTGAATCTCAATTTCCGTATGCTTCTGGTGTGGTACAATCAGACTTTTACATGGACGATGTCCTGACTGGAGCAGCTGACCTAAAATCGGCTAAGAGACTGCAAATTGAGCTTATTCAACTATTAAATACGTGTGACATGAACTTACATAAATGGTTTAGTAACCATCCAGAATTAATGGAGCCAGCCTTTAAAACTGAGAATTACACTTTTGAAAATATGAGTGAAACTAAGGCACTAGGACTTTGCTGGAATGCCAATGATGATACTTTTACTTTTAGTGTATCATTCAGTGAGCAAACCAAGGTAACTAAAAGAAGTGTGCTGTCAAATATTGCTCGCATTTTCGACCCCTTGGGTCTACTTGGACCAGTTGTGACGAAAGCAAAAATTTTCCTACAAAGACTGTGGAGACTGCAAATTGATTGGGATGAAAATCTCCCTACAGCTGAGCTTGATGATTGGTTGCAGTTTTTAGAAGCATTAAGAGCCATCAATAATATAAGTGCTGTTAGATACATTTTTGCAAATAATCCAGTGCAAATTAAAATTTGTGGCTTTTCAGATGCTTCGGAGAAAGCCTACGGTGTGGCATTGTATGCTGTGTCTTCAAATTCTTCAGGAGAGCAAATTTCTCAGTTGCTTTGCAGTAAAAGTCGAGTTGCACCAATCAAAACAATCACTATTCCTCGCTTGGAGCTCTGTGGTGCAGTTTTATTAGCCAAATTGATGAATAAGGTTGCCAAAACCTTAAAAGTTCCTAAAGAATCTGTTTACTATTATTCAGATAGTACTATTGTATTATGTTGGATTCGAAAACAGCCGTGTGACTTAAAATCCTTTGTGTCATCACGTGTGGCTACGATTCACAATCTTTCTGATATCAGTCATTGGGGACATGTGGCTTCTTCTGATAATCCTGCTGATCTTGTGTCACGAGGTGTAGATCCAGACAAACTTCTCCAGAGTAACTTATGGTGGAAGGGTCCTCTATTTCTAACACAACAAACTGAACCTTCTTTAAATACTGTCGAACTTGAGCAAAATGATAATGATCTATACATAAGTGAACTTAAACATACAGCTTCAAAGACTACACTTTTAATATCAGACTGTTCATCTTTTATTGATTATTTTTTGCAATTGAGTAATAATTATGCTAAATTAATAAGAATTCTTAGCTATGTTTTCAGGTTCATTCAGAATGTCAAAAAGCCAAAAGAAAGGTATTCAGGTAAGCTAACATCTGCTGAATTGAAGAAGGCTGAGCAGTTTATCATAAAATCTGTTCAAGAAAAAGAGTTCAGTTCTGAATTCACATTGTTATCTAAGGGTAAGGAGTTACCAAAAAATAGTAGATTACTTTCATTAAATCCTTTCTTGGATAAAAATAATTTAATCAGAGTTGGAGGTCGTCTCCAAAATAGCACGGTAAATTATGCCCAAAAACACCCAATTGTACTGCCCTCTAAACACAAATTAACAGAATTAATTATCGAGTTTTATCACAAAAAATATCTACATATAGGACCACAAAATTTACTTTATTGTGTTCGAAGAGAATTTTGACCTTTAAACGGTAGGGCTATTTGTAGAAAAATTGTACATAAATGTATTACATGCTTTAGGGCCAAACCTAAATTGTTAGAGCAAATTATGGGCGAGCTCCCAAAAGAAAGAATAAATGTAGACTTTGTTTTTAATTGCACAGGAACTGATTTCTGTGGTCCATTTTTGATTAGATATAGAGGTCAACGCAAAGGTATTTATCATAAAGTTTATGTTTGTATTTTTATTTGTATGGTAACAAAGGCAGTGCATTTGGAATTAGTTACTGATTTAACGTCTGAGGCTTTTATTGCCACATTAAAGAGGTTTTTTGCCAGACGAGGCAAACCTCGAAAAATTTTCAGTGATAATGCAGGCAATTTTGTGAAGACTAATGTAGAGCTTAAAAGGTTGCATGAATTGGTAAACAAACCAGACCAGAACCTTACTAATTACTTGATATCTGAAGGTATTGCTTGGGAATTTATTCCCCCTAAAGCTCCAAATTTTGGAGGTTTATGGGAATCGGGAGTCAAGTCCTTCAAGTATCAATTTAAACGTGTTGTGGGCAACTCTAAATTAACTTATGAAGAAATGTTAACTATAATTGTCCAAATTGAAGGTATCTTAAATTCGCGCCCGCTTACTCCCTTGAGTACAGATATTGATGACTTGGAGGTCTTGACCCCGGGACATTTTCTTATTGGTCGCCCACTTAATGCCATTGCTGAATCTGACCTGAGTAATATTGAAGATAATAGACTAAACTTATGGCAAAAGACCACTAAAATGGTTCAGACCATCTGGAAAAAGTGGAAAAATAGTTATTTAAGTACATTGCAGCAAAGGCATAAGTGGATGATATCAAAAAACAACCTCAAAATAGGAGATATGGTTGTAATAAAGGAAGATGATCTTCCAGTGTCTAAATGGTTATTAGGGAGAATTGTAGAAGTATTTTTTGGTAGTGATAATAGAATAAGAGTTGTAAATATAAAAACCCCAAATGGAATATATAAAAGAGCAGTATCCAAAATTGCTGTATTACCTCTTGAAAAGTAATTCAGTTTTTATAAGAAAGTGTACATTATTGTAAAATTTCTTTATTTATTATGTATTATGTAAAATTTTTTAAATATTTGCTTAAATTTAACTTAACTGTGACTCATTTATATTGTATTTAATTGTATTGTTCTTTATATTTTTTACAATGGTTGTAATTGCAGTGTTTTAGTTTGAAACCCCCCTCAGAGGTTTCAAGAGGGGCGGTATGTTTGATAAAAGGCTATTTAATTTTCTACTGACTTTGTCACCTAGCAACCAAGATATACCTAATTATTTCAAAATGTAAAAAGTTTTCTGTGCAAACGATTTTTTGTGATAAATACATTATCTGTTTTATTTCTTCAGCTTTTACCTAAGCTGTGTGAAACAATATTCTTTTTGTTTTTTGAGTTTGATTAGAATGTTTTTTAATGAGATATGTGAAAAAATGTTACGGTTTTTTATTGGAGTTGTGTTTCGTTAAATTATCTACGTTCGAAAGAACTGAGAAGAATTTTCTCATGAGAATAAACTGTTTTAAAACAAGAGATGAGTGTTTAATTTTGAGTTGAGTAAAATATTAATAAAATAAACTTTCGAACAATTGAATTCTTCAATATTTACATGCGAATTAAATATCTCCAACTGAGCGAAAAATTGCCCTGGCCGGGAATTGAACGCAGATACTTGGCTTACAAGGCTAATGCTTTACCTGTTAAGCTAACCGGGTGATAGCCGGCTGGAATTTTTCGCTCAGATAACCTTATTGGCCATAACATCTGGTCTGTCATTCAGACAGCTCGGCAGAATAAGCAGCAGGTAATGAAACTCCATAGAACGATGGACATGTAGATATACTATTATTTTAATACAATCTAACTGATTGGTAAAGTTATCATACGAATTAAATATCTCCAACTGAGCGAAAAATTGCCCAGGCCGGGAATCGAACCCAGATACTTGGCTTACAAGGCCAATGCTTTACCTGATTTTATTTAGTTACATGATTGTTGATTTTCGGTTTTTGAGAAAAACTTTATAATTTCTCAGGCTGCACATTTTTAGACTTCAAATTTTATTTATACTGAAAATTTTATGCATCTTTGGAAACTAGCGAGAAACGCCACGCACTTCATAATTTATAGAAAATACGTGCAATGAACTTCAGGGTTACTTTTTAATTTTATTATGTTTGAAGTAGCATGAATTCATTGAAATGCATCGTAACCAATTTTTTCTCATGTGGGCTAATGCAATGAAATTTTTTTTATGTCTTTTTGTAAACGAATTAAAATTCTATTTAGCCAATACTCATGAAAAATTTGTATGGCCATTCACCTACGTGATGCATATCAATCCGATCATGAATGAATTATTGTAATATCAACAAAATGCACCCCAAACGATTTTTCTCTGTACATGATAATTTAACGATGTTTTTGTGTGTCCCTGTAAACGGACTATAATTGCTACCAATTTATTTTTGATACTAAACATTCTATACTAAATCTCAGTAACATACTGGCAATTTCGAGTACATTTACCAGAGTTTAAGAGCAGTCAGACAGTTAAACTTTATCTGTAAATGCTGTATAAGGTTTTGGAAAGTTTTATGACTGAATAAAAGAATGAACATCAATTAGTTAAGTAATAATATATGTCAGAATTTGTTTTGATATAATTATTGGGGTATACTTAATATTGATGAAGCTGTTTCGATTTTAGTTTCTTTGCTATTCTACAAAAATAAATCTGTAAAAGGGTTACAATCGCAATAAAAAATTATTTATTAAATTTAAAGACAATACAAAGTAAAATTTAGAGGCATACTTGCCGATCACTTTTCGACATAATCACCAAATATATTTAAGTATTTATCTGAACGCAGTACACACTTCTTTAACACAGCTGGTAGAAATCATGTCCTTGCATATTGAGCCAGTTCTCAGAAACTGTTTTTACGTAACTATTTGAAGAAAACCCTACTCTAAACAAAAGTTTCATTTAATTTCAGAATCAGGAAATAAATCACCGGATGCCAAAACCTGTTTCTTTTCCCACTTGAACATAGGAAGCAAGTCTTGAGTTTGGTGATCACTATGGCTCTAATAATATCAAGCAAAAGGATGACACCTTCACTTAACATCATTTCTTCATAAAAAATATTTATCAACAATTTATCGAAAACGCAAAGGAGAATTAAGAGGTGTATGTGTTGATCTCTTTTTGACACAACTACCAAATTTATTTAGGCATTTATCTGAGCTCAAGACAAACTTGTTTAACCTAGCTTGATATAAATTGAATCTATAGAAATTGCCCATTGAATCAATTTACGACACCTGTACGTACATTACTATTAGAAGAAAACCCTGTTCCAGATAAGTGTTTCCTTCAATTTCAGAAACAGGAAATAGCCACTGAATGCCAAATTTGGCTGTTTTTAGGAGTGGGGGTGGGGGTGGCTGCAGCCTTTCCAATTGAACGTTTTCAGAAATTATTGAGTTTGTCGAGCAGTATGAGACTAATGCTATATGTAATGTTATGCAGAAGGATAACACTAACATTCAAACATGCCATAATGTTCTTGTTGAACAGCTTCATATAAACGTATGAAAGTCGCTAAATGTCTTGCTATTTCAACTGTTCTGGCGAATCTCCGAACTTTCACTACCTATCCGTACAACCGCTGAAGATAACCAGTACCATCTATTTCCACGCTGGAGGAAATATTCACTCCACAATAATTACTTTTCAAATGCTGTTAGATTATTTAATCCACAAGAGCATAGTATGTTTAATTTAAGCTATTTTTCTGATCTATCCTCGTAAATTCCCAACAAGTAAAATATCAACAACGTGTAAAACGTATTAATATTTCTAAAGAAATTATCAGTCGAAAGAAAGGAAGAAAGTGTGACATATTAAAAGAAAATATGCCTACCATAACTGTGTTGTGTTTAAATATGTAAGATATTATTTATTGTACTTCACGTCATTTATATGTGGCGATTGACATGACAAAAATGTCCACAAACGGTTTCGTGTATTTCCTTATAATGTCTTAAATAAATAAGAAAGATTTTGAATCTTCTCTTTTTGTATTATAAGAAAAATAAAAGAAAAAGGAAATGTATTTTATAAAAAAACAACCTTTACGTAACTCTAATGTGCCCATCACTTTGTTTTAGAATAAACCGAACGAATTGTTTGAAAGGAATAAGAAGAAACATATTTTTTCATGTAAGAACTACAAACAAAAATAATTCCTCATTGTATAGCAATCATTTCTTTTGGAAAACTATTTTATTCTTGAGACGCTAGACTTAAAATATAGAATTTTTTATGTAACTGTAACCTAGGTTAAAGACAAAATTTTAGTAAGATATCTGTAATTTTACTAGATTTGTTTGTAAATTTACAGTTTTCTGTAGCTTTACAAAAATTACATTTGAACCTTTTCTTGTACAGTGTAAAGATAAAATAATAGTAAACATACAGATTTCGGCAACTTTACAGCTGTAAGATTAAAGATTTTTTTACAGTGTTGGAGTCTATTTTTTATCATTTGAAATATCTAGTATGGAGATTTAGAAGAATATTTCATTTATAGTTCATTTCGAATTCATTTGATATTGAGATTTATATTTTATTTGGAAAATAACATCAATTATAGGTATGTGATATATCAGGCATCATCTACTTAAATTATATGTTAATTGGTATCTGTAGGCGTGAGACAAATTACTAGTAAGACAGAATACTATTTCGCATTTAGTTTGAAACAATCCTAAATTACAAACAAATAAAGTAAAAACAACGAGCAAAATGTATCAAAAAGTCTAAAGAAATTATCCGTCTAAAAAAGAAAGAAAGCGTGACATATTAAAAGAAAACATGCCTGATATAACTGTGTTGTGTTTAAATATATAAGATGGCATTTATTATACTTCACGGCATTTATATGTGACAATTGATATATAGAAAAAAGTCCACAAGAGGTTCCGTATATTTCTTTATAATGTCTTAAATAAATAAGAAAGATTTTCAATCTTCTATTTTTGTATTATAAGAAAAATAAAAGATAAAGGAATGTATTTTATATAAAAAGTAACCTTTACGTAACCTAATGTGCCCATCACTTTGTTTCTTTTAGAATAAACTGAAAGAATTTTTCGTAAGGAAGAAGAAGAAACATTTTTTCATGAAAGAACTACAAACAAAAATAATACCTTATTGTATAGCAATCATTTCTTTTTGAAATATATTTTATTCTCGAGACGCTAGACTTAAAATATAGCTGTTTTTTTTCACTTAACTTTGCAAGCTCAACAATTGAAACAATCCTCCTTCAAATTATTTGGAAATCTTTAAATATTTCAATGGAGCGTCGATTTTTCATCATTTGAAATTTCTAGTATGAAGTTTTAGAAGAATATTTCTTTTGTAGTCTGTTTCGATTTATTTAATATTGAGATTTATATTATATTTGGAAAATAACATCAGGTGTATACCAGTAATATACCAAGTATCATTTACTTATATTATCATTATATGTTAATTGGTAGGTGTAGGCGTGAGACAATGACTATAAGACAAAATTCTATTTTAGATTTAGCTTTTATTAGGTATTTAAAAACAAAATAATCATTTTCCGTGAGGCCTATCATCGGGAAAGTTTTCGACATTTTACTGCCCCCTTTCAAAAAAAAAAAAAAAAAAAAAAAAAAAATGCGTTTTTATTTGCTAGTGTCGTTTTTATTAAAGTATTTCAATATTTTGCCGGTAGAGGGCTAGGGAGCTTTATTAATGATTGACATTGGATCTTTTGATCGATGTATTCGGTTTTCGGTATAGGGCTTCCTTAGAATATCTCTATCAGTTCTGAACCACAGAAGACAGAGAGTTGTATCTATCTCAACAGTTTTCAGTCTAAAATTATTCAGAAACTGAAGTTTGGAAGTAATAAATTCTGGACTTGGTTAAAAAAAACCTTATTAAGAACAAATTAAGCTTAGAGTATTAGATTTTAAAGCTAGAAAAATAATTTAGTAATTTATTCTAAATTTAGAATTTTTGAAATGTTTTATTTTGTTCGAAGAACACAATGAATAGTATTCTTATTACAACTATGTCACTTTAAAATCGTTTTATAATAGAATAAAGTAGCCAAATCTTAATTAAATGATCAATACCTTGCAACGGTTTGTGTTGATCTATACTCTATTACAATAAATAAATAAATAAATAAATAAATAAATAAATAAATAAAAAATTGTGAATTGAAGATTTTTGCCTTCGTTTTTTTTCTTTCGTTAAACCCGTACGAAAATTTCCTCTTTCATATGCTCATTTTAGCCTAAAATATAGAATAATTAATCTAATTAAAAAATTTCCTGCAATCCTCAAATCTGAAATTTTCGTCAAATAACCAATGAGATATGTCAACTGAGTTGAGTGTTAGTTTAACCAGTTAGACCCGGATTTTTGAGATGTATCTCTATTCCTTGCAAAAACGATAATTTGGGAGCTGAAACTTTACGTTTTCTTGAAATTCTCTTGTCAGATGATGGATATTATTTCAACAAACAGAAAAATTGCTTTTAATCGCAAGTGTGTTCTGTCTACAATCTATTTTTATTTTTTACATTTACGGGAGTAAATTTTTTCAAGCGTGTACATATTTAATATTGTTTTAACATTTCCATTGTTTTAACTAGTTCCATTTTAGCTTCTTTAAAGTCTGATTAAGAAGAAAAATCCCCTGAAATTTTTGAATTAAGAAATCATAACTTGATTACATTATCTATAAAAATTTGGTGAAATATGATTTTGTTCTTCTAAATATTTATGCCTAACAATTCATGTATTTAACACTTTACAGCACGGTTTTTTCTATTTTTATGAAAACGATTATTTACAATCTATGTATTGGTCTAATAATGGAAAAAATAGTTAAAAAAAATGATTAAATTTCAAATTTTCAGCTAAAATTTTATATTTTATGGCGTGTACTCTGTATACACAATTACCCTTTTTAAATATTGTATTGCTGCATTTTCAATTAAATAGGCTTAAATTAATTTATTTTATTTTTTTAAACATCACTCAGAAACTTTTTTTTATATTAATATTTTTTATTCTTTAAATATAATGAAAATAAAATTTGGCTTAATAGCTTGATCGAAATTTCTTTTTGTTTCCGAAGAACAAATTCCAATTTTTTGTCAAATGCAACCATCTGATATAGACAAAATAAGTGTTATTCTATTCTTTGGACTGTTCTTGATCAGCTTCAGCGATCATATGAGACAAATTCATGGCACATAAGGAGATTTATAGTCAGTTTAGCTATGTGCCAGAAAGGGCACATCGTGCAGTGAAGGCTTAACCAATTATTCCCTAAATGTACTTCAAAGTACCATTGAAATAGCTTGTTATAAAATCATTTAATATATCGGTTAGAGTAATACAGGTTAGAACGTGTTAAAGAAATTTTATTTTGTAATGTATTGTATTTAACGCATTCGCTGCTGCTCACGCCTTAGCGCGTGATATGGCGCCAATGTTAAGGGGCCACTCACGCGCCAGCGCGTGATGTGGGGTGATGTCCAATAGCCAGTCACCCGCTGGTGCGGGAAAATGTTTCACTGATTCTTTGTTATAAAAAGTAAATCGGCTTCTAGGAAAAACCCGCTTCTACAGTGCGGCATTAGTTGTCATCACATCTTCACGTAAGCAGCAGCGAACGTGTTAATGCTGTAACACGTTTACTTTATAGGTTCTATACTAATAACCATTTATACAAGACGTTTGATGTATTTAAATCTTTATGCCCCGGCGGTACATTAAAATACCTTTAAGATAACTTGTTATAAAACTAATTTACTATACCGATTAGCAATAATACAATTTAAAAGGAGTTTTTTTTTTTACTTTATCTTGTTTCAAAAGCATTATCTGTTACATGAATCAAAAATATTTGTAAAAATTTGATTTCTTTTTCATTTCCATCTTTTCCACTTTCTTGACATTAAAAGATGTGGAGTCCTAATTATTTCTATATTTTTATTATAAAAGCTTTGTATTTGTACATTTCAAACTTTGTACTTCTATAAATGCTAAAAAAACATTTTAAATAAGAGATTTGAGTAGAGTTATACTTATTGAATGAAATCCTTATAAATTGAAATTTAATTAATGAGGAAATTCTTTTGTGATGCTTAACCATATTATTTTTAAACAAAATCATGTGATAAAACTTCTCCTAATCTGTTTAAAAAATTTAAAATATAAAAATTATTAAAAAAGGTGGGGTATTTAAAAACCGTTATAACTCAAAATAATATTTGTAGAATTTACTTTTTTTTATATTTAAATAAAAAAAATTTCTAAATTTTAATTTTGATCCATCATTTAAAAAATGTATTAATTTAAGAAAATAAAAAAATACTTAAATAAAAAATTTGAAAAAAAAAAGATGCAATTATTTTTAAAAGATCAATCATATTTTCAAAGGTACATATTTTTTTCAAATTTTCTAAATTAAAATGAAACTGTAATAATAAAAAAAGACATGTTCCAAGTTTGAAGCATTTACCTTTAAAGGATCTTGAGTTATAATAATTTAAGTCTGAGAAGTTATGAAAAAACTCATTATGAAGAAAAACGCATCTTCACAGGAAGTCATTTCCATAACAATCAATGTTTGAAAGTTCGATTTTGAAAACAAACCAAAATGAAAAATAATAATATTTCTTCTTCCAATCAAGATAGAAATATTATTTAAACGTGATAATAAGATTAAAAAAAACCCAGAATTTTGTAATGCAATACATTTTTTTTAAAGAAAATTTCAAGATTTTTGTGTCTCGGGCCCCCTTAATTAATTTAAATAGACAAAACTCTCCTAAAATTTATTAAATGATTGGCTAGATTTTCAAATGTAGTTTTGAAAATTCACGAAAAATGCTTTAGAAGATGAAAATTTCATGAATTTATAATTTGGGAAAAGGGTAAAGATGCCAGTGGAAGATTTTATAGAATTTCGATCTTTATCTTTTGTTTTTAGAAAACAAATTGACAAATAAACAAAGTATGTAATATATTTCAATAAATGTTATTTTTATAACGCTAATGTACTCATCAGTTTGTTTCGTGAAAAAACTACCAACGAAGATAGTTCCTTTTTTTTACATGTCCACACAATCTTTTTCGAATTCAATTTTATTTACAAGACATTAAAAATAAAACATAGGAATAGTTATTTTTTTCTTACAAAACTTTGCATTTTTACAAAATGAAACAATCCATTCGATTATCTGAATATGTAAATATTACATTGAAACATTGTATTGTTTTATCAAAATTTCTGTCACGAATTTAGAATATTATCTCTTTTGAAACATACTTCTTTATATTTAAATTTTATCTGAAAGATTAAATTGCGTATCTGGAAAGACATGCATCCCTAACTTAATATATTGGGAAATATTTATTAATACTTGGAATATAATGAATCACTCTACAATAATAAATATCTCATCATTAAAAATGTTTCACATCTGAATATAATAACCCTCATAGCATGCATGGTCACAGTGAGTCACTTTGGTCACATCACATCTTTGACCAAAATGCCACCACTTAGTGACGTCACATTGTGACTGAGATGTGACTTTCTTAAAATTTTTTAGAAAATTACAAATATTCTTCAAAACATGTTATTTACTTTAAAAACATGGTTCTGGCAAATTAAATATCGTCGCTTTTGTCACAGTTTCATCACAATGTTAATGTCAAAGTAGTCACAAATGACACATTTTTCACAAATTTGTCACACCTTGACTTCACAAAGTGGTCACAATGTGATGTCACAAACGAGCTCTAAAACGGCCATAACGACTTCACATTTTAGTCACTGAGACTTCCCATCGACGACGTCACGTGACGTCACATCAACAATCGATGGTCACAAAGTCACAATGTGACTTCACCACGACGTCGCAGTGACGTCACCATGCTTTACGGGAACAAACAGTACTCTACAAATCGCAAAAATCTGATAGTCAGCAAAAACATTTTAGTCGCAAACAAATATAATTACCTCCTCCAACCATTGACAATTTTCCCATGATTTTAATATGGAGAGTAGTTTCAAGAATAATAAAAGTTTTTTATGAATTGATAAAAAAAAATAATAATCGTGGTTTTAATATTGCTTTAAATTGGTTGATTTTTTAAATAAATTTAATACATTCAAAAGCATATATAAATAAAGTTCCTCAACGAAACTTACCAAAATTATCTAGTTTTTACATTAGAAAATAACAATAAATAAATTTTGATATATCATGAAAATTAATTGTTCAGCAATTAAATTATTAATATTATTATTTTCAAGGAAATTATTATGGAAGAAATTTCTTAGATAAAATACTGACTATTATCCTTAAAGTTCAGCTTAATGGCACTTTTTTTCTTAGGTAAGAATTTTTTCAAATAATTTTTCTGACGTGAATCTTCAAATTATCCACTTTTTTATATTATATATTTTTCTATTTAAATGTAAATGAAATTTAATCTTCGACTTCTGGTTTTCGGTGTATTTATACTCTAGGGTTCAGAGATCCCGAAAGCACATAAAAAAATATCTGTCTGTCCATGTCTGTCATTTTTATTTCATCAAAAAGTGCATAAAGTTATGCTTGGAATTTAATACAGTTTAACATATGTTTTTTGCAATGTCCAGAAAGTTTCACAAGGAAGGTCTCCATATGGGCATACTCAGAAAATTCAGAAAAAAAATACAGAATGTTCTTCTTATGTAGATATAATATTTATAAAAAACATTTCGGCGGAACCTCGATAGAATGTTCGTAAAAAATAATGATCATTTTATTTAATTGACAATTTACCACCGGTTTTTTGTCATATACTTTTTAAGGTAAAAATGTTTCATGTTGAACTATTTTTAAAAATATTTATTTAAATAACTTTAATTTTGTCGGTTTTAGTTTATTATAACTGTAGTTTGGTGAGGATACATAATTATAATGAAACTTAACTGTGAAATTTTATGAATTAAAACGAAAATTAAATTAATTAAATTTGTTTCGATCTCGAAATTAAGTCCAATTGAGCAGAGTCGATTCAATTTTGTTGCTATGGAGAGAAATCTTCTCCGATATTGAAATGTATTACTACAGCATTCTTCACCTAACTTTTATTTTAGAATACCCTTAAATATATGAAAATATATTTTTCAATAGGAAAATATTTTTACAGTATTAAAATGAAATAACTACTGTAGCAAGCAATATATATATATTTAATATAAAATAGTACACGCATTAACACGTTCGCTGCCACTTACGTGAAGATGTGATGATAATTAATGCCGCACTGTAGAAGTGGGTTTTTCCCAGAAGACAGTTTACTTTTTATAACAAAGAATCAGTGAAGGATTTTCCCGCTCCAGTGCGTGACTGGCTATTGAGACATCACGCCACATCACACGCTAGCGCGTGAGTGGCCCTTAACGTTGGGGTCATATCACGCTCTGGCGCATAATCGGCAGCGAATGTGTTAAACTCTGTCATTGTTTATCTTTAAATTCATTAAATACCATTTACACGCATTCTAAAAATCTACTAGCAATAACAAACAGCTTTCCAGGCGAGGAAAAATGCTGCTCGCAAAACCGCGTGACGCTTCCGTCTTTTCACGCCAAATATTCCAAAGTATTTTATTTTTCTTATAAACTTTTTACTGTATTTCTACCGCAAAATTTAATTGATCTTATATTACATACATGACTAGTCATATTAGTATTTTTTCCAAAATTTTCTAAGTATGACCAGTATGGAGAACGTTCTTGTTTGTAGAAAATGAGAATTTTTCCCGAAAAGAGGCCATTTCACGAAAAAGAGACAAAATGTTCCGACATGATGATTGCATATATAATTATATGTATTAACTTATCAGTTGTTAATATATAAACTATGCATTAAAGTTAACAAAATAACCTAAATTTTTAAATCAGAATAGTTGTTTTAATTTGAGGGTACAATACCATTGTTAAAATAGCATTACTAGATAAGCTTTTCCACATATGATATGGAATAGCCAAGGACTGAAAAAAGTTGAAAATACTTAAGAGCTAGGAAAAATTTTCACCAGCCAGCTAAAAGAATAATTTCTCTCATATTAAGGGGGCTCAGGGGTTAAAAACTTTTCGAAATAGATTTTTTATGATCTAGTTTGATTATTCAATTAATTCTTAACTCAATGCAAAAAGCCGCATAAAAATATTTGCATTTTTAACGGAGTTATAAGCATTTATGTATCAACATTTTCATAGCGCACCCATATAATTTCAACTTTAAGTCGCTTTTTTTCAAAACTTTATTTTTGAAGACTAACACCAAAAAAAAAAAAAAAAAAAAAAAAAAAAAAAAAAACTATTTGATGAAATGGCTTATACATTTTTTTTTTTTTTTTTTTTTTTTTTTGCATGCGTATAACATTATTAGCTATAGAATGAATTAATATCGTTTAGACAGTTCAATATTTTGAGTATTTTTAATGAAAAAAAAAGTTGTATTTTTCGGGAGTTTTTCTATTTGAGAATTTGAGAATTTTCTTAATAATTTTGTTTTTGAGTTATAGTTATATCCTTAATTCATTCTATGGAGTAAAGTTTCCGGATCATTTTAAAGCAAAAATTAAGTTCTTATGTCAATTCAACGTTAAGATATCTTGGTGTTGGTGATATAACACATAATTTTTTTTCGAAAATTGTGTTACGTAAATTTTGCTATATTACTTATTATATTACATTGAAGTACTTCATTTTATAATTTTATAAAACTACAAACATACCTTTAAAATATCAGAAAGTTTAAATTAATTACATTGAATACTTCTGTTTTTATATGGACTCGAAACGGGAGCTCTTTTTACATGTTATCCGTATCTATCAACCCATGAGCCCCCTTAACCATTCATTGCAAAATGCAACATTGGCTAACTTGCAGTGCCAGTATGGTTTATTTTCTTCCGCCATAAATAATAAAAAAATATTTTTGCACATGGAATTATTTTGGTTAAAAAAAGAATAAAAAAATTAGTCGCAAAGAGGAAATTTTTAGTTATCCGTAGTTTATCGGACCCTGAGAATGACCCTTTAACAAGTTTTTAAATATTCAGATTTAAAACCCTAGACCTTATTAAGCTATCCGTTAATAATAATAAATATATAATTATAATAATAGGTGATAAAAATCTCCACATTTTAAATCCTAGATCCAAGCAATCTGCCCGTTTCAGGGCCATTCCATGAAAAACGGACATACTTATCCGGCAATACAAAATTTACATAAATACCTATATCGATTGATTTATAAGTTTATAAAACATAAACTATTCATTAAAAATAATAAAAAAAACTTACATTTTAATATTAACATGGTTTTTTTTATTTGAAGATATAATAACATTGTTAAATTAGCAGAAAAGCAGAGACACATATGCGACATGAAATAACTCTATCGAACCATCAAAAAGCATATAAAATTATTTATAGAATCGAACCAAATTTTATGTAAGGATCACAGAAGCCAAGGGGTATAAGTTACAAAATTGAAACAAAAATAAACTAAGTGAACAGACTATCTGCATATATGCATTTTTCTTTTCAGGTAAAGAAATATAAGTGATTTTCTAATTATGTGTTGCGTTCAAGAGAAAAACCACTTTTGCCGAATAATAATCATTATTGACTAATTATAAATTTTAAGAAAATTTTTGCTTACTATTTTAATAGTTATTGAAATAAGTGGTAAAAGGCAATAATGAAATCAGCGGCAATTTCTTATTTCAATTCAATCAATCATTATTGATTTTCAAATTTAACGTCGATTTATCTTTAAAACTCAATTTACTCCAAAGCGAATTTTTGTCACTTGTACCCCTTGGCTTCGGAGGTCGTCATATACAGGGTGATTAAAAACACGTGGACAAATTGATACGACAAATCAGGCATACGACAAGGATAAAAACTCACATAGGAACATAGGGCCGCAAACCACTTATTGAGTCACAAATACAGGGGGTTTCATCCTAACTCAGTTCGGGTTGACGGTAATAAAGTTCAGAAAATTGAAGTATATTATAATAAAATCTTTAACAGACATTCCCATCTTCGTTTTAAATGTGATAGCACCAGACAAAAGTCGTAAAAGTTTGCATTTTGCGAAAAGCAGTATGCACTTGGCGCTTTACATTTTGGACTGTGCTAATCAGTTTATATAGTATCATCGATTGCTCGAACAATATGCTTTTCCAGATCTTTTTGTAACGTTATCACATTTCACACAAATTAAGGTAAATATCGTTGCATTTTCATTACAATATTTTTACTTTCCTCGAAATTATTATTTTTAAACCGGGTGTAACTAGAATGAAACATCCTGTATTTGTGACTCAATAAGTAGTTTGCGACCCTATGTTCCTATGCCATTTTTTATCAGCGTTGTATGCTTGATTTGTCATATCATTTTGTCCACGTTTTTTTGAATCACCCTGTATAAATTTTTATCTTATGAATATTAGATCCAGTTCAAAATGGGATATTCCTCAAAACGAAAATGCCCTGATAACAATTTTTTTTTCTGCAATTTTCTGGTTTTTTCGTAGTTGTCCAGTACATCTACTGCTCCTGCAGTGAAATAGGCTTATCATCTATTGATAACCCATCGATTCGTAAACTGTTGAACTACAACAAAATGATGGAAAATGCTGATATTGACGATGAAAATTGAAAGTTAGTGCAGTAGTATTTTGTACGGGATGGACGTGCAGAGACGCACACTTCTTCATTTTATTTGTTTCTAAAATGCATAACAAAATAAATAAATAAATAAATAAATAAATAAATAAATAAATAAACACACAAACAAATAAATATAAAAATAAATAAAAAATGATAATAATTTAACAAATTACAACAACCATTTCGTAAAGGATTTTTTTCAAAGACTAAAATTTAATACTTATAAATAAATTCTATGCTTAAAAGAAATAATTAATACATAGCTACCAAGTCTCCGGCATTTTTGATGCCGATATTTCAATACAGAAAAGTTTGATTCATTTAATTGGAATATTCTGCTTATTTAAACGAAAAATAAATCGATTTATTTTTAAACTCAATTTACTCCAAAGCGAATTTTTGTCACTTGTACCCCTTGGCTTCTGAGGTCGTCATATATACATTTTTGACTTATGAATATTAGATCCAGTTCAAAATGAGATATTCCTCAAAACGAAAATGCCCCTGATAACGATTTTTTCTCTGCGATTTTCTGGATTTTTCGTAGTTTTCCAGTACATCTGCTGCTCCTGCAGTGAAAGAGGCTTATCATCTATTGATAACCCGTCGATTCGTAAACTGCTGAACTACAACAGAATGATGGAAAATGCTGATATTGACGATGAAAATTGAAAGTTAGTGCAGTAGTATTTTGTACTGGATGAAAGTGCAGAGACGCACACTTCTTCATTTTGTTTGTTTCTAAAATGCATAACAAAATAAATAAATAAGTAAATAAATAAATAAATAAATAAACAAACAATAACATAAATAAATAAATAAATAAATATAAAAAATAAATAATAATAAAAAATGATAATAATTTAACAAATTACAACAACCAATTCGTAAAGGATTTTCCCAAAGACTAAAATTCAATACTTATAAATAAATTCTATACTTAAAATAAATAAATAAATACATAGCTACCAAGTCTCCGGCTTTTTTGATACCGATATTTTAATACAAAAAAGTTTGATATATTTAATTGGAATATTCTGGTTATCTAAGCGGAAAACATTTTCAATAAGATAATATTGGTGTGCAAAAAGTCGGAGACATGGCAACTCTGTAAATACACAAATAAATGAATAAACGAATAAAGTATTATAATAAAAATAGAAAAAATATAAAAATATAATTTTTATGGTGATCAAAACGTGGATTACGTAATAACAGAGTCATATATTACGTATGCCATGGATTAAGCTTTAATATTCCTGAATCAATCTTAAACAAATTTTAAATGAAATTTGTTTATAATTTTCGGTACAAGGATATTTTAAACTTGTAAACAGTGCATATTTTAATTTTTTACACCGTCGTTTAGGTAAGAAAATGTACTTTTAAATGCAATTTGTTTGAAAACTGGATCTCAATTTGTTTTTGAGTTATTAATTTTTTTGTGCTTTTTAATGCCTTTTTTTTTTTTTTTTTGTCATCACATGGAAACAGAGTTATTCCAAAAATGCGGACATCACAATATTTCAGATATTTCTCAGATATACCTATTCTTAACCGAAAACAACAGCCATTATCCAAATGGTTAAAAAAATCTTTTTGAAAATTTAACGTGTATGAAATAAAAAAAAAAAAAAAATAAATAAGTTTTGAGACTGGCACATCTGACTAGTTGAGAACTTTTTACTTTCTGGCACACGTCCATGTGTATTTTTATCCTTTTTTAAATTAAATGCATCATAATCTACAATTCATATCTATGGTTATCTATGGTTTATAATTATTATTTGCAGTATCACATTATCATATTTTTATGTTAATTGCAACAGTAGGTTTATAATCGTTAAGTAATCGGCATTCAAACATATTATCATCATGTCATTCAGTTTCATTTCTCGTCATAAGTTAAAATATTTCGATCAGCACTGGTAATCTGACGACTGTATTTGTCAAGTCCTGTAATAAAACCTTAATTAAAACAGCAACACCTTGGCAGTTGTAATGACTTAATTATTTTGGATGGACCATATTTAATAATGCCGAAACTATTTCATTATTCATCTTCTTTATTATTCACAAACACGACGAAAGATTTTTTGACTAAATGACTAAACTTTATTAAAACTTAAGATTATTACGCCCTTATTAATGAAGAATATTAAGCGATTGTGGTTGGATTTAAAATCTACAAAAAATGCAAACATTATAGAACTTTAAAAGATACAAATAATTACTTAAGGGAGACCCGTACCCCATTTTCGGCCAAAAATCATCAAAAGTTCATCTTTTTTTCTCAGAAAACGATAAAATACATATTTGCGAATATCCATGCAAAATTTCAGAACTCGGAGACACTTGGAACAGGTAGAAAATGAGCTTTTTAAATTGTACTCACTATAGAGTTTAAAGGACAAGCGGCCATTTAAAACGTGTTTTCCTGAAAATGACTTTTTTCATATTTTGCCTAAGTTCAAAGTACTAAGGCTCAGTGGTAAAATCATTTAGAAACAAATTGTTTATGTTTTTAGAATCTTAAAAAAATTGCAACCAAAGTAAGGAGATATATATATTTTTAACTATTTCTGAAAATTTTACATAAATTGGTAAACATGAAAATTATAACGAATTTAAGGAAATTTACCATGCGTATTTTTATTTATTTTTTTAGCCATTTAAAATAGAAAATTAAAAATATATCTCCTTAGTTCTTTTCTATATACTATAACACTATTTAAGAAATTTTAGTAATACCAAAATATTGAAAATTGAATGAGGAGTAGTAATTTTAAAAAGTGTATTTTTCGACAAAAAAAATCATAAAGATCCCATAAAAAATATACTTTTTAATAAAAAGTGAACTTTTTTGTTAATTATTCCTTAAAAGAAGATTCTTAAATAGTACACCAAAATTCATTACTTTAAAATTAATAATAAAAATTTTGGGTTTTTTCTCACGGGTCTCCCTTAATAGGCGTTACCAAAAACAGTGCACTTCTGTAAAGAGGGGTGAAAAGAGCATACATAAAAACAAAACAAAAATAGTACGCAAAAATAGTACGGTTTAAAAGAGCTTTCCACCTCACTTTACAGCAGTGGATTGAACTTTTCTTGCCCTATTTTCATCTTTCAAAATAGATGCGTGTGCTTTCGAAAGATCTCAGGGATATATTAAATAAAAAACACCTTTATGTATTTGTAACCCCTTTTAAGTAATTATATATATTTTATAAAGTTTATGTTAATAGTAAGGTGTAAATTCCTTAAAGACACTGGTATTTAAATACAGTGATTTGACTCACATTTGATTACAGAAAAAAACCATGTAGATACCTTCAGAATAAAAAAAAATATTTAGAACTTCTTCAAATATCCAAATTCAAACAAAAATCATAATTAGAGTCCTTAACAACAGTACCAAATAGTCTACACTGCAAAAAAAATATGACTACGAATAAAAATATGAAATATTTTCCGAGTTACCTGGGCTAAAGAAGATTTTTTCACTTAGCTTACTCTCAGAAAATAATATATTTTTAATATGTAAAAACGAACATTTTTAAAAACGAAGATTATTTTATTGACAACGAATTTTGAGAACGTTTCTTAACAGTTTTCTGAACTCAGAATATAGATTTTTCGAATATTACCAAGTTGGGGATAAATATTTTCATGTTTAAGGAACATGTGTCTCAGAAAAACATAATAAATGAACAACCAATAATACTTTTATTTAATAGTATTACTGGTTATATTATAAAGATATTTAGTAATTAAAAACAATAGTGCTAGTATTTTATTGCTCTTGTGTGTACAAATCCAACTATACAACTAAATCTGTTTAATTAAAAAGTAATTTAAACCTTAACACTGTTTAATACACTGTAAATACCACTCAAAAACGTTTCCGAAAATCAGTAATAACATCCACAAAAAATTTCGTTTTTACAACTACTTTTGCAAACCTCAAAATGATATTGATTTCTAAGGTTTAGAGTGATAAAGAACGGTTACGGAACTTATCGGATATTTTCATTCGTAATTATATTATATTTACATAAACTAACAAACTTTTTTTACGGTGTAATTGCATGATAAGTTGATAGGCTCTGTCAAAGAGGATACAACTCAACTTAGACCTAAGGAAACACTTCGTTGTTATTGGTTTTCGTCTTGCTGATTGTGATAGTTCCTGTTGTCTTGTGAAAAAAAATAATTAAAAGATTATTCAAATATTCGAAATGAACTACGGAGTCGCCGTTTCGTAATGATCGGTTAGTTAGGCGTTCAGTACTACAAATCTCTGCCACCTCTACAATTTGTGACGTAGCTTACCGATCCGCAACCAATAACGTTCAGTGGAAATAACTGAAGTAATCGATTAGAGACCAAGCTAACCTGTAAAAAATCTCGGTTAGCTAGGTCACGTGATCTGTGACATGAACATTTATGACAACAACAATAAAAGAATAATTAAAGCAACGTAATATAGATGGCGCTACTATTAAACAATACAAATGGCGTCCAGTGAGTCAGTCGACCAGTTTGAAGCCGGTCAGTTACCGTGACGTCAAGTCACTGGTGACATTGGTTCCTTCGGTGCGGTCTACTGAAAGCTCTGACGGATTTTATCATTCGAACTAAAATGTCCAGTTCTGAGATAGTGTGTCTTAAAGAAATATCTCTTAATTTTAAAGTATTTTGAAATATCCGGCAAACTTTAATTTTTGCACGAAAAAAAAATATTACTTTTTTTAAATCTTGAAACTTAATGTGTAATCTTTAGAATGCTTTATGTTGGCATTTGACATATATTTTATTATGGTTGAAACAGTATTTCGATAATTACAATAGATAATGAGTTGAACAATCTGCATACTTAGCTTGTTTAATAATTATTGTTATTAGTGTATATAAAATATTTGTACTGCGATTGCTAATATGGAATATTGAAGTCTAATGTCTTAAATGTCCATAAGCTCCATTTAGAAACATAGCTGGTATATTAACATAATTTTAGAGTGAAGGGTGAAGTTTTAAAAACCAATTTTTGCGGGAAATAAGAAGGGGGGTGATGGCGAAATGTTGGTTTGGAGCTTATGAGGCTACAATTGTGATAGTGGATGAGATGCAGTTACATCACTATGATTCCGCGTCCAAATGACAATTATTTAAGTCTTATCCACTGTCACAAATCTAGGCCCTTAAGTTAAAAATAAGCCTTTCACAATCACTCCTTCATCTGAAACTATTTTAATACAGGAACTTCTGTTCTAAAACTGGGCATGTATACATCTACGACATTAGGCTTCAATATTCCATAACAACCATCACAGTTCAAATATTTCAGATATACTAGGGACAACAGTTATGGAACCGCTCTTTACTATGATATGATTACTGAAATCGATTTTTTTAAACTAAAACCCCACAAAAGATAAAGATGGCTAAAGATCTCAGTCATATTAACATTAACAATAAATATATGTAATATTGTTTATTATCTCCTAAAAATAGAAATGGCAATGCTAATTTTTCTAAGAAGGAAATAGAAGTTTAGGATTATCGTTGAAATGAAAGTAAATAATATATATGTTAATTCTACTGCACATTTTCAAAAGAACTTAAACAAAAATAACAGTAACAACAACAACAAAACAAAATTATTGACAGAAACTAATCTAAAATCGAAGCAAAATAATGATAAATGCAATAAAAGACTCACAGAAAAATAAAATACTGTCTGGTTCATCTTTTATATCTTCTGTGAAATATGATTACTTCAGATATATCAGAATTGGAAACGATGTTTAGCAAAAAGCATTCTTGGTATTTCCTTTTCTTGCCGAAAGAAATAAGTTTTCTGTTACCATAAAATACCTTCTTTTTCACTTTCCTCCAGGGCTGTGAAATCCAACTTTGTAAAACAATTTATTTCATGTATGGTTTATGAAATAAAAATATTTCTCTAAGTCTTTCTTAGTTACTTGAATGCTACATATTAAATTATTTTTCTTATTATGGGTTTATTGTAAATTATCATGTAAAAATATGGTGCATTGAAGAAATGATATTTAATGTTTGTGACTATTTGAAAGCGACCACTTTTGTTTTCTTATTAAAGAAAAATATATTTTGCAATACTTTAAAAAAAAAAATTTAAGCATTGTTAACATATGTGAAACTATTTACCGTTTTACTTTACTATGCTCATGTTCACGTGATGTGTGTGTTTTCTGTTTATTTTTAAATTTGAAGATATCTTATCATTTATATGTTTTTGAAAAAGTTGCCGAAAGAGCAATGAAACGTGTAAAACTATAAGATATTTATGTTATTTTTAATAGATCACTTAAAGCATTTAAAAATAAATTAAAGCATTGTTGTACAATCCAGATGCCTATAAAAACAACAATATTAAATGAATGTTGGAGTGTGTTGGAAGGAACGGAACTTTGGTTTAAAAAAACAATTACACTTGTTTACAAATTGAAACCTATTTTATGTACTTTTGATGAAATACCTATTTTCTTACTATATTATATGTTACTAATGAAAGATGGTGTTTAAAAAAATCTGTCACGTCACATTTTTTACTTTTTTCTATACAGGTGTCCGCTCTCAAAAGTGCCCGATGGCTAATGACCGTTAGTCATATGCATA
The DNA here is from genome assembly GCA_964019185.1 of Maratus speculifer. Taxonomy (NCBI): domain Eukaryota; kingdom Metazoa; phylum Arthropoda; class Arachnida; order Araneae; family Salticidae; genus Maratus; species Maratus speculifer. The sequence continues at coordinate 141,987,556 of OZ025289.1, read as the reverse complement.
TACACTCGACTTTCGTTAATTCGAAATCGGATAATTTGAATCTTCGCTTAATTCGAACTAAACATGAAGTCCCGAAATTTTCCATGGCAGAATAACGTTAAAATTTTTCATTATTTTGAACTCATTTTCTCTTGCCATCGTTTAATTCGAACTAACGAGAATTTTGATTTTTCATTCTTCCTTTCTTTCTTACGGATTTCAGATCATTTGAATAACTTTTTGTCTCTTATTTTTGTGAAAATTGTTCTGAACGAGTATACATATAATCCCATGCATTTGATATCCACTTTCTAAGTGCCCCGTCTGTCATCAGTGACGCTTCAGGTTTTTCTTCCATTGTATTTGTTTCTAATATTCTAATTAATTAATGTATTTATGCATTATAATTTAATATTAAGTCCTATTCTGATGATAACAGACATAATAAATTTAAAAAACACTATAACATTAATTCCTTTGTAATAGTACCATATTAAGCATGTTCTCATTTCATACTTTCCATAATTCGAACTTCGGATAATTCGAACATTTCTTGTGTTCCCGACGAGATTGAATTAACGAGAGCCGACTGTAGTTCTAATTACAAAGTGTTTTAAATGAGGTAAACAAATGTATGAAAAGCAGTGAAAGCCAACCATAAAATTTCTTTAAAAAAAAAAGTAAACGAAATTATAATTTAACTACCATCTGGAAAATGATATTTTCAAAGACTAAAATTTTAAAGACTTATCAATAAATTCTCTATTTGAATTAATAATAATAATAAACATCATTTTTAGGATTATCATAACAATTCCTACATTAAATATGCCATGCATTAAACATTAATATTCCTAGACCAATGATAAAAAACAGTACTTTATAGATATACAACTTTAACTGTTTAAAAGGCGCATTTTTATTGGATGAAGTTAATCAGACTGACTTCTGAACACCTCCTAATATGTACGACATGTTTTAAATATTGATATTCCTGGATCCGTCATATGCAAATTTTAAATGAAATTTCAGTTTTACAATTTTCTGAACTGCAAATTTTTAAACTTCTAAATAAAGCACATTTTAAATTTTTACACCGGTGCGTAGAGAAGAAAATACGCTTTTAATCGAAATTCGTTTAAAGTCTGTATTTAAATTTGTTTTTAAGTTCGTATTTTAATTGTAGTTTTTAACCCTCTAAGTGTTTGGAACGTAATATTCCGTTCACTAAGCTCCAGGTTTCACTGCAATATAAACAATATGTAAGATAATATAATTCTATACATTTAATGAATTTTCAATGTATTTTCGAATTATTGATACTCTCAAGGATTACATTCATATTTGTAATTAAGCTAAAAAAAAAAATGGTGAAAGATTCGTAATTTTTGAGCATTTAAAATAATGGTTAATTATTTTTTTGTCCTAGAGGCAACAGAAGTATTCTATTTTTGGACATTAAAGGTGGACCAATCAGAAAACGAATAAAATAAAAAACAGAAGTATTCAATTTCTGGATATTAAGCATGGACCAATTAGAAAACAAATAAAATAAAATAAGTTGCGGAATTCAACCAATAAAATGATTCAGATATATTAAACAAAATTTTCCTGTTGCACTGACAAGTAAGGCAAAAAGTGACCCGTTGTTTTACGATTAAAAATGACCGAATAATAGTTCTTTAAAGTTGGAGTAAATTTTTTGCTGCAAATTAGGGATCATTTACAAATTTTGTAGGAAAATAATTTTGTCAGACATATTAAAAAATGGCTGAGGGTAAAAGTATTATTTCAATAGAAATTTAAAGTCTTTGATCATTTTATATATTAACGCAAAATACACAATATGTAATAAACATATAAGAAGAAAACAGAATTTTTGTTAAGTGAAATGTTGAAAATTAACAGCTTCAATTCTTTACGAAATGATATTTTAAAATGTTATTAGATTATGCTAGCCGGCTGTCGCGTTATGTCGTGCTTTTATAGTGTTTGATAATTGATTCATATGAATGAGACAGATTGGGACAAATCCTTTGTCCCAATCTGCCCAGTCTGCCATGATATTAAAAAAATATCATGCAATTAGAATGGACATGTTTCTGAAAATACATTTTCTCCATTCAACCTGGATTTTTTACTGAAAACTAAAGCGCAGTGAGTGACGAGCAGGGCGAGATGTTTTACCAAGACCTTAAACTTTTTGAAGACATACACTAAGATTTTGAGGACAAAAGTATTTTAGGTGACTTCTGTTATTCTATTTTAAGAAAGATATATCAAGAAAATTGCTACAAGAAAAGTAAAATTAATTATTTTTAATTTTTTTCTTCGTATATTTTCTGCTATTATTATTTTAAGTATTTAATGAATATTTTTAAAACTAGACGTGACAGATTTCTTACAACAATTTTCCCGTATTCAATGCACTAGAGTCCATGAAAAAATCCTATTTAGGGGAAAGTATGCAAACTGTGTAAACCAGTGTTATCTTTTTTTGATGCAAAATAAAAAAATTCAGTTAAGAAAATACCAAATGAAATCCTTTCTGATGTTTTTAATAATGTAGAAGCATACTTTATAGAAGTTTTAAAATTAAATAAATTGATGGTTTCAAAATTAATTGCATACCTCTCCACTAATAGGAGCAGCTATAAAAGAAAATGTGATAAAGCACAAATTGTCTAGTGTCAAATACATACATAATCTAAAAAATTGCAAATTGATAATGTCTGTGCCACAATATCATATTCCAGTATCTTCATCAATGGAAGGAAAAGTCAGGAGTCAAGAGCCACAGATGACATTAAAAAGTCACCAGTTCAATTTATTTACATTTTGAAGAAAACGAATACATTATCAGTGTTGTAATAAATACATATTAGCCTCTAAAATATCTGCATATTAACAATTTAGAATCATCTTATTAAAAAGAAGGAATTGGACTTTTCCCTTTCCTTCATTTTTCAATATTGAAAATATTTATATATTAAGTATATATTGAGTCGTTTGAGTACATTTATAGCCCATGTTGTTAAATTATATGTCAGTTTGTTTTGTTTTAGGGTAGTGGTACCAATAAAAAAAGCGCTAGTGGGAGCCCTTCAATTCAATTCCCGGGTTTTTAAAAGTTTCGTAAAAAAATAAACACGATAGAAAAAAATATTTATCCAAGAGATATGCGGTTTACAGATAAATATTCAGCGTAGTACGGGATTTTGTATGATGCTAACGAAAAAATTAATTTGATACCTAGATAACAGAGGCCATTACTAGATAATTCCGTAGAATTAATTTTTTTTAAACAGCCGGTGTAACATTATAGATGCCAATTTGTGTTAAAAAAAAAAGATGTTACTGTACAATTTTTTAAATATTGTTAGCACACCAATTTTAACCAGTGTGGCGAAATTGAGTATTTTTCTATAATGAAAATATATACTACTTTTTCTAACCTCTGATCTTCGCTCTATTATATCATGGAATGTCTATCATTAACTAAACCGAAAACTACTAATAAATAGTGAAAAGAATTTTGGATAAAAGAAGTCACTAACTTGGCAACAATCATTTTACCTACATTTAATTTATTCAATTAAGTATGTAAACAGTAGCATCAAATCACAATATACATGAAATATTCTAGATAATTTGAATAAAAGAATTCCCTAACCCTTTAAGACCCATGAGGGAAATTTACGGAAAGAAAGAAATGTGATTTTTAAGCAAGGTAAAAAAAATTTTATGTGTTCAACCAGTCATTCTAAACTATCTTTTATTATATTTTGTATTTCTAAATGTTTCAGACCTTTAGTATTGAATGAATTCCTAGAAAGTAATCAATTTTGATAAAATCGAACCCGCATGATCATACGTATTGGGTCTTAAAGGGCTAAACTAGCAACACGAACTTTAGATACACTTCATTTATAAGATAAATATGGAAAACAGCAGCGTTATACCACAATATACTGCTTCCAAATATCCATCTATTTATCATGGGCAAGTGAAGAATTATGCCCAAATGCAAACATATAATTAGTTCAGCTTTAAAATGATTGGCGGCAGCGGCAATTCACTATGGCATGTATTTGGCAAGTGTATGGATAGTATTATAATTGATTCATTATTCTCCTGAAATCATCAATCAGTTCCAAATATCAATTAGATTCCTAAGATGTATTAAGCCCCACTTGATTGTTGTACAGATAGTTTCATAGATTTTAGATAGGCTGTTTAATTAAAAACATAATTCAGCAGAAAATAAGACAAACTAAGTAATTGTTAAGTATGATTGAATAAATGCCCTGTTAATCGAGCTCAACAGTGTGTTGATTTAACATTTAATTTTATGTATGTTACTTTAATTTTTATATAAAATACTTCCAAATAAATGCTAACATGTAATTTTCAGTAACACATCACCCCCTTGAAAAAATGATTGTTTAAAATTTTTAATTATTTAAATTATCAGCATTATTTAACATTAACTATTGATTTTTCTTTTGTGTTAAAATAGCTATAAATAAATCACACTGCGAGAAATAAGATAAATTTTATTTTTTGTAAATAATAACTTTCTAATTATATAACAGTGTGAATTATAAATTTCCTCATAAATGGTGTAAGTTACGTTAATTTTATTCGTATAAATGGTTTCATTTGATGTTACACTTACAAGATATGTTCCACACGTCTCCCTTCCTTATCGACAATTTTACACACAATGACTATTGGACAGGGAGGCGGCAGTAAAGACAATAACCTCATCGAGTTCACCTCAACGGCTGAAATTTCAGAATTATTTATTATATATAAAAACACAGTCGGTCTGTCAAGTCATATCATGTTGACTGACACAAAACACCTGAAAATCGGATTTTAGATATTAATGATAATTTTTTATATTCATGAAACAGATCGTGCGACAAAAAATGGAATATATGCAGTAATAATCAGTATTCTAAATCTTCTTGTTATAACTAAACAAAAGGAAGAAGTTCTGTAAATTTTTTATGCGTTTTAGATATGTAATAGTTAAAAAGAGTCGAGTTGGGATTTAACAGATTTTAAAATTTCTCTTAATCAGCGAATACAAAATTAAACTAAAAGAAAATATTTCCCTGTTTATGTCATAGAAAAATCAAAATTAGATCCACAAAAGAACTCACATGCAGCTGAAAAATTTCCATTATATCCCTTTACATGTGTTTGATATTAAAGACTAATGGTTAAGGGAAATTAAATCGATAAGTAAGCGTATAATGATTGGAATAGCAATGAAGGAACTATTGTTGAATTTCCTTAAGAGCTTCTGTTACATGAACAGGATTTGCTTTTTGGCTAACTATTCGGAGATATATACGTGGTATTCATGACACAGATTGTGCGGCGATAAATGAAATATTTGTAGTAATAGTCAAATGTGATAACTAAATTCTATGTGATAACTACAATGCAAATTTCTCAAACACATAGAAATAAACACATTTTAGAATACCTTTTGCCGCCAAATTTACAACACATTAATGTATTGTGAATTAGAAATCTTGTTTGTATGTTTTAGATAGATATATAATAGTTAAAAAGTGTTGAGTAGGGATTTAATAGATTTTAGAATTTCTTTTAAACAACGATTACAAAATTAAACTAATTTCCCTGTTTATTTTAAAGCAAAATAAAAAAAAGATCTCAATATGCTCTTGAAGAATTTCTCCTAAATCTACTTACAATTGTTTGATATTGAAGACTAATAATTAAGGCAAACTAAACCGATAAATAAACGTATCGTGATTGGAATAGCAATGAAGGAAATATCGTTGAATTCCGTTAAGAGGATCTGTTACATTAAAAGGATATGTTTTTGGATAATTATTCGGAGATACATGTGATATTCATGAAACAGATCGTGCGACGAAAAATAGAATACATATAGTAATAGTAAATATTCTACGTAATAACTACTGTAAATTTCTAAACTAAAAAAAAAAAAAAAAAACATTTTAGTATACTTTTTGTCCCCAAATTTACAACACATTTATGTGTTGTGAATTAGAATACTTCACATATAAAACGTTTTTTGTGTTGTGATTGTGTTCTTAATATGTTGCAAAAGTGTTGATATCTGGAAATCTCTTCTTAATATGTTTCAAAAGTGTTGCTATCTAGAAATGTGTTCTAAAAATAGTTTTGTTAATTTTGTTGAAATAGTATTGAAAATAGTGTTGATAAAAATATTTTCTTATAATAGTGTTGTGCTGCACAACAGTTTGTGACCAAATTAACAAAACAATTATAAACACTACACAATTTAGGACGCTATGACACAAGATATATAAAACACTTTCTACGTGGTCCTTTTAAAACTATACAATTTTATAAAGGAAACAAGAAATAGTTTATTTTATAGAGAAAAAATATGCACGATATTACTAAGTGAGTTGATTAATTTTTCTAATAGATATAAATAACTGCATTTAAAAAAATTATGTAATTTTTAACAACACTTTTTGCACAATCTTTTTCCTTAAACAACACATTCATAACACATTCACAAGACAATTGAAAACGATTTTAATTAGAAGTGTGAATTATTGTGATCAGTTAGTATTGCAAAGTGTTTTGCGAAATTGTAGAGTGTATGTGTTGTTGCTAAATTCCACTAACAAATTCAGAGGGGCATCATTATAGGCATCATTTGGTGGAAAACTGCCACATAACATAAGGTCGCAAACCATTCAGTTTGTCATTATATAGGGAGTTTTATCCTACCCCAACTTTGCTTGATGCTAATATTTTTGAGAAAAATAAAAACATTCCAATAAAAATAACATGTTATGTACCTTGTTTTGTATGAGATGTTACATCATGAAACATATACGGTATCTCCTACTTAAGGTTGGTCTTAAATGAAAAAGGACCAATTTGTGACACATGCATTAATTTATTTTTGTTCGAAAATGCATGAAACTAGCAGGTGTTGTTACTCAGAAGCTGTCTAATTGCACTCAATTTTTTGTTTTTTTTACGAACCCAATTGATCTTTCATGACAAGCCTTCAAAGTTGATGTTTTTGAGCACATTTCTCGACGAAAGCAGCAAAACCGGTTGAAAAGCAGGAGAAAAACGGGTGATCACATGATCGAAATAGCTTATAACTGGATAGGTGAATCTATCATAAAATGGAAAATTAAGTTCGATTCGATATCGCTTCCATAGTCAGGCATTCCAATTTTATAACTTTCCGTTGAAAAATGAATTTGTAAATGTGTCAAAACGTTTTGCGCTTGTTGAGCGGAGAAGTTGAGAACACCCTTAGGCAATCGCTTATACCGTATGAACTGGTAATCGCAGTCAAAAATGTGCAGCGTCAAATGCATATTAATGGCGCGCGTAATAGAAACTTCTACAATTCATTTTATATTTTCGTATTTAAAACAAACTTAAAAATGTCTATTAAAAGTTTTTTATTATATACTTCAGTTTTCAGAAAGTTAATATCACTAAGCCAAATTTAGTTAGGGTAGAAAACACTCTTTTTTTTTAAATTAAATATCTGATTTTCGACCCTAGGTTCTGTAGTAATTTTTCCTCGTATTAATGACTATTGTTACCTCTCTGAAATTGTTTGTTGAATTTGGAAAGCCTCTATATCTATATTATAAAGGCCAAACGTATCTGTGCGTAACGCATACGTCATTTTGTGAATGGCAACACTTTCAAATTTTAAATGAAATTTTGGTATTACAATTTTGGCTACCCTTCAAATTTTTAAGTTTTAAACATCACACATTTTCAATTTTTACACCATCATATAGGGAAAAAAATATACTTTTAAATGCGATTTATTTGAAAATTGTATCTTATTTCATTTATGAAATATTATTATTTTTTAGTTTTTAATACCGTTTTTCTAATTGTGGCAACAGCCGTACTCCATTTCTATTAAAAGTAAAAGAAAAAAGGGGGAAAAATGATTACTGTATCTTTATGCTGCCATTTTCTTATTAAAATCCCGAAAAAAGAAATTTAAATAAGTATCCGGTGAATTTTGATATCATTTACAAAAAATTTGATTTACACTTAAAAAATATCAACAGTTTAATATCTGCTTCAGCTAATAACATCGAGATTTCACGTTTTGAATCAAAATGATCAAATTAAAAAATATTTTTTTGAAAAGGTGAATACAGATACGAAATATTCTTTTGTAAATTTTGATGTTGTGAAAATGATGACGGGATTTGATTTCACGGTAAAAAAATTCCATGATTGAGACAAAGTTGCATAAATTATGTTTTTTTCATTTTGGAATACTAGAATTAAGATCCTCAATTGATAACTTTATCATAATAATAGAATTTATTTTTTATTGATTACATGTATGATTAAATTTTAACAATTTCTACAACTGAGTTTAATAGAAATAGTATTTTGTTAACTCTATGTCAAATATGATTTGTTTAAGAGTTAGACATACTAATATAAGATGCATTTTTTACTATGACTAATTTTGTTGGTTTATTATATTTTTTATTATTTATAACAATCCCTTCTTAAACATTTTCTTCTGTCAAAATTTGACGGGTTCTACCTAGTAACAAATGAATTCCATGATCTAATTGTTTGACGAATTGCAGCTTACCTCAACCTTTACGATTTCTTAACCCTTTCGGTGTCTCATTTTTTTCAATTTTTAGAAAAAATACTTTTACGTTAGTTGGATTAACATTAGCTATCCAAACAGATTGATTAGAGATTAACAAATATTTAATTGTCTGAAACATAACGAAAGTTGCGATTTTGATTACTATTTAATTCATATTCATATGCAATATGCTGCGCAAGAATTTTTGGAGGTGTTTCATAAATACTATATTACAACAAGTTTTAACTGATATTACAGCTTTCTAATAGTTTTAGCGCTTTATTACACATGATTCTTTTAGAAAAGTAACCTTTACTTTAATTTTAAAGAATGAAATATATGTTTATTAAAATAAAAGAACCGCAAATGGTGCAAAGAGAACTAAGCAAATATTTATTATTATTATTAATAAATGCCCATGAGTTAATGAAGCCATACACTAAATGCATAGACACATATTAACAATATTACATGTAGTCAGTAACAAAAATATTTGTTAAAACAACAACAACAATAAAAAATATGAATTCAAAGCCATGTACTATTAATAGTAAACCAGACCCGAATGAATTAAAAACTGGGTAGAATATTACTGCTGGAACATGATTTTTTCGAAATATGTAACGGATTATAATGTGTCTAAATGTCAAAATCTTTCCGAAAAAATGCACGAATTACAGTAGATTACATTCATTGAAATTCGATTATGAACTGCCACCAAAAATTTGCTGTCTCGTAATTTATAACAACTTCCATATTATTTTACAAATTGAACATATTCTGCCTATTGAAAATTATTTTTAATGTATTGGAAAAACTTTATCACTGAAAGACTTTCATAACCATAATTTTCATTATGCATGCTTTGAAAAATCGATCTTGGTGAAAGTCAATTTTTAAACCAAAAGAATTCTCAACTATTTACTGATTCACATAAATTAATATTTTGACAGCTGAAACATTAATTATTAAAGATAACATAATTTAAAATTCGAGTTTCGGGATTTGACTTTTCTAAACGGAATTTTTTTTCTTATTATAATAAAAGTAACTTTTGACAATTGCATAATTTAACGTGTCTAAAAACTCTGTGTATATTTCTTCTATAAATACACGATTCTCAACGAAATTATATAAAAATAAATTAGTTAATTTCTTATTCATAATAAGAGCTTAACTGATTTTCCTTGATTCGTCGTTATATGGGAATATATATGTATATTTAAAACGTATATTGTATTTCTTAAATAAAAAATGCTATGGCCAAACCAACATCTAAAAAGAGAGAATTTCAAGACAATCTCTGGGCCATAATATAATCTACACAGGCAATATATAAACAAAACAAACAATCTTTAGCAAATACATCCTCGGTGTCTCTACTGCTATCAAAAGAAAACCTTTTACAATATCACTTTATAAAATCTTTTTTGAGGCTTTACAGTGACTTTGTAAAGCCATTTATACTTCATTCCACGTCGGATGTATGCCTTGAAAAAAGATTTTTACTATGATCGCCGAGGCTTATTTCGTATTTTCGTGGGGACATTTTATATGTTTTCTACTTCTTTTCCAAATTTAAAGTTTGAAAGAAGACATTCTTTCTTGAAGACATTTGAAGATATTGTATAAAATTACTTGATACAATGCCATACGTTATATTAAACATTCATTGTAAGGCATGCATTCTGGAATTCTTTTTTTTTTTTTTTTTTTTTGATTCATGTATTACTTCAAGTTATTCGAAACATGCCTATTACTTTCCCTGTAAGCTGAAGATAAACGACTTGTCTGTCACTTGAGTTTATAAATGATACTCTAAATAAAATAAAAAAAAAAATACCGTAACCCTTTTCAGTTAATTATAAAAATAATTCACATTTTTATTTCTTCTTCTCAAATTTATACATACATCTCCTCTTTCTTTCAGTTTATGAGGGTGAATAACATACAAAATGTTAGATTTTAATTAACTGAGATATTGAAAGTGTCCATTAAAAACAATTCAAAATTTCAAGAGGGACATCTATTTTCTATTAGAGAGTAAAGGAATTCCCATGTAAAATTGCTAAATTTTGGAGAACTTATAATAAGTTAGTTTTATGTAATTATATGTCATTTCTTGGCATATGTATGCCAGAATATTGACAGCCTGGATCATGACAATTTCATTCTGAAACATTTTTCAAGATTGATGTGATTTTTTTTAGGTCTATCATTTTTATTTTGTTCAAATTAATATATTTTTGATATAGTTGTTCAAATACAATGTAATATTCAGTTTTGTTTGTTAATATATGGAAACCAGGAAAATGCCATAATAAAAATCTACTCAATTTATACAAAGACTTTAAACACATTATTTTCAAAGAAATATCGAACGCATTTCGCTGGTAGCTTTGATTTTACTATTTCTGACTTGAACTATGTCAAAATTAAGAAGAATTTTTTGAAGCGCCATATTTGTACCTGTTAAAAGACTAAAATGATCAAGGTGAAGAAAATGGTATTCATTTTCAGTGACAATCATATTTTAAATATGGAAAACTATTTGTAAAATACCGAATTTGTTACCTTCTTGTGTTTTATAAGGTATACCTGTTATAGGTTTATTCCCGTGTTTTATGTGTTTTATAAGGTATAAATATTAATTAGAAATTAAAAAAAAAATGAAAAAGATATTTGCATAGCATTAGGCTCTTTATTTTGCATACACCACAGTGTGACATGCCAGAAAAATGACAATCTGAAAATTAAATCTTTTATTTTGTCGCTTGAACGTACGTCTAAGAATATTTTTATTGGAAACAAACAAACAAAAATATTAAATAAATAAATAAATAAATAAATAAATAAATAAATAAATAAATAAGTAAATAAATAAATAAATAAATAATATAATCTTAATTAGATATTAGAAATGTAATGTCTCTTGAAAATACGACTAAAAATACTTTTTACTGGAATTAAAAAAAATACAATATAAAACATTTTATAAATAAAAATAAATAAATAAATAAAATAAACTGAATTAGACATTAGAAATGTAATGTCTTTTGAAAATACGACTAAAAATACTTTTTATTGGAATGTAAGAAAAAAATGCAATATACAACATTTAATAGGGATTTTAATCATGCGGGTTGCAATTTTTGAATTTTGTGATATTCTCCTATGGAGTCATAATTTACGTGCTAATGTATCCTGCTGTCCAGATAACAATTACTTAATCATAACTTGCTGATACGCCCCAAACTCTAAAATCGTAATAAAAATCCTCTTAAAATAAAGAATATCGCTGCATGAAAAATTAATAAATTTCATTGAAAAACGAAGAAAGTTTACTATTTTGATCTAAGTGATGTTATATACTAGATTCCTTTTAATAACGAAGAAAAACTTTAGCAAATCACGTAAAAGTACTAAAAAACTTTAAATTGTCCAAATTAGTAGAGGTCAAAATTTCTTATGTTGATCTAGAAGATTAAAAGATGGATTTCATTTAGAAATGTAGAAAAACTACCGCAAAACGCGAAAAACCTCTGAAAACGATATAAAAAAATTCACAAAAAGTTCAAAATTGTTGTACAAATTTTTAATAAATTTTATTTAAAATGTGACAAAATATACTATATTGGGTCAAAAGTTTAACACTGGACACGTTTTTACTAATGTGGAAAAATCGCAAAAAATAAAAAAGGAAGTGTGGAAAATCGCATTAAAAGAAAAGAAAAAAAATCACAGAAGGAGAAATTTAGTTCAGGGTACATACTTTAATGAAAGACAAAATAAATGTCGTAAATCGTGAAAAAACGCTAAAAATTTCATTTAATAATTTTAAAATTTAAAAATCGTGGTAGACAAAATATTCTATACAAAGAGAACTGTTTGAAACCGAATTCCTTTTACGAATGTCAATAAATTGCCTAGAACGTAAATAATGCTGAATTTCGCATTAAATACAACATGAGGAATTATCTTAAAACTCTTAATGTGTAAACAAGTCATATATTTCCGGGAAGATTTTTTTTCTGAAACTCCGCTGGGGACAGCCAACAAATTGAAAAAGAACGAATATCTTTTAGATAACCCTGTCAAAACTAATGTAGCAAACTGTAGATTATGATTAAATGGATTTTTGCAATAAACTGTGTTCATTTTTATACCGATAGCATATATATTAGTAGAGAGATTAAAGTTTTTATAAAAACATTTCCAAACTTTTGCAAGTTTTTTGCTTATAATTTGCAAAGTTCTTAATATAAAAAAATCTTCTTTTCTGAAAAAAAGACAAACAACATTGTACAAATATCCTATAACCAAAATTTAAAAACAAAAAATAAAAATAAAAATTGAGTGAAAAATGAGCAGGTTTACTAAATAGATTTTCATTGAGCATGCGTGAAAGTTATCAAAATTTTATTTGCATATTATGTTCGTTAAATGTATAGAGCAACTTTTGTAAAAGTCTCAAAAACATAGCTTGAAAATTCTCAAAATAATCGTCCAGAAAATACGTTAAACATCCGTTATTCCCAAAATAAAGCAAAAAGATGGGCGGTTGTATCCATTTATCCATTGATTAATGCAAATATAGCATACCAAATATAGCACATACTACTATATTTGGATACAAACCCTCATCTTTTTGCCTTATTTTAGGAATAACGTATTTTGGACTTTTTCTCTCAACGACTATTTTGAGAATTTTCAAGATATGTTTTTGAGACTTTTACAAAAGTTGCTCTATACATTTAGCTAACATAATATCCTAATGAAATTTTGATATCGTTGACGCATGCGCAAACAAAAATTATTTTGTTAACCTGCTCATTTTTCACACAGTTTTTATTATTTTGTAATTTTGATTATAGGATATTGTGTACAATGTTGTTTGTCTTATTTTCAGAGAGGAACATTATTTTATAAGAACTTTGCAAATTATAAGCAAAAAAACTTGGAAATTTTTGGGAAACTGTTTTTATAAAAACTTTAATCTCTCTATGAATATTCTTGCTATCGGTATAAGAATGAACACAGTTTATTGCAAAAATCTACTTAATCATAATCTACAGTTTGGGCGCTTTTGCTACATTAGTTTTGACAGGGTTATCCAAAGAATATTCGTTCTTTTACAATTTGTTGACGGTCCCCTAGGGAGTTTTGGAAAAAAAAATCTTATCGGAAATATATCACTTGTAGTATTATGTTTACACATTAAGAGTTTTAGGATACTTCCTCATGTACTTTTCTAGATATTCAACAAAATATCAAAAATCGCAAGTCATCTTTGGCCATGTAGTGTATATCAAAATTTTTATAAAACTGAATAAAATTTAATATGTTTCATAAAGGATAAAAGTTTTTCTAATGCCGCGCTTATACCGAAACGGAAAATAAAAAATTGCTTAAAATCGATTAAAAATAAAAAATTCCTGAGAAAAAATTTACTCTATTAGACTAAAAGATTAAAAAAAGTGATTAAAATGTTGAAAAAATATCACTAAAAAGTTCATGAAAAATTCGCAAAAAATTCAAAAATCGCTGTACGAATTTCGAATAAAATGTATTGAAATTACAACAAAAAGTTATTATGTTGTGCTGAAAGTTTAAAACAATATTTATTTACTCATGTTAAAAAATCATTGAAAAAAAAATTGCAGATGACAGAATTTGCTGCAGTGAGCTATATTATCGTAACCATAATTATTTTATGAATGTAAAAAATCAGTGCGGAATGTGAAAAAACGATGCAAAAGACTGTATTGAAATGTGACAAAAGTTTAGAAATCATAGAAAACAAAATGTTATTATACTAAATGTCAACGGAATTGAAATTCAAAATTTCATTAAATGAGTTACCTGTTTGATTATAATAGAGCATAGGTGCACGTACAATTTTTGGTTTGATGCATTGCAAGTGCACAACTGTACTAACACTAAGTAACATTACGTAACAACCATGTCATTGGGTCTCTCTTCGTTATCTATCATCTCCGGTTTTATCTTTTCGTAATGCAATACTACAAATTTTTCTAATGTTACATTATTCGTCTAACATCACGTTGTCTCTGACGGAAAATAAAATTAATTCGATGTTGACTTTCTGGATTTTATTTTTTACTTCAAGACTTCATAAAGATATCAAAGCTTTTCTCCATAGAAACTGCATTTTTTCTATGTACTTCGTACTCAAAATCATAACTACCTTACAACAATACACAAATTTAAGTGTTACTGATTGCAACTTGAAAAGTATTTTTTCATGTTTTCATTCCTATCCTACTGGAAATGTTGAAAAACCATTTATTTTCAAAAAGTCACTTTTTTACAAAATTAGTTTTTTGTTTTTTCTGTTTTCATCTGCTAGATTACGCCATTGATTATTAAATCCTTGAATCGTTTTAACTTTTATTCTGTACTTTTAAAACAGATGGTGCCATTGCGTGTTTTCGCCCTTTTGGTTGGATGAAGCGATAATCGATTGGAAACATAGCTAATTTTCCAAATTTCAGATGTATTTAAAATTTCAAAAGCAATATAACAACTCTTTCCTAAAGATGATCATAGATAATGATCGAAACGTCATATGTTGTAATTTTACTTTATTATTGGCTTTTGACATTACAGCATTTTATTTTCAACATTTAGTAAATTATTCATTATTATTATTTTATGTTAATACTGAACTTTTTCTGGTATAAATATCCACATTTTTTTATTAATTTTTACGCTTTCCTCATGGGATTTATTTATTGTTGAAATATTTAAATAAACTGAATTAGAGGCTTAATGACTAAATTTGTTTGGAAAGAAAAGTAACCAGCTCAAGACAAATAAAAAGCATTTTTTTTCTTTATTCTGCTCAGTTTTCTTTAATTTTAAATTCGAATTATCATCTAAGTATAGGACAGATGCTTAAATAATGATCTGTCGAAAACTATTTCAAGAAACATAACTTTGTTCTATGTAGTTAGATTGTAATCCACATCCATTATTTTTTTTTTAAATTCCCAATAAAAGAATACTTAAAATCGAAAAGTTTTAGCTTCCCCCTTTTTATCTTTAAAGAGAAATAGCATCGATTTAACTTAAGTGGTTGTTTTTGAAAGTTTTTTCTAAAGACAAAGATCCAGTCTTAACATTTTTGTTTTATTTTTTACTAATGGATAGTTCTTTTTTAAAGTTGATTTTCCACATTCGAATTGGAGAGAATTATTGAAAGAATTGGAAAAATCCAGAAAAAGCAAATTTAAAAACATTCACATAAAAGTAATCTATTATGGATAAAAGAGAAACAGGAAAACGGGAATGGGAAATTTTTTTATTTGTTTATTTATTTTATATGTGTGGGAGAGAATAAAAGACGCTGCAAATTTGTATATATTTTTTTAAATACAGATTTTGAAAATTGAATTCATGATTCATATTCTTAATGTGTTAATTTATAAGTACATTTATTTGCTACTAATTGTTCCTTGAATTCATGACAATATTCTTGGATAAATCTTAAATTTGTAAGATTTTATATCTTACTCACGCGCTGCTGAAATGATTTATCAAGCAGCTTTAAAAAATGTTCAGAAAATTGCAATTGTTAATTGATGCATATTCGTTTACTGAAACGGATTTGAAAGAAAAGTAGACATTTGAAATTGTCGGTAAAAAACACGCATAAGCGTGTTAATTTCAAATCGATAAAAATAATATTCAAAAATATATAACGTATCTTGAAAATTCCTAGTGTACTTTGAAATGTAACAAAATGGCGAGCTATAAATTCTGGTAAGCTCTCCTATTTAATTTTTGTACACATATTTCTGACTTGTGTTCTTGACATAAAGCCTGCTTATAAGTCTTCGTTAATATACAAGGACGTGATTGCACAAGAAAATTTACAACGGGTGGCAATCATTTGGTCGACAAATCATTTCGTCGACACCACTTCGTCGACATATCATTTCGTCGACATGTACACATCGTCGACATGGACACTTCGTCGACATATCATTTCGTCGACATATATTTCTGATGTGTATTGCACATAAGTATTAATGTATTAATCACTAGATGGCGCTGGTTTAGGCATTTCAGTAATGAACAATCTACAAAAATAGTTAATTGGTAATATTATTTTATTTAGAATCAACTCTTATTAATTAAAGCATCTAATGAAACAAAATAGATGATAAAAAAATTAAGCAATTGATATATCAATAACTAATGAAATATTTATAAAATTAATTAATTATTCAAGCTAATACTTAATTGCTGTATCATAGATTAATATTTTAATTATATTAGATTGGTTATTTAAAATGGGGGATTATTTAAGATGGGTGATTTTTATGCGTTTACGAATAAGAATGAAATGATGAATGTGTTGATAAATATCCCCTTTGAATTTGAGAACAGCCTCTACATACTTGGATAAAAAAGTAAAATTTCCTTTAACCTTTGAGGGGCAAAGCACTTCTATTAATTAAATGCTGAAATTATCGAATGCCACCAGAACTTAAAAGCAAATTTATTTCAAAATAGACCATATGCTTATCTTTGCGTACTTGATGAAATGAAAATTTTCATTTCAAAATTCTGGTGTCAATGTGACATTTTTCAATTAAAATTAAGTGGTATATATTTTATACACCTGCCCTTCAAGGGGTTAAATATTAAAATTTAATGTAGTATTTTTAATGAAGATATTCGTAAATCTTTTCTCCGGATACAAAGTTTATGAAACAGTAATTATAATAAATTATTGTTTCCTGTTTGAATCAATTATCAAATATATTTTATTTTTGAGAATATGTCATGCATTCTTTATATAAATACATTTAAATTATGAATGATTCTGTTATTAATAAAAATGATTTTAAATTATTGTTTTTCCAAATCAATTTTTTAATGTTTTTTAATCAATATTTTTTTTTCCACAATGTAATTTATGTATTGATTTTTTTTTTTTGGGGGGGGGGGAGGGGTTATGCATTTTTAAAATAAAAATTTGATGGAGTACTTGCTCATACACCTCCTCGTGGTGTACCCTGGAAACATTTTTTTTGCCCTAAGGTATGGGCGATGTTAATATTTTTGTTTTATAATAGTTTACAAAAAATCCATGTGTTCACAAACAAAGTTATTGACGAAAGGTAAATTACATACAATGTGTAGACGAAATGCCATGTAGACGAAGTGTACCTGTCGACGAAATTAAATGTCGACTAAGTGTGCCTGTCGACGAAATGTACCTGTCGACGAAATTATATGTCGACTAAGTGTACCTGTTGACGAAGTGGTGTCGACGAAATGATATGTCGACGAAGTGATTGTCGACAAAGTGTACCACTCCCATTTACAACACTAGAGAATTACAGCCGGGACTCCACAAAGAGTGTCTAACTAAGAGAATCAGCTGGAGTTGAACACATACATCTCCTATACTCTCACGCAATTAGTATCAAGCTCGCTTTTGTGTCCTGATTAAAATGTATGATTTTTTCTTCTGCAAACAACTAGTCTCGATGTGATATCAAGGAGAGCGTCTTGAATGGACAGTCGTGCATGACCTTTGCATCAGGGTTCATTTCCAGTCAGCTTGTGGTTTTGATAAAAGAAGTACTTTTTAAAATTAATCTATTTGACTTGTTTTTAACTAACATGTCAGATAATTGTTATAAATTCAAAATTCTGAGTCTCAGATGCATTAGGTGAGGCCTTGGACTATCTTCACAAAAATTTTCATCCTTATATATTCAATTGAAGAATATTTTCAGAATTTTCAAGTTATGATTTTGTGACTTTCACAAAAGTTGCTCTATATATTTAGCTAACATAATATGCAAATGAAATTTTGAAATTATTGACGCATGCGCAGTAAAAAATTATTTAGTAAACCAACTCATTTTGTATACAATTCTCATTATTTTTTAATTCTGATTACAGGGTACTGTGTGCAATGTTGTTTGTCATATTTTCTGAAAAAAATATTATTTTATATTAAGAACTCTGAAAATTATAGGGAAAAAACTTGAAAAATTTGGGACCATTTTTATAAGAACCTTAATTACTCTGCGAGTATGCATGCTATTTGCATAAAAATGAACATGGCCTATTACAATAAGGCATTCAATTATATTCTAGAGTTTGAGCGCTTTTGCTACATTAGTTTTGACAGGGTTATTCAAAAGATATTCATTCTTTTTTAATTTGATGGCGGTCCCCTATGGAGTTTCGGGAAAAAATCTTCACGGAGATGTATGACTTATACTATTATATTTATACACTAAGAGTTTCGAGATGATTCCTCATGTATTTTTCTAGATATTTAACAAAATATCTAAAATCGCAAGTGTCCAATAATCAATGGCCATATAGTGTATATAGATTTCGAATTTGTTATGTTTAGAATTGTGATTTAAACGAAAAAAGAAACATCATCTTGTAAGGTTAAAGATTCGGAAAGTGTAAACTTTGTACGAATCTGATTCGTGTAAATGTGAAAGTTTTCTTTGATATTTAATTTTTAATGGAATTGTACTTTAAAGGAGTGTTCTTTTGAAAGTGTTATGAGTTCTTTGATTTGCCATAATAAGTATTTAAAGAAAAGCATATAAAGCCAAATTAAGTATGAGTATAGTTCCTCAGTTTGTGTCAGGACAGAGATAGTTCTTATCTATAGCTAAAGTGAGCCAGATTATTTCGAGGTAGCAAATTAAACAGTCTACTTCAGTTACGCGACGACGTTATCAAGCTGATGTTAAACTAATTTAAAATTCTTTTTACTAATTTTTTTGTTTGCATTTTAATATTTTTAAATAATTCTTTTTGCATTGAATGTCTGTTGTCAATGACTAAACTTTTAGTTTTACACTTTTTTCTATTCCGTCTTGTTTGACAGTTGCATCTGTGGATTAAGAATGATGCATTGAATTTTCCCTAATAACAATTTCACCCAAAAATTATGCTTTATCCTTCATAACTTATGTCTACAGAAATCGCAGGGTCTTCTAGTAGTTGGGAAAATAAGCTCTTATGTAAAGATCTCCACAAAAAGCGCCAACGTGTAAGTGTATAAAGTGTTTAGGTTCCTTGATTTTGACTATTCTCTGCTATTTCTGTAAATAAATAAGGTAAAAATCATTGTTCGAAAATGAGCGTTCTCAAGCATTAAATTTCTATAGGATTCGCAACTCAAAGGGGTTAATAAAGTTTAGTTTCTTGATCGACCCTCCCCCCTGAAAAAAAGCATCCATTTTTTAAAGTAATAAGCACCTTTCTCATACTATATAACTTTTCTTTCTAACTTTTCACTTAGTTTGTGATTTTGCGCATTTTTTAATGCTTTTGGATCTTTTGAAACAACGAGAAAAGTTAAAAATGGATTATTTTTACAACTAAAAGCATTTCCCTGAGATATATTAAACATTGTGATCTTGTGATTGGAAGCTCAGTAACTTAGTGGTCAGAGCGTTGTACTACCACACTTCAGATTCACAGTTCGATACGGAATTGTGGAGGGAGGAAGGTCCTCTCTGCATTTCATCCCTTTAGGATTCGATAAAATGAGTACCAAATTTTCTGTAAAACTGAGAACTGAAGGTCCCCTGTTATTCTGACCGGCACATTTTCTGTTTATCACCCCAGCCCCCTGATAAAGTAAAGAAGTCTTGGTATCCATAATCTTTTATGGATTACAGTGTCATGGGTTTGTGTTTTTAGACATTTTGATGGATGTTTTTGACGAAATATTATCATATTTGAAAATTTTTACGCGTAGCGATTTGATATCACCATACCTCTACGAGAATTCTGCTTGAAGACTTGTCATCATGCCAAGTCCTTTCATATATACAAGGCTCTTGTCCGTGTACGCGTAGGCATTCGAGAGCTAATACTAAACCAACGGGAAGATTATTTTCTAATACTTCGTTTGTATTTCTACATTTTTATTTATTTATTTTTTGCATTAGATAATTGACACCTAAATCGCTATTTATTTATTTACATATTTATTTTTACTTTTTTGGTTTTGATTTTAGATATTTTTTATAAAGCTACTTTAACTTTTAAAACCAGTTCTGAGAATCAAAATGTCATTCAAAAAATATCTGTAACCAAAATTAAAAAAAGTAAAAAAAGATCTATGTAAAGATAGACCTCAACTATCCAATGCATAATAAATAAATAAATAAATAAATAAATAAAATTAAAAGTAAATTAAATATTGAAATGCATACTAGATACTAGATAATAAACTTTCCATAGGCTTGCGAGAGCCTGCGTCTGGAGAGACAGAAGCCTTAACACACGCATGCGCTAATTCTCATATTCTTCCAACAAAAAGCCTTATCTGGTGGCTTTGTATGAAAAAAAAAAGATTGGATGTAATTTTTTTTAGTACTTAAAATTAACAATCTGCTAATAACATTTAAAATTTTTCGTTTATGAATAATTTTAAATAAAACATTTTTCGTATTGTAAGATTTTAATTATAAAAATCACGACAGCGTTAAATTTAAGATGTTCTTAGTATATAACACATTTAAAGTAATTTATATTTTTTTTCCGAAAAGAAAATTTCTGTACATAAAATTATGAATGAAGAATATACACTGCCACGTAAACAATGTACACGACTGCACATAAGTTTAAGGTATAAAAAGCAGTTTTAAATTAAAAACACCCGCCATTTTATGATAAATGAAATTTAACAATAAACTTAATTACAATAATTTAATTTATTTACATGTCTATGCGAAAAGTTTACAAAGAAAAAAAATCTTGTGATATGTTTCACTTTAAAAATACACTAGATTATTGCTAAATTCTTCAATTAAGCAATTTATTTCTTATACAAATAGATTCTGCAGCCTGGGTAGAATTTTAATCAAAAGCTAATGAACTTTATTCAAACATTAAAAATATGCTGCAATTTCAAAATGCCTCGAAGAGAAGAAAATATTTAAGAGAAATCCACATTCTTTTATTTGTATTATAATGAAAGGGAATTTTCTAGATGCCAGAAGTGCACATTTGCTTAGAATTTTGACTATAAACATTTTTTTAGGTAGCAAATTTCAAAGAATGGCTGGTCTTTAAAACTTCGCAAATACTTTATTCTTTGGAATGCCTTCATTGACAACTTATTTTATAAAATGCGTTTAAGATATTAAAAATATGACTTTTTAAAACTTTATAATCTATATATATATGTATAGCACAAAATTCGGAAATATTTTACTAAAATGATTTAAAAATTAAAAGCTATACATTGCAAATTTAAAAAACTATTCTGGAAGGTGAATAAAATAGATTCTAACTATGTCTTCATTCGTGTAATTATCACTTTAAGAAAAAAAAAAGACAGTTTTACGGAGATAGTTCTGGCAATCGGCAATTCCCATTTTTAGATGGAACCATTTCCGTAAATTCTAGAAAATAATTTGTTTTTACGGGGGGGGGGGGGGGAATATAAAATTTTCATTTTCCTTTACAAAACGGGGGTTGTATTGGCGTCCCGACTGCCTGCACAATGTCCGTAAAATTGTCTGTTTTATTACAGTGTATATTTTACTATGGAAAGAGACGTAGACTTTGTTCAAAATTCCCATTCAGATTTCAAAAATGCTTCAGATTAGTGATAAAGAATATCTAAAAGGAAGAATAAATTATGAGGTTAATATCTAAGCGAGAAATTTTTTTTCCTTTACCATACACAGTTTCCTCCTGTTGTGTTAATTTCCCACATTACACAATTATTCGACAGGCGCTGGTTACTTTAAAATCACTTTATTAAATAGAATAATTCACTAGCAGCTCATTGTCGCATTCTCGTCTACTCAAATCTCAAACACAATTTTAGAATAAAAACAGAAAAAGTAATTCACTTCGCTTCAGTTTCTGGACACTAAGATTTTAATTATAGGTGGCGCAGTATGTCTGCCTACATGGAACATCTCCAGTATGGAGGCGGTGAGAATTACCCCTGGTCATAATTACTCCACCCAATCCTACCCTGTCAGAAAAATAAAAACATTTAGAAAATATAGCCATTAAGAATGTTTGAATGACAGTTATACAAGATTATAACACGCAAACTTAGTTTAACTTTTTTTTCCAGGTGGAGATATAGTGAGAATGTCACGGTAAAATTAAAAAAAAAAAATAATTATAATAATAAGTATAATAGTTTTTTCAAGTAAATTTATAAAGGGGATTCAATTCGTACATATTAAACAAAATATGTATATGATGATTGAAATATTGGAATAAATGATTCACATATTGAGATATTCCATGCTTTATTCTATTGTGCAAATTTGCTAATATTCCACCAACAATCAAAAGTATTATTTAGTCAACGTAAATAAATAAACTAAATATTGCAGCAATAGCAGTAAAATATTTTTAATGGGAATAATAAGTAATAATTTTTAGTAAAATGCAATTTTTAAAATACTTATTATTGAGGACAGCCATTAAACACTAATTAAGCATTAATTTTAATTCAAGCCGCTTTATCATAAATATTTTTCCATATTTTCAATAAAAAATATTTTTCTAATAAAAATTATTATTATTATTATTTTTTTTTTTTGTAAATAGAAAGCAGCAATATTTGTAAAAACTATTTACCGAAAATTTTATTATGAACGTTAATTTTGATATATATTTTTCCTCGATTACAGAAAAGTAATAATACGGAAGAAATATTATATCGCAAAACAAGACCAACTAGTGACGAATGACAAGAAAATTACGAAATACCCCTTCAAACAATATATGCCGTATTTGTGTTTCATTTTTTATAAATTCTAAATTTATTTAAAGGAGAAGACCGTGGTAATAAATATCGAATGATGGATAACGCACCCGCCTGTTTCAGTGCGTCATTTTCTCGGTATCAGAGGATTCTAAACGCGTACACAGGACTAATGTGTAGTCTAAAAGTTTTTTTTCAACAAAAATTTCCGAAAAACATTAAAAAAATAAAAAAAAAAATTTTCTTTGTTTTATACACTATCAAAACATAATTTGAATATATATATTTTTTACTATTAATGGTCTTATATATATATATATATATATATATATATATATAAATATATATATATATATATATATATATATGTATATATATATATATATACATATATATATATATATATGTATGTATGTATGTATACAGGGTGTCCGAAAAGTCTGGAAACGGTCGAATAACTCGAGAAATACAAATGAGATTGAAAAACGAAAATATACGTGTTAAATATTTTTAAATAAGCTACTCAGGGATACCTAATTTGACTTTTGCAACCGACCCCCCCCCCCCTTTGGGGTCAGAAGGGGTCCAACTTTGAAATCTTAAATTATAACCCCCATTTTTTATTGCAGATTCGGATTCTACGGACAAAAATACGTAACTTTTGTATTTGATGTTTATTTCGAATCCTCGTTTATCACAGTGTAATTGAGCATATTAAATCGATATATATTTCGGTTTTCCCAAACAAATTTTGCCTGATTGGCCAGAATTTTTGACGTCAAATTCCTCGTCTTTTGCAGGTATAGCGTTTCTTGAAAATCACCCGTGGCGATTATTTTGATAATGCTACGCTGTTAAAAATTTCATCCATTTTCTGTAGCGTCACCCCACAGCTTTTACAGAATATCTCTTTTATGACCAATGAAAATGCTCCATAACACAGTAAAGTAACCGTTTTCTATAAGAGCGGTGGAGTGACGATACAGCAAATAATTAAAAAAAAACCATACATCCACATCAGCCCTATTTAGAAACCACTTACTGGATAAAATAAAAATCCAAATAGAAAACTAAATTATTAATATATTTCAATGAATTTTTGTAGAGAAAAACATAAAAAAGCCCTATACACTGTAAAAAATTTAACTCATTTGCTACAGCGTCACTCCACCTCTTTTATAGAAAACGGTTACTTTTCTGTGTTATGGAGCATTGGTCATTAAAGAGATATTTTATAAAAGCTGTGGAGTGACGCTACAGCATATGGGTCAAATTTTTAACAGTGTAGCATTATCGAAATAATCGCCGCAGGTGATTTTCAAGAAGCCACTGTTCCTGCAAAAGACGAGGAATTTGACGCCAAAATTCTGCCGTGATAAACGAGCATTCGAAATAAACATAAAATACAAAAGTTACGTATTTTTGTCCGTAGAACCTGAATCTGTAATAAAAAATGGGGATTATAATTTTAGATTTCAAAGTTGGACCTCCTCTGACCCCCAGGGTGTCGGTTGCGAAAGTCAAATTTGGTATCACTGAGTAGCTTATTTAAAAATATTTAACAAGTATATTTTCGTTTTTAAATCTCTTATGTATTTCTCGAGTTATTCGACCGTTCCAGACTTTTCGGACACCCTGTATACAGACACACACACACACACACACACACACACACACACACACACACACACACACACATATATATATATATAACTATTAGATAATACTACAATTCAGCATCAAAATATAGAATAACTCATTAAATAACAAACTATATCAAACATAGGAGTAGGGTAATATATTTAAGAATGTCTGAGTGACAGAAATACTAGATTATAGAATGCAAATTTTGTTTTAAAAGAGTAAATGTATAAATATTGTATTTGTTTCAAAATTTGGATAAAGAAGGACTATCTTTAAAAAATATACTTTTCAAGTTATTATTACTATTTATTAAGTTTTTTTCAGATGGAGAATTACTGAAAACGTCATAATAAAACATTTAAAAAATTTTCATAATAGGTGTAATAGTTTTGAGAAGTATCGTAATTTCGGGTGTATAAGCCGCAGATCAAACAATTCTTTTTCGACCCAGAATTTTTTAAGAAACAAATATAACTAGTTAGATCGCCGTAAATATTTGTCTTCAATCACTAAATAAGATTTCTGGGTCAAAAAAGAATTGTTTCATCTGCTGCTTATACACCCGAAATTACGGTAACTTTATAAAGAGTGTTCAATTCGTACGTTACAGAACAAAATTATATTTGTGATGATTCCAGGGCTGCCACAGGCCACTATTCTATGTGGCATCATTTTCTTTGAACATAAATCCTTAAAAGACACTTTGACAACATTTGCAAGAAAAATACACTTTAAAATTCATATTAGAAAAATATTGGTGCTAACAGAATATAAAAATAGTCGGCTGTGGCAACCCTGTGATTCAAATGTTGGAATAATGAGTCACGTATTAGGATTTTACATGCTATATTCTATTGTGCGAATTTGCCAATATAATCAAAAGAATTAATTAGTCAACGTGCAATCCATAAAGTATATATTGCAGCAATGCTGGTAAAAAAATTAGAATTTTGGCAGTTCATTGATAATATTTCTGATATTTTTTTTCAATATTTAATATTTAAAGCAGCGATTAAACAGTGATTAAATATTAATTTTCAATTTAGCCGCCTTATAACGAATATTTTTGCTATATTTTCAATAAAGATAATTTTTCTAGTTATAATTCTTTTTCGGAAATAAAAAGCAATAACATTTATGAAACAATTTGACGGAAATTTTATTATGAACGTTTATATTCATCTATGTTTTCTCTCCATTATAAAAAAAAATAAAAAAAAAAAAAAAAAAAAAACTGAAAAAATATTATTTCGCAAAACAAGATGAAATAGTGGGGTGATGTCGGGAAATCACGAAACAACACTTTAAACAATATATGACGTATTTGTGTTTCATTTTTTATAAATTCTAAATTTATTTAAAGTCGAAGACCGTGGTAATAAATATCAAATGATGCATAACGCACCCGCCTGTTTAAATGTGTCATTTACTGAGTATCAGAGGATTTTAAGCGTGTGCACTTGACTAATGAGCTGTCTGAAAAATGTTATCCGACAAAAATTTCAGGAGAACATTTAGAAAAAGAAAAAAGAAAAAAGAAAATTGTGCTTTATTTTATAAACTGCGATAGATTAATTGATATATATACATATATATATATATATATATATAATATAATATATATATAATATAAACAGATAATATTATGCAAATTTGGTTTTATAATAGGAAATGCAGAAATATTGCATTCATTCTATGGTCCATAATTAGAAAAAAGATCACATGTAAACAATGAATTTTTTATATAATTATCATTATTATTTTTTGAAACATTTTTCTTACATGGGAGTTTAATGAGAACATCACCGTAAAATCATTAAAAAAAGTATCATAATAAATGCAATTGTTTTATCAAGAAAATATAAAATGGAAGACAATTCGCATAGTACAGAATAAAAAAAATATGTGATTCCAGTATTCAGATTTTGATTCAGGTATTGAGATAATCTCTGTTATACTCAATTTGCAAATGCTGCAAATATGACAATGTTCCACCAATAAACTAAATTAATAGTTAGTCAACGAAAGATCAATAAAGTCAATCTTTTATCATTACAGGCAAATATTTATACAATATTGGCATATCATTATAAATATTTCCTATAAAATAAATTCTTTAATATTGATAACAATTATTAAACATTAATTAAATATTATTTTTCAATCAAGTCTCTTTAAAACGAATAATTTTTCATATTTTTAATAAAAAGTATTTTTCCAATTATAATTCTCAATTTTCTTTCCGATAATAATAATAATAATAAGTTATTTAAAATTTTTTTTACAACAAATTGTTTTATTAATCTCACTATTCCATCAGTTTTTTGTTGATTATAGGAAAACAATAACACTTAAGAAATATAATTTCACAAATTACGCAAAGCCAGTGAGGTCATGTCAAGAAATTGCGAAACACTACTTTAAAAAATAGGCCTAATAATATTAATATATATAGGCCTAATAATAATAGGCCTAAAAATATTTGTGTTTCATTTTTTATAAATTATGAATTTATTTAAAGGAGAAAATCGTGGAAATAAATATCAAATGGCGCTAAATGCACTTGGCTGTTTTAATGCGTCATTTACTCAGTATCAGAGGATTCTCAGCGTGTACACTTGACTAATGAGCTGTCTCAAAAAATGTTTCCGAAGAAAATTTCCAGTGAATATTTAGAAAATAAAAATAAAATTACGCTTTGTTTTATACACTGCCGGAAGGATAAGAATGTTCAAAAAATTGTATCTTTTCATGAGTGTTTGAGTGACAGTTATACCAGATAATAGTATGCAAATTAAATTTTATAAGATGAAGTGCATAAATATTGTATTCATTCTACGATCAGGATTAAAAAATATTTGATATATGTTTAAGCAATGAATTTTTTATATTATTATCGTCATTATTTTTTCGATTTTTTTTCTCAGATGGGGAGATTTAATGAAAACGTCACTGTAAAATGGCTTAAAAAAAGTACCATAAAAAGTGTAGCACTTTTGCCAAGTAATAATATTAATAAAAACGGGGAGGGAATTTTGTATGTACATCACAGAGAAAAAATTGTATGCGGTATAAATATTCAGATTTTGATTCATGTATTGTGATATTCAGTGCTATGCTCAAATTTTTAATCGTTGCAAATATGCCAGTATTTCATAAATAGTAAAAATTAATATTTTGTCAACGTAAGATCAATAAACCCAATCTTATAGCAATACAGGCAAATATTTTTTTCCAATTTCGGCAATTCATTGGGAATATTTCCAGTAAAATATAATTTTTCAAAATATTTAATATTGAAAACAGCCACAGATATTTTCCCTATTTTCAATAAATATTATTTTTCAAACTTTAATTCTCAATTTTCTTTCAAATATTAAAAGCAACGATATTTATAAAACAATTTTACAACAAATTTTATTCTGAACGTCAATATTCATATCAGTTTTTTGTTGATTATTAGGAAAACAATGACATTAAAGAAATATTCTTTCGCAAGATATTCTAAGCCAGGAGGCCA
The DNA here is from genome assembly GCA_964019185.1 of Maratus speculifer. Taxonomy (NCBI): domain Eukaryota; kingdom Metazoa; phylum Arthropoda; class Arachnida; order Araneae; family Salticidae; genus Maratus; species Maratus speculifer. Next base: position 141,959,002 of record OZ025289.1, on the reverse strand, counting down.
TGTGAAGAAATTACGAAACACCATTTAAAAAAATATGCGGTATTTGTGTTTCATTTTTTATAAATTCTGAATTTATTTAAATGAGAAGACCGTGTTAAAAACCTTCCAATGATGCATAACGCACCCGCCTGCTTTAACACGTTCACTGCCGCTTACGTGAAGATGTGATGATGGTTAATGCCGCACTGTAGAAGTGGGGTTTTCCCAGAAGCCTATTTACTTTTTATAACAAAGAATTGGCAAAAGATTTTCCCGCGCCAGCGCGTGACTGGCTATTGAGACATCACCCCACACCACGCGCTAGCGCGTGAGTGGCACCTTAAGGCTGGCGCGTGATCGGCAGCGAATGTGTTAATGTGTCATTTACTCAGTATCAGAGGATTCTAAGCGTGTACACTTGATTAATGAGCTGTCTGAAAAAACGTTATACGACAAAAATTTCTGGAGAACATTTAGAAAAAGAATTGTGCTTTGTTTTATACACAGTCGAATAGATACAGGGTTGATACGGGTCAGGGAATTTTCAGACTAAAAAATTCTTCAATACCAGAATTTTATTATAGAAAATCTCTCCTTGAATATGGCGAAATTTCATGCTTCTTTACTAGATTTATTTTCTCATAAAAAAATATTGATATTTGACCTGGAAATTTCCTTGAAGCATAGCAACCCTGTAGATAAGAATGTTTAAAAATTGTATCTTTTTATGAGTTTTTGAATGAGAGTTATACCAGATAATAATATGCAAATTTAGTTTTATAAGAGGAAATGTATAAACATCGTATTCATTCTATGATTCGGATAAAAAGGACCATCTTTAACTACATGCTTTTCATATTAGCATTATTATTATTTTTGAATGATTATTACTTTTCAGAGATAGAAATTTATTGAAAACGTCACCGTAAAATCTTTAAAAATGTACTATAATAAATGTAATAGTTTTATCAAGAGAATTTAAAAAGAAAAACGATTCGTACATCACTAAATACAATTTAATGTGATTCAAATATTCAGATTTTGATTCAAATATTGGGATAATCAGTGCTATACGCAATTTTTAAATACTGCAACTATGTCAATATTCCACAAGTAAACTAAATTAGTATTTTGTCAACACAAAATTAACAAATTCAATCTTGTAGCAATAAAAACAAATATTTTTCCAATTTTGGCATTTCATTGGGAATATTTCCAATAAAAGGCAATTATTGAAAATATTTAATATTGAGAACAACCTCGAATATTTTTTCCATATTTTCAATAAAGAATTTTTTTTCTAACTATAATTTTTAATTTTCTTTCAAATAAAAAAGCAGCGATACTTATAAAACAATTTTACAATAAATTTCATAATGGACTTCAATATTCATATTATTTTTTTTTTTTTTTGTTGATTCTAAGAAAACAATAACACTGAAGAAATATTATTTCGCAAAATACGCTAAGCGAGAGAGGCCATGTCGAGAAATTACGAAACACATCTTAAAAAAATATATTCCGCAATTGTGTTTCATTTTTCTTTTATAAATTTTGAATTTGTTTACAGGAGAACACCGTGGTAATAAATATCAAATGAAGCATAACGCACCTGCCTGTTTTAATGCGTCATTTACTCAGTATCAGAGGATTCTAAGCGTGTACACTTGACTAATGACCTGTCTAAAAAATATTATCCAACGAAAATTTCTGGAGAACATTTAGAAAAAGAAAAAAAGAAAATAGTGCTTTATTTTATACACTGCCGGAGGTTAAAATTGTTTTAAAATTATATCTATTTAAGAAAGTTTGAGTCAGTTATACCAGACAATAGTATGCAAATTTCGTTTTATAAGAGGAAATGTATTCATATTGTATTCATTCTACGATCCGGATTAAAAAAGATCATATTTAAACAATAAGTTTTATACATTATTTACATTATTATTTTTTCGAAACTTTTTTCTCAAATGGAGATTTAATAAAAACATCGCCGTAAAAATCCTTAAAAATATATATATGATAATAAGTGTAACCGTTTTGCCAAGAAAATTTAAAAGAATGGGAGAGAAGGCAATTTTGTGTGAACATCACAGAGCAAAGTACGTATGCGATTCAAATATTCAGATTTTGATTCAAGTATTGTGATATTCAGTGTTATACTCAATTTTTAAATGTTGTAAATGTGCCAATATTTCATAAGTAATCTAAATAAATATTTAGTCAATGTAATATCAATAATGTCAAACAAATAGTAATACACACAAAATTAGTTTTCCAATTTTGACGTTTCATTGGGAATATTTTCAATAAAATGCAATTAAAAAAAATATTTAATATTAAGAACATCCAGTAAACACTAATTAAATATTAGTTTTCAATAAAGTTGCTTTATCACGAAAAATTTTTCCATAACTTCAATAAAGAATATTTTTATATAATTAACCCTCAAAAAAATTTTTTTAATAAGGAAAGCAACGATTTTTATAAAACACTTTTAGAACAAATTTTATTGTGAACTTCAATATCCATATCAGTTTTTAGGTAGCTTTCATTACAAAAAGTAAAAAGCTACCTATTGCAGCCGTCCGGAGGAAAACACTTCCGGAAAATTTTGGTATATTTTCACCGATCATGACCCCCAGACCCCAAAACCACCCTCCGTTCAAATGTTGACATATATATATATATATATATAACCATATATATATATATATATATATATATATCTGATTTTTGTCATGCGATAACTAACGTATTTATGAACCGATTTGAATGAAACTTGGTATGTACATAGTACATACAAATGTCTCGACCGAGTTCGTTGGTCAGCATCATCCGCCATTTTGTTTCAAAATGGCGGCCATTTTAAATTTTTTAAAAAATTTAAAATTTAAAATTAAATGCGAAAAAATTAAAAGTTGAAAAATATTTTCCTTTTACGTGTTAGAACTTAAAACAAAGATTCCAGAACACTTTTTATTTTGTCTATATCTTAAAAAATGATTGAGTTATAGCACTTTGAATTTTTCTTATGGCTGACATTTTGAAACGATCTGATTTTTGTCACGTGATAACACGCATACTTATGAACCGATTTCAATGAAACTTGGTATGTACATAGTACATACGAATGTCTCGACCGAGTTCGTTGGCCAGCATCATCCGCCATTTTGTTTCAAAATGGCGGCCATTTTAATTTTTTAAAAAAATTTAAAATTTAAAATTAAATGCGAAAAAATTAAAAGTTGAAAAATATTTTCCTTTTACGTGTTAGAACTTAAAACAAAGATTCCAGAACACTTTTTATTTTGTCTATATCTTAAAAAATGATTGAGTTATAGCACTTTGAATTTTTCTTATGGCTGACATTTTGAAACGATCTGATTTTTGTCACGTGATAACACGCGTACTTATGAACCGATTTCAATGAAACTTGGCATGTACATATTACATACAAATGTCTCGACCGAGTTCATTGGTCAGCATCATGCGCCATTTTGTTTCAAAATGGCGGCCATTTTAAATTTTTAAAAAAATTTAAAATTTAAAATTAAATGCGAAAAAATTAAAAGTTGAAAAATATTTTCCTTTTACGTGTTAGAACTTAAAACAAAGATTCCAGAACACTTTTTATTTTGTCTATATCTTAAAAAATGATTGAGTTATAGCACTTTGAATTTTTCTTATGGCTGGCATTTTGAAACGATGAGTTCTGATTTTTGTCACGTGATAACACCCGTACTTATAAACCGATTTCAATGAAACTTGGTATGTACATAGTACATACAAATGTCTCAACCGAGTTCGTTGGCCAGCATCATCCGCCATTTTGTTTCAAAATGGTGGCCATTTTAAATTTTTTAAAAATTTAAAAATTTAAAATTAAATGCGAAAAAATCAAAATTTGAAAAATATTTTTCTTTTACGTGTTAGAACATAAAACGACGATTCCAGAACACTTTTTATTTTGTCTATATCTTACAAAATGATTGAGTTATAGCACTTTGAATTTTTCTTATGTCTGACATTTTGAAACGATCTGATTTTTGTCACGTGATAACACGCGTATTTATCAACCGATTTCAATGAAACTTGGGATGTACATAGTACATACAAATGTCTCGATCGAGTTCGTTGGCCAGCATCATCCAGCAGTTTGTTTCAAAATGGTGGCCATTTTAAATTTTTTTAAAAATTTAAAATTTAAAATTAAATGCGAAAAAATTAAAAATTGAAAAATATTTTTTGTTTTTCGTTTTAGAACTTTAAACAACGATTCCAGAACACTTTTTATTTTGTCTATATCTTATAAAATGACTGAGTTATAGCACTTTGAATTTTGCTTATGGCTGACATTTTGAAACGGTCTGATCTGAACGATCCACAATGTTGCTTTAAAATGGCATACACTTTATGATATCGTAAAATTTGGTGACTCTCTAAATCGCTTAAAATAAAATCAGGTTGAATAAAAGATGACTAATTTCTAAAAATTCCTATTAATATTCAGTCTTGACAAAAACTAGTTTCAATCTTATAAAATCACTAATTTTATAAGATTATTTCCACTAATTTGAGCTTAGTGTTTTTGAACAATGTAACTTACCTTAAAATAAATAAATAAATATATAAGTTTATGAAAGCTACCTCTTCCTCCCGGCATTGCCGGAAGGACTTTTTTATTGATTCTAGGAAACAATAATACTGAAGAAATATTATTTCGCAAAATACTCTAAGCCAGCGAGGCCATGCTGATAAATTACGAAACACCACTTGTTTCATTTGTTATGTATTCTGAATTTATTTAAAAGAGAAGATCATGGCAATAAATATCAAATGATGCATAACGCACTCGCCTGTTTTAATGCATCATTTACTCAGTATCAGAGGATTCTAAGCGTGTATACTTGACTAATGAGTTTCTAAAAAAATGTTATCCGACAAAAATTTTCCGGAGAACATTTAGAAAAAAAAAGAAAATTGTGTTTTGTTTTATGCACCGATGGAAGGATAAAAATGTTTTAAATTTATATCTATTTAAGAAGATTTGAGTGACAGCTATAACAGATAATAGCATGCAGATTTAGTTTACTCTGATTTTGATTCAAATATTGAGATATGCAGGGCTATATTCAATTTTTAAATGTTGCAAATATTCCAATATTCCAAAAGTAATGTAAATTAATATTTAGTCAGCATGAGATCAATAAAGTCAATATTGTAGCAGTAGGCAAATTTTTTTCTAATTTTGGCACTTCACTGGGAATATTTCCAATTATAATGCAAATTTTTAAAACACTTAATATTGAGAACAGCCACGAATATTTTTTCCATATTTTCAATAGAGATTATTATTCTAACTATCATTCTTAATTTTCTTCCAAATAAAAAAAGTAAGATATTTATAAAACAATTTTGCAACAAATTTTATTATGAACTTCCATATTCATATCTGTTTTTTGCTGATTTTGAAAAAAACAGTAACACTGAAGAAATGTAACGCAAAATGCACTAAGCTAGTGAGACTATGCCGAGAAATTACGAAACACCACTTTAAAAAATATATGTCGTATTTGTATTTCATTTTTTTTTATAAATTCTGATTTTATTTACAGGAGAAGGCCATGGTAAAAAATATCAAATGATGCATAACGCACCCGCCTGTTTTAATGCGTCATTTACTCAGTATCAAAGGATTTTAAGCGTGTGCACTTGACTAATGAGCTGTCTAAAAAAATGTTATACAGTGAAAATTTCCTGAGAACATTTAGAAAACAAAAAAGAAAATAATGCTTTATTTTATACAATGCCGGAGGTTAAAATTGTCTTAAAATTATATCTATTTAAGAATGTTTGAGTGACAGTTATACCAGACAATAGTATGCATTCTACGATCCGGAATAAAAATAGTCATGCTTATAAACAATGAGTTTTTCATATTATTATCATTATTATTTTTTCGAAAGTTTTTTCTTAGATGGAGATTTAATGAAAACTTCACCGTAAAATCATTAAAAAAAGCATCATAATAAGTGTAAAGTTTTATCAAGTAAATATAAAAAAAGGGGGGGGGGTAATTTTGTGTCTACATCAAAGACCAAAATATATATGTGATTCAGGTATTTAGATATTGATTCAAGGTTTGGGATATTCAGTGCTATACTCAATTTTTAAATGCTACAAATTGGTCAATATTCCACAAGTAATCTAAATTAGTATTTAGTCAACATGAAACCAATAAAGTCAATCTTGTACCAATACAGGCAAACATTTTTCCAATTTTGGTATTTCATTCGGAATATTTCCAATAAAATGCAATTTTATTGAGATGTTTAATATTGACAACAATTGAATGTCAATGAAATATTAATTTTCAGTCGAGTCCTTTATCACAAATATTTTTCCATATTTTCAATAAAGATTACTTTTCCAACATAATACTCTTTTTTTTTTTTGTAAATAAAGAACAACAATATTTGTCAAACATTTTTACTGGAAATTATATCATAAACATTAATATTTTTATTTGTTTTCTCTCTATTATAAAAAAGTAATAACACTGAAAAAATATTATTTCGCAAAACATGACCAACTAGTGAGATTGTGCGAGGAAATTACAGAACACTACTTTAAAAAATATATGCCGTTTAAAAAATAATTAAATGTAAATTTAATTAAAATTTTTAAAATGCATTAAAAAAATGCATTTAGAAAAAAAAAAAAATTCTGAACTTTTTTTTTCTAAATTGATATTTTTGACAAGTGTCTTTTTTTTAAACTTTCGTCGGCGCGCAAATTTTCATCACATGAGCAGGCGCGCGTTGTAAATTGTACAACAGGAGAAAAACATTCAAATCAAATGAGCATGCGCGCTTTGTAAATTGTACAACAGGAGGAAAACATCCAAATCAAATGAGTAGGCGCGCATTTGACCAACTAGTGAGATTGTGCGAGGAAATTACGGAACACTACTTTAAAAAATATATGCCGTTTAAAAAATAATTAAATGTAAATTTAATTAAAATTTTTAAAATGCATTAAAAAAATGCATTTAGAAAAAAAAAAAAATCCTGAACTTTTTTTTTCTAAATTGATATTTTTGACAAGTGTCTTTTTTTTTTAAACTTTCGTCGGCGCGCAAATTTTCATCACATGAGCAAGCGCGCGTTGTAAATTGTACAACAGGAGAAAAACATTCAAATCAAATGAGCATGCGCGCTTTGTAAATTGTACAACAGGAGGAAAACATCCAAATCAAATGAGCAGGCGCGCATTGTAAATTGTACAACAGGAGGAAAACATTGAAATATTGCTGTTTTGTTTTAATAATTTAACATACAAATATCATATAAGTTTTCTCTTCTCTCAATTTATGAAAGTATTCCACAATACACTTAGATTTATTTTGTTATAACATATTAAAGGAGGCATGAATTTTGTTTTAAAAAAATAATAAAATGAAGAGAATTTTGTACTTTTTATAACGGTGCGCCCGTCGGAAGGTTAAAGATTTTAAAATGTGCATTACACAAGTCTGCGCATGAATTTTCAGATATATTTAATATTATCTTTAATATATTTTTTTATTAATATATGAAGTGAAAAACGATGAAATGTAAAATATCTTCATATACTTTCAATTGAAATAATATCTAGAAACATGTAGGCATTTTCCATGCGCAATTTTATCTCGTTAAAATACAATAAAGAAAGGATATGAAAAAGGGAGAATTAACTATTTAAAATTTTATTTGTGTGTACGTGTGTGCGAGGGGACTGGGTAATTGTGCTGGGCAGATTAACAAATTTTACAAAATCTCGGGATACAGAAACTGTACTGTTAAATATGAGGTATCAAAATATTCACAATTAAACAAGATTTTATTATTTAAAAAAAGAAAATTGACTTTTTGACCAATTTTGAGATAAACAGTTCCCTTAAACTCAAAGAAAAATTAACGTTAAGTATTGCTCGTAAAAATATCAAAAAGATGTAGAAATAATCAAATTTGATAAAAATTCTGCAGAAAAGATCGAAAAAATTGCTTTCAATATTAACAAGTCGGAAATTGTGCGTGAAACACAGAAGTAAGATGTGTTCGTACTCTAACAACTCTTTAAAATTTTCAAATTTTGGAATAATAGTATACAGTACCTCGGATACCGTATAAGTGTCCAAAATTTTTTGTGTGTTCCTGTAAATACTACCTGCTTTCTATTATACAAAAAATAATCTTTAATAAACCTCAACAACGTATATCACAATATGTGAAACAGTTTAATATAATTAAAACTCACCCCAAACAATGTTTCCCCCTGAACCATTATGCAATGAAATACTTTTGTGTGGCTTGTAAACTAATATAAGTAAATATTTTTTGCACCCCAGACTGTACAGAATGTGTATTTTAGTATTTATTTCATAGATGTTTATCTATTTCATTATGTTTGGAAAAGTGCAACATCATTAAAATGCAAATGAAAATATTTTTTCCCATTGGTCGTAATGTGACGGAAAGTTTTTGATTGTCTGTATAATTGAACTATACATCTGATTTTTATAAAATTTTAAATGAATCGACAAAATTATTCAACAGTTATATATTTCAAATGTCAAATAATTTGGTTGGGTAGTTGTTGCGTTGTCATATGCGGACATTCACACAGACGGACAGACAAAGAGACGGACGGACAAAACAACGACTATGTACTACGTGTTTATATAATTAAAACGCCTCTAAAAAGAGTGCTAGATTCTTTATTTGTGTGCATTGAAAATATGCTGCATTCGCGGCACAAAGTGGAGTTAGCTCTCCATATTATTATAAAGCGAGTGATTTATGGCATGTTTTTTTTTTTTTTTCGACGTAAATATAAGTCGCCAAGAAATTTATGAATGAAAATATTTATATATATATTTGGTACTACTCTATTATCCCGTCGACCGATTTCGCCAAATTATACAAATCGCCAAACTAATAGCCAAATTATACATATTGACGTAATTTTTATTTTAAATAATAAAAAAACAAATAATTAGTAGAATATTAATAAAAATAGAAATAAAAAGTCGAAATAAAAAGCACTTAATGACGTTTTAAACACATGTATCGTATTTAATGTCTTTGAATTGACATTCAAAATCATCCATTATTGGCATTTAATCTTATAATTTGCCGATAATATTTTGATCGACGGGATAACAGAGTAGTACCATATTTTTATAACGGTTTTGATAATTAATGAAAAGTACATAATCGAAGGTTAGGGAGGTTAAAAGAAATAAAAAAAAATGGAGAGAATAAGGATCCGCTTTTCAAAAAATAAATACCGACATCCTATTTAATAAGATTTGAAGCAATACTTGATTTTAGATATTTGCTAGTGTTGGTACGATTTTTTAGTTTAAACTATTTTAATTATGTAAGTTTCTTTTGTCAATATTTAGAATTCATGCATATTACTCGATTCTTATAACCCACCAAAAGACCATCACGAACGCTAATCCCATCGGGTGCAGGGAATCTGCTGTGGATACGAGGTCCTTAGTAGCAATTGGCATGCCTTTCCAAAATTAAGTTTTGGATATTTTATTAAAATTCAAATTGCAGGGACGTTTATAAATACAACCGTTGCCATTTTGATGCTTCTAAAAATCTCTTTCGAACTTTATAGCGTTATGTGTTTGTCATAAAGTATCATCATCAAGAGAATAAAAGTAACTGTTAGTACTTCTACTCTGTTATCTACTGGTTTTTGAGCAATAGATTTGCATATTATATATTCATTAGGATTATTGTTTTTTTATAACCTTCTATATATATAAACAAGAAAGAAAAAATTATGCGTCAAGCACAGATTATAAAACACTATCCAACACATTCAGAATAATGTATGAAAACTACACCGTTTAAGAAGTTAAAATATTATATTTAATTCATTAATTAATATGGAAAGACAATTTGTATTACTCAGGAAGTAATTTATAGTAAACCTAAGCAACGTATATCAATTTTAATATAAATGAAATAATTTAGCGTAATTAAAATTTTTAAAAAGCCGCAAATAATGTCCTTCCCCCTTGCATATACCATTAAGTAACGGAATTCTTTTGTGTTGCCCTGCAAAAGAATAATAAATGATGTTTGGGCAGCATATTATACAAAATGTTTATTTTCGTGCTCTTTAGAAATGCATATAAATTTCATTACGTTTCGACGGATATACCATTATTAAAAAGCACTTGAAACTATTTTATCCCATCGTCCATAATGTAACAGAATAGACTATCCCTGTATTTGAACTATATTTCCGATTTTACTAAAATTTAAAATGGCTCAACAAAATTCTGCGACAAATATATATTTAAAATTTAAAAAGACTCGGTTGGATAGTTTTTGTGCTGTTATATGTGAGAAGATAGACGGAAAACAGATATACAGATAGACGGATGGATCACAGGGCGAATTTTGGTGCTACTTATTTACATAACTTATGAACGTTATTAAAAAAAAACACACTTAAATTAAGAAGCGCATGCCGAAATTGATAATGCATATCCAGCAATTATTACTCAAAGAATGTATTGTAAGATTTCTTTTGCGCATCCTTGTAAATAGATTAAAATGGTATGACTGACCTGTTGTAATATAATCTAGTGAAATGAAGTTAATTATATTACTTTCAATACATTCGCAAAAGCGTAATGCATTAAGATACTCTGAAAATGTTTTTTTTCTCACAGAACATAATGTAATAATATTCGTCTGTATATGAACTGTAAATGAACTATTAATTCCGTAGACTTAAGATACAATACTAAACATGCCTATGAAATCCTAAATAAGTTTTACCACACTGTTAAAAATAAAGGTGACAAACCGGTGCCATTTGGGACCCGGAGGTGAAAAGGCGGTGCCATTTGGAACCCTAGGGTGTCATAGGAGCTTGAATATGCGGTTGGGGTGACGACAGCTCTGTTACTGGATGATGGGAGCTAAATAAGGTGCCATGCACTTCGTAACCACCTCATCGGGTGACTGGCAACTTGCGCATGCGCTATGACGCGTGTCTTTCTGCTTTCGGTGTCGGCAAGTAAAGTTTACGGGTGTGAGCAAATCAAAACATGCCAGTGTGTAAATTGGCGATATTAATTGAGGACTAACCACTGAGCTACAATGAAACAACAATGAGGACTTAACGATCCGATTTGCTTGACCAGTGAACCGGGCAAAGTCTGATTAAAGGTAAGATTTAACTTTATTTTATTTTATTTTATTGTTACGTTAATTTATCGTACATCCCTATAAGTAATGTCATAAAAAAACAGTAAATTAGATTTTTTTTGTTAGTATGATTGATTGTTAAGTTTATTATGTGAATCTACAAGCTACACTCTCACCAAAATACCCGCTTGCTAATGTTAAACCTATGAGATAGTTATTTTACAATTTCTCGTTTACCTGTCAATATTTTTAAATGATTTATCTAGGCCTTAGCTACCGAGGAGCAATTGGATCAAACTGCTCTAGGCACGGGAATCCTAAAGGCGCATAATTAGAAAGAGCGAAATGAAATATTGTAAAAATATTTACGTATTTTTTCATTACAAATCAGTTATTATAGACGAATCTTGTTGCAATCGGAATATTCTATGACTATTTTACCTTGTGTTTAAACTCAACTGTTTAGATTTAACCCTTAACTGCTGTTAGTGGTCTCAGACACCGTGGGTTTTTCAAGTTTCACAGTTTAACTTGTAATTTTTAGTTTAACTATAGATACTGGTCAATTTTTTTTAGTTTGGAGTCTTATTACTACCTCTAAATACTTTTGAATAGCTGATTTTGATTTATGATATTCTTGTACATAAAGTTTAATACATAAATCGCATTCTGAGAATTTATGTAACATTTTATTCATCTTCAGATTAAATGGTCTGACAGACAGCTCACAGTAGTTATGTAACAATTTTTGTCAGAGCAGTTAAGGTTAAAATATGTTTTTGCGTCTATATACAGTTAAAATAAGCAATTAATTTTATTCGCGAAGTTTTAATTTGAACCTTTACACGGGATCTCGGACAGCATCTGGCCGGCTTTGCATATATTGTCGGATAGATGCTATCCGAACCCCTCCTGTAAAGGCTAATTCACACCATATTGCAGCCTCGCGTAACTTCTCTAATATTGTTTCAGTATACCTGATTTGTCTTTATTTGAGAGGGGGGGGGGGGGGTAATTTTTTCATTTAAGACAATTGAATACTTGCAAATCTTAAAGTAATCAAAACTTATTTACAGGTTTTTCATTATTAATATTTTCCTTATTAACCACCATTATTTGAAAAATAATCTTCATAATAAGATTAGATCGGGACGCGGTAGCACGGACAATCATTTAGTCTCATTTAAGTATAAAAATCATGGAAAAAACCTCGATTTGCAAATTAAAACGTTATTAGTCAGCCAAGTCTTACCTTGGTGGGAAATGCCTCAAAACCCGAATTTAGCGGTATCTTGGGTTTACCACTATGTTTTCTTACTCCCAATTCTTCATATTTTCATACGTTTGGTTTCATTTTCTTTCAAAAAGGTGAGAAAATGTTAGGGTATTGAATTTAATAAACCTTATGCTCTGATTATCGGCTATGCAGATTTACACCCATTTTTTTTTCGAAAGTATTCTTTCGCATTAAACTTTATTTAGTAGCAGAATTTTATGGTTGAATAAAATAAAATATTTTTTTTCCAATAATAGTAATTTAAGTTTGATTAGACCGTAATCAGTCCCCCCCCCCTTTCACAATCATCAACATCATCCGATATGACAAATTTGTAGTCATGAACATTCAAATTATAAAAGGAAAACAATCTGTATTTACTCCACTGAACTTTCAGAATAGTTTACAGAAATAGTGTGTGTTCAAAAAATATAACAATGAATAAAAACTTATATCGTAATTTTACACAAATGTGAAAATTTTCCGCAGGTGATGATGATCTCGTGTTTTAAAGGCGATTTTTGCACTGTTATTTATAAATCTTAAACATTTTTCTAATGACATAATTTTTAACAATCTTTCATTCCACTCGTTCTGAAACAAGGCCAATAAACAGGGTTGGCTTTTTACCGGTAAAAACCTGGGGAGAACGTGGTAAAAACCTAAGGATATAAAATAAACTGTTAGCCCTTAAACTGTATTTTAATACTATTGATAAAAATTCTATTTTCGTGTAATTGGTGTATTAATATATAATATCTCTATTGGGGAGAGTGGGGTGGTATGGGACTTTTTTTACAAAAGTAAGAATTATATATATATATACAAAAAAAATTCAATTTATAGCATGCAAGGTAAAACACTTTTTATCGCACAGGCTATCATAGCCTGAGAGCTTATGTGCCCTTCCGTTCTGTATGTACGTTCGTGCGTAACGCGATAGCTCATGAAAAAAATATCCGATCCACTTGAAATTTTGTATGTAGGTATATCCTGACAAGGTGCTTCCCTGATTAGTTTTTGGAGTTAATTCGATATGTATAAGGGGGGAACGGGGGACTGATGCCCCTCCCCTTAGTTGATATAAATGGGATTTTCATGCAGAATTAAGTTTTTGTTCAAAATTTAGATTAGGATCATTCTGATGAGGCGATTCCGTGACTGTTATTAGGTGTTCATTGAATAAGTATAAATAGGGGAAACAGGGGTTCTAATGCCCCCCCCCTTTATTTATATAAATGGGTTTTTCAAGCAGAATTTTCAGATTTCGTTCAAATCTCTAAATAGTTTTGGAAGTTTAATGGTTAAGTATAAAAGAGGGGGATAACTCCTTTTAAATTATATAAATTCTAAATGGGTTTTTATTAAGAATTATTTCATTTGCTCTGAATTTTGGATATAGATTTTTTATATGATAAAGCATGTCTTTGATAGTATAGGAGGTTCAATGATTAAGTATAAAAAAAGAGGAAAGGGGAGAGCTGTTTCCCCTTCTTAATTTTTTTCGAACGGAATTAACCCTTGAAAATATAAGGCTTTAATGTACAATTAGTATTTGTAGCCTGTAAGCTCAATGCCATCAGTTTAACTGGGCAGTATTCTTTATTTATTAATCCCCCTGAACAATATAGAAACATAACGTGCAAATACTATTTTATTTTAAAGAGAACGTAAGTTTCAAAATGTGTCTCATACCTCCTCATTAAGAGTTATGGGACAGCAATAATAAAAAAAAAGCTATAAGGCACAAAATAACCTATAGTGTCGGTAATATAAACAATCAAACAAAGGTTGTAAGTTGATAATGTATATGCCACAATATAAAATTCCAGTATCTTCATGACTGGAATGAAAATTCAGGATTCTCTGTCATAGGTGTCATTAAGGCCCCAAACTAGGCTCAGAATGTAAAGATGATAATGTAAAAGTGTGTAGGAGCGTTCTTTTGAAATACCTAACTCAAATTTTAATATTTTTACATGATTCTTTTCAGCAAGACAGCTGAGGATGATCCATAACCGGCCTAGTTTTTAATTTTTTCGATTTTGCTTTTATATTTTTTGTATAACGATAGTTTCAATTTCAGAACGGTTTAAACCAATTCCGTAAGTTAAAGTAATTTTTAAAAAAAATCTGAAACCAAAACTGAAAAAGTAAAAACTACGCCGGTTGCGGATCACCCTCAGCAATTTTGTGCAAAACAATCACGTAAAAATATTAAAATTTCGACGAAATATTTGAAAAGAACGCCCCCATAGACTTTGCATTATCATCCGGGTCTTTTTCTGTGCCTAGAGTTGCGCCTTAAATAATCATCAATTTATTTACATTTTGAAGTATGAATGCATATATTATCAATGTTACAATTAATATATTATCTTCTAAGAAATTTGCATGCTAGCAATTCGCATTATTATTAATTAAAAAAAAGGAACTGGGCGCGTCCCATTCATAACTTTTCTGGCATGTCCCATTCCTCGCCACTTCCTTGTTTGTGTTAAACTTCTTGTTCAAACAAAAATGCTGCTTTAGGGTTAGTTTAAATTATGGATAATATACAGTATAACAATGTTCCATAAATAGGGAAACTATTACATTTATAGATAAATAAGCCTTTAATATATTGAGTGCAAATAAATGTAATTTAAATTGGATTTTTGAAATAATTTTTTCTTTCATACATTTGCAAGTCTATGCATATCAATATTTTTTGTAAACTGAAGAATGGATTACCATTGCTTCATCTTGTATGCGATCGATGAAATGTTTAGAATAATGCACAAAGAGAAAAATCTACAGTCCCATTCCACCCGACTTTCCCCCATATAGCAAAAGGGAAAATAAAGAATTAGCCAGTTCCTTAAAGCTCCTGATATGCACTATATGGCCAGAGATGACCGTCCACTTGCGATTTTAGACATTTTGTTAAATATCTAGAAAAATGTATGAGGAATTATCCGGAAAATCTTAGTGTATAAATATAATACACTACTTGGCCATTGATTATCGTCCACTTGCGATTTTAGACATTTTGCAAGATATCTAGAAAAATACATGAGGAATTATCCTGAACCTCTCAGTGTATAAACAATACAGTACAGGTCTTCTATTTCCGTGAAGATTTTTTCCAGTAACTTTATAGGGGACCGCCAACAAATTAAAAAATGTATGAATATCTTTTGGATAACCCTGTCAAAACTAATGCGTCAAAAGCGCTCAAACTGTAGATTGTGATTAAGTGGCTTATTGTTATAAACTGTGTTCATTTTTATGTCGGTAGCATGTATACTCGTAGAGAAATGAAGGTTTTTATAAAAATACTTCCAAATTTTTCCAAGATTTTTGCTTATAATTTGCAGAGTTCTTAATATAAAATAATATTTTCTGAAAATGTGACAAACAACATTGCACATAATATTGAGAACTAATATTAAGAACTAATTTTATATTAAGAACTCTGCAAATTATAAGCAAAAATCTTGGAAAAATGGGGAGTATTTTTATAAAAACCTTAATTTATCTACGAGTATACATGCTATCTGCTATACGTTGTATTTGGGGAATCGCTATCCAAGCAATATTTGGCAGCCAAAACTTGTGGAAACGAACAAGTCGGCCCAAAACAATAATATTACCGGTAAACAACTCCTCAAATACAACCAGCAGCGCGTGAACGTAAGTGCGACATTGCGTTGTGCCAAAAAAAGCACATGGAGAAAGGAAGACACTTATTTGCAGCAACTTAAGATTTATTAATTATAATGATGAATATATTTTACCGTGGCCACGTACTAACTTTGAAAGAAAAAAAATACATTATTGGATTTTGAGGTGCTGAATCATCATACAGTTCCGATAAGAGGAAAGTCTCTTGTCATGTAGATCGGGTAGACAGTCCAAATTATGTGCACTACGGGAACAGTTTAATCTATGAAGATTTTCGATGATCGAAGACGGCAAAGGCTTTTCCACAATAGCAGAACTCCACACTTCAAATTGGAGACTAAGAATCGCTGGTTCTCACGATGACTCTCTACACATTACCGCCGGAAAGGATGAAGTACGTCGATCAAATTCCGCAGCAAGATCACGTTGACAGCTCTTGAAGTTCCCGGTATTTACGTAGCCTCAATTGGCTGGAGGGACTACTAGCACCGTCACACTGATAGACACTAACACTTTGGTAAATCCTGTTGTGTACATATGGAATTTACGATAACTAAAGTCTTTTACTGGAGTTGGAGGGAAACTGTATGCCAAAAATGCAATAAAAATACACAGTGCGGGGGCTTTTAAAAAGGATAATAACATTGCTGCAACATTCGCAATTAGAGATCTTATTCTCTCAAAACTTAACAAAAAAAGATCTATCTGTCAGATGCCCCTCAGCAAGGCGCTTGTTAGAATCATTCTTTTGTCGCGTAATCCTAAAAAAAGGAGACTCTTCTGTCCCGACGCTAACCCTCGAGAGGGCAGCGCCGGGCCACGGCAACACCCCCTATAGTCAAGGCCTCCGCAGCGAATTCCAGAAGTTTCAATATGGCTGCCCCTACAGTCCGAAGGTCCGACTCCCCTTTTACCGGTGACCTTTATTCGCAAATACCTAGTCAGTGTGCGTCAGGTCAGTCCAGCGCTAGTACGGCATGTTTCAATTCTGGCGTTTCGCCATTTTCTATTTTGTTTTGCGTTGTACAAAATTTGGATATTATAAAGACTAAAAGTAAGTGTTATCTTTTTTTCCTTATGTCACTGTTTTAACAAAGCTTTAAAGGTAATTTCTGTTAAACACACTTGTAAGATTAGTGATTACCGATTTAGTTTTCTAGCTATATGTATTGCAACAGTGGCTTTCAAATCATTTACATCTATGGTGAATTAGTATTTTGTTTAAAATAATTATAAAAAAAAAAACATAATTTTGCTTCTCATCTGAATTTTTATCCTGTTGATTTTAACTTTCAGTATTTCCTCACGGGATTTTGTTATTATTTATATGTAATATATCTTTATCAGAAAATTACTGCCCTTTAGCAATTGTTTATTTCTTTGTTTATTAAGTATTTTTCTAAATTCCAGTTTATTAGTTTGAATCCGAATTTACTTATTAAATTATATAATTTTTCTCGCTATCAGTTTAAAAATAGTTTACTATAAGTAATCTGGGTGCGCTGTTTAAATTAATTCATAAAATATTCAAAGAGTTTGTTTATTGCTATTACAGCTTTCATTAGCATATTAATTAGCTTCAGCTGTTAAATTGCTTTTGATATTTTGACAATTATCTTTTCCTTCTTTCTACTATACTTTTCTGTACTCTTAATTTGAAAGTTATTTTTATGGAAACAGATTTTTTTTTTTCTTTAATATTAGTAGATATTTTTTAGTAATAATAATAATAGTAATTTAAAACTAATTTATAAATTGATCAAGAACAGACACTTTCTTTAATAATAATAATAATAGTAAAGTATAATAATAATAGCAATTTAAAGATAATTTATAGATTGATAAGGAATAGATTTTTGTTCTTTAATAATAATTTATAATAATAATAATTTTAAAATAATTTATAGATTGATACTGAACACATTTTTTTCCTTAATAATAATAATTCTTTAAAATGTATATTTTCATAATTTATAGATTGGCAATTGACAGATTTTTTTCAATAATAATTTATAATAATAATTGTAATTTAAAAATAATTTATAAATTAATAAGAAACAGATGCTTTCTTTAATAATAATAATAATAGTAATGTATAATAACAATAGCAATTTAAAGATAATTTATAGATTGATAAGGAATAGATTTTTTTCTTTAATAATAATTTATAATAATTATAATTTTAAAATAATTTATAGATTGATACTGAACACATTTTTTCCTTAATAATAATAATACTTTAAAATTTATACTTTAATAATTTATAGATTGGCAATTGACAGATTTTTTTTCAATAATATTAATAATAATAATTTATAATAATAATTGTAATTTAAAAATAATTTATAAATTAATAAGGAACAGATGCTTTCTTTAATAATAATAATAATTTAGAATAGTAATATTAATTTAAAAATAGTTTATAAATTGATAAGTTGTTGCATCTTTTTTTTTTCTTTGTTCCAATGCCACTTGATATTATATTTAATATTAATTTATACGATTAAACAATCTTACAAGGAAATACTGAATAATAAAAAAGGTTAAAGCTAGAAAGCAAATAAAATATACCTTACTTATTTATTATTATTTGTTTTGATTTAATAAAAAACATTTTATATCTTACATATGTATAACAGAAATTATTACATAATAATGATATTAAGACAATGACATAAGTAAATGAGATAACACTTAGCATTCTGTCTTTAAATAATTCTCATCAAATAAGAAAAAAGTAAACAAATAAGACACATGGGAGTGAGTGTGAAAAGTGTGTGTGTGTGTGTGTGGGGGGGGGTGTATTTGAAATGAAAAAACTCTTCTCACACAACATATTATTTAGTACATTTTTTTCCCAATTCTTTTTTTTTTTTTTTTTTTTAATCAAGTCATCAAATTCCAGTTATGTAAACGAATTTAGCTTCAGGATTATGAAGCTAATTTACAATATAAATTTTAATATATTTTTTAGAAAAAATGATGTACTGTTATAATTTTAACCTTAAGTTTTTTTGCTGAGTTTTTTTTTTCTCTTTTCTTTCTATTATTTTCATTCTTTCTTTTCTTCAATGTATAAGTTCATTTAATGTTTTAATATAGATTTTTTTTTTTTTTTTTTTTTTTTTTTTTTTATCCTACTTATTTAAAATAGTGTGATATTGATAATGTAAAAGAAATATTCTATTTCTAAATTAAATCATATCTATTTAAAAATCCAAAGCTCAAATCTAATGCAGTTTCGCCTCTTATAAAAATTTGTATTTTAAGTCCTTTTTAGTATATTTTTTAAACAATAAGTAACCCTCTTAATTTACAACTTATATTTATAGGAAATGACAATTATTTACTTGATTACACATTCAATTAACTGAAAAAGTAAACACTATTGCTAAAAATTTTGAAAATTACAAGAAATGCAACTTTGTGTGAGGATTATTACATTCATATTACATTCCATATACATTCATATTATGGACGTGGGAAGTCGGACATCGCGATCGGCCATTTTGAAACGGTGTGAAGGCCTTGACTATAGGGGGTGTTGGCCACGGACGTCTTTCGCTAACGCTGCTCTCTCTCAAAGTGTCAAATAAATCAGAAAATCTTCCTCCCTCTCACGGCAGCGCGCGTGCGCTCAGCCAATCAGAATCTCGCATCACCCGACGCTAGGAATGATCTGGAACAAACATGCGTCATCAAGGGATGGACGCTGAGATTTCAGCGGGAAATTTGTACCAAAACGACGCTTCCGGAATGTCGTAGAACATTCTAAGCCCCGATGACTCATGTCCAGCATCTAGGAGGTATCAGTAAAGAAAATGGCGATGCTCAAAAAGGAAAAATTAGCGATCGTCACATAAAAAATACGGAAATTATCTTAAATTTTGAAATAGCATAAATTACGTATTATACGATTAAAAGACTGGGCAATTACATGATAATGATCTATATTTAAAACTAGGACTGATTAATATAATTTTAAGAATGAATAATTAATAATAAAATAATTTAGAAAAATATTATTTTGTATATTGCTATTATGTCAAATAGGGAAGCTGCGATGTATTAAATGAAAATATTGGATTTATAGGATATATTAATGAAATTATGGAAGATTAAAATTATTATTATTTTTTTTTTGAAATGAGTATTAATTAATTAATTTTTCTTAAAATAATGATCTGAATTTTTTTTCTGAAAAAAAAAAAATCTGAAAAATTTCCCTACATCCTAGCACTATCGACATAAAAATGAACACAGTTTATAACAATAAGCCACTTAATCACAATCTACAGTTTTAGCGCTTCTGCTGCATTAGTTTTGACAGGGTTATCCAAATGATATTCATTATTTTTTAATTTGTTGACGGTCTCTTATAAGGTTTCTGGAAAAAATCTTCACGGAAATATATGACCTGTACTATTATGTGTATACACTGAGAGTTTCAGGATAATTCCTCATGTATTTTTCTAGATATTTAACAAAATGTCTAAAATCGCAAGTGGACGATAATCAATGGCCAGATAGTGTAGTACAAGTCATATATTTCCCTGAAGGTTTTATTCAGAAACTCCAATAGGGGACCGTCAACAAATTAAAAAAGAATGAATACCTTTTGGATATCTTTTGGATAAATAACCTGTCAAAACTAATGTAGCAAAAGCGCCCAAACTGTAGATTATGATTAAGTGGCTTATTGTAATAAACTGCGTTCATTTTTATGTCGATAGCATGTATACTCGTAGAAAAATTAAGGTTTTCTACGAATCCGAAAAACAGTCTAAAATTTACTTAAGATTTTTGCTTATAATTTGGAGAGTTCTTAATATAAAGTAACATTCTTTTCAGAAAATGTGACAAACAACATTGCACACAATACGTAATCAGAATTAAAAAATAATAAAAATTGTTCCAATATTGAGTAGGTTTACTAAATAATTTTTCACTGCGCATGCGTCAAAGATATCAAAATTTCATTTGCATATTATGTTAGCCAAATGTATAGAACAACTTTTGTGAAAGTCTCAAAATCACATCTTGAAAATTTTGAAAATAATCGTCAATAGAATACGTTGAAAATTCGTTATTCCCAAAATGAAGGAAAAACAGGAGGGGTTGTATCCATATATTCATTGATTAGTGTCAATATAGGATACATAATAGGGGCTAATAAATTATAACTAATAAATTTAAATAAAATTCCTCATTTTTTTTATTATTATTACTGGTATGGAATACCTGTACATGTTAGGGAAATTCGTTGCTAATCTGGAATAGACACTTTGTTGCAAGATATGTTTTGTAAATATGGTTAATAATGTAAATAGTTTGTAACTCTTAATGATAATACAGGAAAAGAATATCTGAATGACAAGTATGAGTTGGTCATGTAATTTTCTCGTTCTGTCCGAAAATAGGCAATAAAGAGGAAAGTGCCCAGTTAAACTGATGGCATTGAGCTCGCAGGCTATACATACAACTGTATATTATACTCTTATTTCAAAGAATATTGCCTTTCCAAAAATAAAATAAATCAACTGTAAGTTATATGACAGTGGATTAACTGCCATCCCTCTTTATACTTAACCAATGAGCCCCTAAAACTAATCAGGGAAGTGCCTTATCAGAGTGAACCTATTAACAAAATTTGAAGAAAATGTGATAATTCTGCATGATTTCTGCATATTTATATAAATTAAGGATGGTTTCACTCTCTTCTCCCCCCCTTCATATTTAACCAATGAACCTCCAATGCTAATCAGTGAAGAACCTTATCAGAATGAACCCACATATAAAATTTGAAGCAAATCTGATATTTATATAAAGAGTTATCACGTTACATACAGAACCTGCGGGCACATTAGCTGTCAGGCTTTGATAGCCTTGTGAGCTATAATTTAAATTTTATTTAAATTTTATTCTTTCTTTTTTTGTTCATCTATGATTTTTGCTGTACTTTGATGTTACATTTTAATTCGACTGTCTTGTTGTGTGTTTTCCTTAATGTGTTATTATTATTATTTCAGATAATGAACTTACATTTATAGTACTTACATTACCATGATTGATACAAGAAAAGTTTCCGACTCTTTATCATGAAGAAGGTGCAGAAATTTCTGTGTTTCAACCTGTTACTGTGCTCCGCAACTCAAGCAACTTGTTAAATTACTCATGCTATGTATTAATTTTATATAAACAGTTAATTACCAAAACTGATAATTTTATAAGCTTAGTTACTTTGTGGTATGCATTATTTTGGTTGTTTAACGTTAACTATAGCAAAAGCCAATTTAAATTTTTATCATTTTTATTAGATACTTATGTCTTCAAAATTTTCTCAGTGTCATCAGTTCCACATAATGTTACGTCTTTGTTTAATAATATTTAATATATTCTTGGTGTTTACAATAAAAAGATTATTTGAACTAAAAGGTTGTTTTTTTTTAATTCAGTGTTTTATTCCTTTCATTATAATTACTCTTTAGATTAAAATTTCAGATGCAATAAGTCAAAACACAAAAACAATTTGGCAGAAAGTTTTTTGATGTGGATACAGGACTAGAAATCAGCAGCCGTTAGCCGTCAAATGAAACTAAATTATAGAAAAATTATTCCTAGTCGTCAAATCTTGATAACTAGCTTTCTTTAACTTTAATTTTTGTTTAGCAAATGCTTTCATTTGTATTTTAGCATACATCCCCCTCCCTCTGCACCATGACATTAGCACATGTCTTAAGAATTTTGAACCTTTCAATAACCTCTAAGTTAACTTCAATTTCACCAATGACTGATAAAACTGGTCCTTGGATATTACACCCCTGTAAACAAGATTTTCTTTTATTATGAGATATTTCTGCATCCTTATATGTTCCTAAAATAAGAAACTGTATTAAAATCGTTTTAAAATTTTTGTATTCCCTTCCTCAAACAAACAAACAAAAAAAAGTGTGATTTGGAAATGTTTTAAATGCCACACCGTAATTGGCAACCAAAGATTCATTTATTTGCTAACTTTTTATTTTCTGATGTACTGTTAGTCTCGGATTTTTTAAAAATTAGCTTATCCCTAGTTATATCTAAAGCTCATATTTTCTCTCTGTGGACATATTTGCTTGATTATCTGTTTTGTACGCATATTAGCTTTATAAAAAGAATAAGTTTTTCCAGAATCCAAATATTGTAGTTTAATCAGGTTTCATACTTATGGAAAGTCAGTTTTTATTTTGTTTAGTAAGAAAAAGTGTTTAATATATAAAGTTTCCTCCCCACTTCCCTTCAATACATTAAAATTAAATATGCAATGCAATATTATTAGTATTAACATGGTTGTGAAAAGAAATAAGAAAATATGAAATGCAGTTGGCACATCAAAAAAAAATTGTAGGCATTATTTTGACACCTTACATACAGTTCTTAATTTCTAATCCTGTGTGGATATATGCTATAAAATATGGATTTGCATAAGTTCACTATAAATGTAAGTACTACATATATTGTAAAAATGATTTTTTTTTACTCTATTTCATCTGTGATTTTACCACAACTATAAAATGAACTTATTTTCTATAATTCATTTCATAGCTTGATGGCTAACTTTCTGGAAGAATTTTAAAGAATATGAAGTATTTTTACTAATTTAAAAGTTACACAGCATTTATTACATATTCTTTTCTAATTTGTGTTTTACATTTTTTTAATTAGATACAGCAGCGTAGCTGAAAAAATATCGGTGCGTTGTTTGACATTAATATTTCACAACTAAAATCTGAGAAACGCTTATTTTAAAATTTTGTAGCATTTCTTCTATTATATGAAAATCTTAATCCTCCGAAAAGTTCACGACCGTCAAAATGATCAGTAACTAATATGTTCAACGAAGTGTTCGCCTCATGGAAGCAAAATAATTTTAATGGAACTTCCAGCCGTATTGCGGCCTTCACATGGAGCAAAAACAACATTGATCTTCAACACCCATCTGCGTAGATATTTAATAACAGGTGTATTGCCTTCGAACAATCAGATCTTAACTCACTTGACTTCTGTAGAAAAGCTAGAAATAGAAACTCCCCAGTTTGCATTGTATGTGATGCGAAATTATCAAGGCATAGAATGATTTAAATCAGAATTATCTGCAGCGGACTGTCAATTCGGTGATTTTTCGTTTTCAAACTTGTGTAAAAAATAAATATCAAGCCAGTGAACAATTTGTTAAAATATTGTTATTTCTTTTACTTTTTTATTATTAAATTATGGCATATATTTTACAGGATATAGCATTTTTCTGTGTCCCCATACTTTTCAGTTGCCCTGTATACAGCGTTCGAAATCCTTGGTGGTCCGCTGGTCCGAGACCACCGATAATTCAATCGGACCATTAATTTGAAAAATTTAGTGGTCCGCAGGACCAGTGCCTTTTTTCAGACCCTTAGAAAACTGCAACCGATCGGACATAAAATTTTTTTTTATTATTATCAGTGATGCCGCGGACGCGTTATAGCGCATAAATTACTCAAAAAATCGGCAATGGGATGCAAAAAATAGCTCTTACGCGTCCCACGGGACGCATAATTTCGTTAAAGGATCGAGAAAAAACGGCAAATTTCGTTAAAAAATCACAAAATAACGACTAATTTACGGCAAATTTGTCAAACAATTCAGAAAAATGGTTAATTTCATTCTAAAACCCAAAACAGAAGGCAGATTTCTTCGAAAGATCGCGAAAAAACGGCAAATTTCGCCCAAAAAAATCCCGAAAAACGGCAGATTTTTTCCAAAAATTTCGGAAAAATATTAGATTTCTTCAAAAAATTGCAAAAAAAGGCAGATTTCTTCAAAAAATCGCGAAGAAAGACAAATTTTATCCAAAAATCCCGATATAACGCGAAATTTGTCAAAAAAATCGTGAAAAACAACAAATTTCCCCAAAAGATCGCGAAAAAACCACAAATTTTGTTAAAAAAGCGCTAAATAACAACTAATTTCCGACAAATATCGTCAAAAAATTCGCAAAAATGGGGCTAATTTTATCCTAAAACGTGAAAAAAAGGCAGATTTCTTCAAAGGATCACGAAAAACGGCAAATTTCCCCAAAAATCGCGATAAAACGGCAAATTTTGTCAAAAAATATTGCGAAAAACGGTATATTTCGTCAGTAAAAATAAAAGATTTTGTCAAAATAACGCGAAAAAACAGAAATTTCAACAAAAAAGCTCGAAAAAAATAAGTGAATGCCGGGAGAGAATTTTTCTGTTTTAAAAACTAATTTTCCTGCTTCAAAATTGTTGTTGCTGCTCCAAAAACTGATTTTTCTGCTTCCCAATCGGTTTTTTATTGCTCCAAATCTTTCTGAATGAATGTGACTCCTGAAAGCACCATTTCATTAAGCAAAGTACCCATTTACTCAACAAAAATATTCCTTTTTTCAGCAAAAATGTCTTTTTCAATAAACCTGTGTTGCCCCATTTTAAAAGAAATGCAAACAATAGTGATACTTGTTATCTTCTACACTTAAATAAGCATTATTTTATAATTAAATTTGTATCTTGCACATTTATTCTTTAAAAAGTACAGAAAATTTACTCTTAAGTGTTAAAATTATTTAATAGAATTTTATGTAGCGGACCAGTGATGATGTCTGCGGACCAGTAAATTCTCACGCTTACTGGTCCTTGGGACCAGTGACTTTTTTTTTAGGAATTCTAACGCTGCTGTATATAAAATAATGAAAATACATGTCAAGCAATATACTATGTGTCAAAAAAGATGGTTACGGATTACTTCTGAAAATATAAGAAAATTATAAAAATATTCATATGCAGATAGTAATTCAATTTGTACTTTCTCTTATTTTGGGAGTCAAAAAACATCAAATTTTTATAATGTTCCTGCATCTAAAAATGCCCAATCACAAAAATATTTACTGACCCTTTCTTAAACATACCCAAAAAGATTAATCCAAACATATGAGATAGAGACAGTCAAAAATCATTATTTATTTCATTTTACAAGAACTTCAAAACATAAAATTGAAAATCAGGCTTCAAATTGCATGACAAAGTCACAATATTTGACTCTAACTCAGTGATTTTTAGAGGCAGAAAATAGGTGTAGAGGTTGTGTAAATTTTGCGATTTATTCTAACAAAACCTTTTGGGTATGACTAACAATGCAATAGTGATGACTTATGATTGGTGATTTTGAAATGCAAAGACTGTATAAAAGTTAAAATTTTGAATTTTTCTTAAAATACTCTCCATGTAAATGAAAGTACAATTTGAATTCTCTGTCTTTCTATGATTATTTTTGTAGTTCATATTATCCCTCTCTGAGTTACAAAAATATGCTACAATTTTTCTTTGGACATCTGATAATGAGTTTAAAAATATAATATTCCATCAATCTAAAAGAAAAAAAAAAGACTCAAAATATTGACTGATAATGATAATTTTCTCTGCAGAATTCAATCTAAAAATGGGTAAACACTTTGTATTTCATGATTCAAACCAATAAAATTTCTTGACAAGCAGGGTGGGGGGAGGGGGGTTGCAACTGTGGGCCATAGATTGTGAGTGCTATTGCTTGTAGGATGCCACAGGGCACACTGGATTATGTGTTTCATCCGTTCACCCTCTGGGGCACTCTGGATAAGTGGTATCATTATTCTCCCATGAGATGCCATTCTTTCACCCCTTAAGGTTCCCTGGATGAGGGGTGCCATTACTCTCCCCTCAGATGCGATCCTTTCACCCTCTGGGGCACCCTGGATAAGGGGTGCCATTACTCTCCCCTGAGGCGCCATCTTTTCACCCCCTGGGGCACCCTGGTTAAGGGGTGCCATTACTCTCCCCTGAGATGCCATCATTTCACCTCTGGGGGCACCCTGGATAAAGGGTGAGATTATTCTCCCCTGTGGTGCCATCGTTTCACTCTATTGAACACTGTGGATAAGGGGTGCCATTATTCTTCTCTGAGGTGCCGTCCTTTCACCCCTTGAAACACCCTGGATTAGGGGTGCCATCCTTTCACCCTAGTTAAGGGTGCCATTTTAGCTCCTCTAGGGGGTGTCACCAGTGAGACAAGCCTTTCACCCCTAAAAGGTGCAATGTGTCACCATTAGTTTTAACAGTGCAGTTGCATGAAAATCCGAGTATATTTACGGGAGTTAGAGCGTAGAAAAATGGATAGATAAATCGAATGCATTAACACTTATCAATTTTGTTGCAAAGGGTTAAAAAGGTAACAATTTGGAAACGAACCAATGGAAATCTATGTAGATACCGCAAACTGAAAAACGATTACCAGTGGGGGAAGTCTCCGTTCTGTCGCCAAGTTTGTCGTCATATCTGACGACTAAAATTACTCGCCAAAAGTGACTCCAGGTTAGGACTATTCCCGGTATTTCGTCAAATTTCTATAGAGTGTCATTGTAATCCAATAGCATTACTTTTTGTTTCTTTTTTAATTTTTTTAGCAGTAGGAGCTGGTTTTATCAACACTTGTCAATATGAAAGTTGTAGATAATATTAAGAAGATTTATAATAAATGTAATTGGATTCAATATCTTGAAAATTGACAAAGTTAGGATTTTTTTATTAAAAACCCTATTTTTTCACCCCTTGAGCCCATTTTTAATTTTATCAAAACCCATCATATCTGAATTTTTGGCCTTTTTTTCTAGAAGTAATAATAAATTTAAACTAATTTGATATCTGTTATAATTAAGACACTGTAGGGATTTTTCAATTTTTCCCTGTTTCTACCTCTTTCGTCTAATTTTGCCCGTTAACGAACATGACCGAGTTTTTTTTGTCCATTGATTATATGTGTAAGTTTGGAAGAGATTTGTGCAGAATTATGGGAGATATCGTGTCCATAAAAAAGTGATATATACAGAAAGATACATAGATACATGCACAAAGTTTTTAACTGGGGGTAGTTTTGAGGTTTAGAAGTCATAATCGGTGTAAAATTGCAAAAATTTCTAAAAATTCCTACATAGGGAATTTGTCCGATCACAGTTAAGTAATACTTAATCTATAATCAAGCCAGGCGCGAGTCCTCCAGGGTTAAAAAACTTTCTAATAGCGTTGTTGAAAAATACCGAGAGACAAAGACTCTATTTACTTTATTCATTTTATATTAGTTTATTTTCAAATTTTTTACTTTTTTTTTTCAATAAAAGACGAAAACAGACATTCTATTTTTTAAAAGTGACAGATTTAGCCATAAAAATCTCCAATCAAAAGAAAATGAATGAAAATCCATTAGTCAGTTATAGACTTTCAGAACAATTTTAAATATACCCATTCTACATACGATCAAAAGTATATATTAAAAAATTACAAATAGTTTGATTTGACAGCAAGTAAATAACTATACTGTCACAATCGCTCCTTCCTGATTTAAAGACAGAACATCGCTGCATTATTGCAATATTGCATCTGTGCTTATATTTTTCATAAACCTAAAATATACTCATAATGAACATGAATGAACTGTGGCGCAACATTCAACAACAATCTACACTTATTTAATTTTAGTCATTAATGTATGAAAATGTTAATTTATATGTATATAATTTCATTTATTTTTTTCAGTCCCATTTAAATAAATTCCAAGTTACACTCTTATACATATACAAATTTGTCTCTACTTATAGCAAGAGGTATCAAGTTTCTCTCACTTCTGCCTTGTGCAACATAATGTCAAAATACATGATAAAAATACATATCTTATTTTAAAAGTTTGTGAAATAAGTAGCTTACAAATACAAGCAATATATCATGTAAATAAAGCAGAATAAATTTCATGAATAAAACATGAAAGTGATATCGGTTGCAAGCTAGTTCACCTCTTTAGAATGAAACCTACTTCAGTTGTTTATCAACTTCTGTGCCAAGATTCTGTGCAATTTTGAACGTGAATAGCATCAAACGACTGCAAACGTGGCTTGTTTTACTAGGAGTTACTTAAGAATATTCTTACACCTTCGATCGCATTAATCAGAGAAATTAAACAAAGAAACTTGTTGTTAATTAACACGACAGCATGTTGAAACTCATCGATTGAAATAAGTTTGATCATCTGCTGAAAACAGGTAGAATGAATATCGACGTTAGAAAATGCTTCAGATTTTAGATTATACATGTGTTTTACTCAATGCCTAGAAAACACATGAGTTTCGTGGGTATAAATTAAAGTTTTTTTTAATGTTTTAGTTTTAAATAAATACTGAATTATTGATACAAATATTTAAACTCTGACTTCAACTTATCCCATACACTGATATTTTTACGTATTTTTAAAGAAATATTATAGATGAACTCCGTCCATATTCATCCTAAAATCTATACTTATAATGAACAGCAATGAACTGCAGCGCAGCATTCAACAACAGTCTATTATTATTTAAGCTTCGTCAGTAATATTTGAAAATATTAATTGATTATAGTTATGTATTTTTTTCAGTTCTATTTAAATAAATTTTATGTTGTACTCTCACATATGAACAAATTTGTTCTATATATGTTAAAAATTGTAACAAATTTGCCTCAATTATATCATGTGCAACATAATGTCAAAATGTATGACAGAAATACAGATCCTATTTTAAAAGTTTGTGAAATAAGTTGCTTCCAAATACAAGCAATGCATCATGTAAACAAAGCAGAAAAAATTTCATGAATAAAACATGAAAGTGATATCGGTGGCGAGTTCAATTTTTTAGCCTGAAACCTACTTCCTTTGTTTATCAGCTTATGTGCTAACAGTCCATGCAATTTTAAACGTGAATAGCATCAAAAAACTGCAAACGTGGCTTGTTTAACTACGGGTTATTTAAGCATATTCCTACACCCTCGATCACATTAATCAATGAAGTTGAATAAATGAAGTGACCTTTAATTAACACGACAGCATGTTGAAACGAAACGAGTGAAATAAATTTGATCATCTGCAGAAAACAGGAAGAATGAATATCGACCAGAGAAAATGCTTCAGATTTTAAATTCTGTTTTAATTAATACATAGAGTTTTTTTTAATGTTTTAGTTTTAAATAAATACTAAGTTAATGATATGAATTTTAAAAATCTGACTTCAACTCAACACATACACTTATAATTTAATGAATTTTTAAATATATGTTAATAAATTTGCTCGCTAAAAATAAAAAGTAGTTCCAAGTTTTTCTCACTTATGTCTTGGGAAATAATGTCAAAATGCATGACAGAAATACATATCCTAACATTTTTGTTATTATACCATTCAAGGCTTTCCTTTATATCATAAAAAATAATTTTATTTATTACTAAATACGTCGTTATTATCATAAATAAAAAGAAGCAGCAATAAAAAACATATACATAATACGTGACATTAAATAAGTTAACCCAAAGAACGTTTTCATTCCAGCCGGAACGTTATCAATTAAGAGACCCAAAGTTATTTCCTCTCCTCCTTTTATTGTACTTGAAGATCCAGTTAT
The DNA here is from genome assembly GCA_964019185.1 of Maratus speculifer. Classification (NCBI taxonomy): domain Eukaryota; kingdom Metazoa; phylum Arthropoda; class Arachnida; order Araneae; family Salticidae; genus Maratus; species Maratus speculifer. Next base: position 141,928,367 of record OZ025289.1, on the reverse strand, counting down.
TTACTCATTTTCATTGATTCATTTTTTAAATGTCACCCATTATGTATATGTTTTATATTACTAAATCTTTTTATTTATGAAAATGATGATGCATTTAATAATAAATAAAATTATTTTTTTATGATATACAGTAATGTCTTGAATTGGTATAACAACAAAAAATTATGAATGTAGGCATTATCAGTACAAATGTAGACGACGACAGTTCTTTGATACATATCTTATTTCAAAAATATATTAAATAAGTTGCTTCCAAATACAAACAATGAATGAATATTGTAAATAAAGCTGAATAAATTTCATGAATAAAACATGAAAGTGATATCTGTTACTAGTTCAATTCTTTATCGTGAAACATATTTCCTTTTGTTTATCAACTTCTGTGCTAAGATTCCATGCAATTTTGAATGTGAATAGCATCAAACAACTGTAAACGTGGCTTGTTTAACTACGGGTTATTTAAGTATATTCCTACGCCTTCGATCGCATTAATGAGTGAAGTTAAACAGAGGAAGTGGTCGTTAATTAACAGGATCAGCATGTTGAAACTCATCAAGTGAAATAAGTTTGGTGATTAGCTAAAAAGAGGAAGAATGAAAATCGACGAGAGAAAATGTTCGGATTTTAGTTTCTGCATGAGTTTTAATCAATACATAAATTTTTTTCTTAAAAAAATGTTTTAGTTTTAAATAAATATTAAATTAATGATATCTATTTTTAAACCCTGACTTCAAATTACCACATACACTGATAATTTTGCATATGTTTAAAGACATAATAATAAATTTACTCTCTCTATATAACAGCTTATAACAAGTTTCTTTCACTTGTGTCTTATGCAACATAATGTCAAAATGCATGACAAAAATATATAACATATATTTTAAAACTTTGTTAAATAAGTTGCTTTCAAAAACAAGTAATATATCATGTAAATAATGCAAAATAATTTTCTTGATTAAAACTTGAAAGTGATGTCGGTTGCTAGCTCAATTCTTTACTGTGAAAACCTACTTCCTTTTTTTTATCAACTTCTGAGCTAAGAGATTATGCAATTTTGAACGTGAATAGCATCAAATAACTGCAAACGTGGCCTGTTTTACTACGGATTATTTAAACATATTCCTATCCCTTCGATCTCATTAATAGTGAAGTTAAACAAATAAAGTGGTCGTTAATTAACAAGACAACATGTTGAAATTCATCGAGTGAAATAAATTTGATCATCTGATGAAAAGAGGAGGAATAAATATCAATGAGAGAAAATGCTTCAGATTTAGATTCTGCGTGTGTTTTAATGAATTCTTAGAGATTTTTTTTAATGTTTTAATTTTAAATAAATATTAAATTAATGATAGGGATTTTAAGACTTTGACATCGGCTTAACACATACACTTATAATTTTACGTGTTTTTAAAGAATTATTGCAAAATTTTCAATATAAATAATATATACAAATCAATATATACAAAAATATCACTGAAAACTATAAAAAAATCAATGTCTCAAAAACAAATTGAGATACATCTTTGAAACAAATTGCATTTAAAAGTACATTTTTTTTCTATATGACGATGTAAAGAGTTTAAATGTGTGATGTTAAGCGTAAAATTTGCAGAAGCGAGAATTGCAAAACCGACATTGCAGGGGAAAAGTGTTGCCATTCGCAAAATGACGTATGCGTTACGCACAAATACATTTGGCCTTTATCATATAGATATGTGTTTTAATAATTACATAGAAAACTCACAAGTTTCGCGGGCACAAATTAGAGTTTTTTTTTAACCATTTCGAGTCCGATTTTTTTTTATTTCAGTTTTTTGAAAAAATTATTTTTACGGTCATAATGTTATCACTAGCTATCCAACTAGATTAATTTGTATTTAACGAATATGTCATTTGCTGAAAGATAACGAATATTATCATTTTACGTGTTTTTCAATTAATATTCATTTGATAATAGGCTAAGGAAGAATTTTTAAAGATGTTTAGAAAATATTTTATTACAATAAAATTTAACTTTTTTTTAAATTTTTCAAATACTTTTATGCTTTATTAAACATGACTCTTTCAGGAAAGTAACTTTTATGTTAAATTAAAGAGTGAAATGTATGTTCATTGTAAAAGAACCGCAAACTGCGCAAAGAGAATTAAACAAAAGACAAAAAATAATTATTTTTTCTAAATGCCTAAACATAAATGAAGTCATATATTAAATGCACGGACATATACTAACATTACTACATGTAAATAGTAGCAAAAGCTTTTCTTAAATTAAAATAATACTCCATTGAAAGACACGTACTATTAATAATATACCACACCCAAAAGGGTTAATGTTTTAGTTTTAAGAAGATATTAAATTAATTGCACTTATTTTAAAACTCCGACTTCAACATACCACATACACTGATATGTTTTCGTATTTTTAAAGAAATATTACAGATGTACTCATATTTTCCCCCCGAAAAGTAATTACCTTTACGATAATAGGGACTACTATTGTAAAAGTTATAACTGTGTTATCATATATTATAACTGGTATGAGAAATATAAAAAAAATAATAAATGTCAGTTGAATTACGAATTTAATGTACATGTTGGAAATTCCCTTTTTCACCGACTTCAAAGGATGAGATCATGAATTCGACCTGTATGTATTTCTTGTTAACTCTTTAAATAACTCTTTAAATATGAACAGATTTTGATTTTTTTTTTTTTTGAAAGTATAAGATATCCATGTGGTCCCATTTTAATTTCATTAAATTCTGATGATTAAAACTTTTTTTAAATAAAAACTTTAAAAAATCAATATTATTGTATTATTTATTCAGTTAATTATTAATTATTATTAATTATCGTATTATTTATTCAGTGATCTAAATTTTAATTCCGTTACACAATAAAAGTTTTAATAAAACGCTGAACTATTTAGATTAAATTAAGTGGATAAGGGTAATTAAGGGATTTCTAAGCCACCAATCTTTTGTAATATTCTGCACGCGATTCACAAACATTTAAAAAATATATGTTTGAAAATTATTTCAAAAACATAAAAAAATAAGGAACTTTGGATACAACCTTCAAACAAATTGTGATATAATTAGTAATTCTTTTTTCCATTTCATGGCCTAAAAATGAAACAGTGCAATATTTAAAAGTTTAAAAAGAAAAAAAAAGTTGAATTTAGCTTCTACTGTTGCTACCATCAAAATAACGCCAGGTTTATTCATTGACACGTTTGTTTTTATAATTTAAATACTCATCAGATCAATTTATTTTTTAACCTTATGTGATGAAATGTATTTATATTTTGCCACACTTGGTTAAGGCTACTCATAGTTAAGATATGTGACTGAACACTATCTGCAATTTGATTAATGTTTAGCTTATTCTCTTTTATAAACTTTTTTTACTTAACCATTATACGGAGTATAGGGTAAACCTTGCAATCGTTTTGAAAATCGAAAAAACAAATTGACGGATGTACACGTTTCAGACAATGTAAATTTTCAAAAACATATATATATATATATATATGTATATATATATATATATATATAATACCATTAAAAGTAGACAAGATTCACCAATGGATTTTTTCAATAAAACAATAAACCAAAACGAAGAATTAGAATTGAATTATAATAATAATAAAAAAAAATAGTGTAACGAGTAAATCCGAATAAATAAATAAATAAAATGAATACAAATGGAATTTGTAGCCCCAAAAGCAGAATCATCAGACCCCAAATGCTCTGGAACTACAAATGAAGTGTGCGGTTTCATCCACGTATTAGCCATGAAATAGCAAAATAATACGTATTTGGGGCTACCAGCACACAAAAACCAAATTATTAAACAAGAAACAGAGTTATTTTACAAAAAGAAGTTGAAAGTAAGTAAAAATAATAGTTATCCATAACAAACAAAAAAGATAAAGCTGAATGGAAATATAATTGAAGCGGAGAAAGTAATTAATAGTCGATATTAACATAAAATTAAATTAATAAAATAATTAAAATTAGAATTAAGTGATAACATTCATATTAACATATAACTTAAAATACCATTTTGTTACTTTAATCAGTAACATTTATTGTGACTTTACATGGTAAAAACTCATTATCTTAATATAGGATAATAAAAATTAAATAAAAAAATAAATAAATAACTAAATAAATAAAATAAAATAAAATAAAATAAAAATAAAAAATAAATATAAAATAAAATAAAATAAAATAAAAATAAATAAATATTTAAAAAATAATAATAGTAATAATATTATTAATAATAATACCAAAAATTATATCAATAACATTAAAATTAATTTGATAATTAAAATATAGCTATTTAACTATAGATATAACTAGACAAATATCCATATATTGGTGTCAATTAAACAGTTTAAAAATTATGTTAAAATAATGTTAAAATAAATAACCCACCCTCAATTATATATATACATTATATATATATATATATATATATATATATATATATGTATATAAGCCATCCATCTGTCTGTGTGTCTGTCAGTTAAATAGTGCTCTATTTCCCGAACAAAAGGAGATAGAGACTTGCAATTTTGGGAATGTACTTAATATGTAATAAGTTTATTGAATATTAGTAACCTCTATTATTCTAAACTATTTTATTCGGACTCTCGAAATATTCGTTCTGATGAAAGGTATGTAAAAATTTTCGAAATATTTTATTTTAAGGAATGAATGTAAAAGTCAATAGAATGACATACATTTTGCATAAAGAAGGGAGTCAATCGGATAATTAGTTACCAAGATATCTGTAATTACATATTTTACATTCGTCGATTTTTCATGACCCCGTATTTCATTCAAATTTCAAATATATTATGTAATTTAAAAAGAAATCTAAAGCTTAATCCGATACAATAAACTGTTAGTTAATATTACTATCCTTTTTGGGGTTATAACGATGTTTCTTTTATGCAGTTCGGCAGTACTTGATAATCCCGTGGAACAAAAGTCTATCGCCAAACTATAAAATTAAATGCCAGTAATGGATTACCGTAAATGTCACAATCACTTCGCATTAAACAATTTACACGTGTTTGTTACGTTATCAGGTTATTTTTAATTGGATATTTTCTTTTTCTTTTTATTAAATGTTTACTAATTTGTTTTTCGTTATTTTAAAAAAAATATATCTCAATTTATATAATTTACGAGTAGTTTGATGATTTATACAATTTGTCGAAATTGGTCGACGGGATAATCAAGTAGTTCCCGCAATTCCATAATAGAGCGTTACTATCTACTAAAAATACTTAAATATACGTTTAAATTTTATTTTGTAATTGCAGTGTATTTTATAAATATTTTACACATGTTTTATTTTTATATTTTATACTATGCTTATCCATGATGGGTAAGTATTATGGCGGTCCTCAATGATTAGTTTTCTTCAGCTCTCTGTAAAAGTTCTGTAAAGGAACATACAAATTTAAAACATATACTCTTTAATGTTTAATTAGCATATTAAAAGCACAGGCAATTAATCATTTTGTTTCTAATCTATTTGTATTTACCCCTTTTACGCTTATTAGAATGAATGAGGTTTTAACTGAAAACACTGAAAATAAGCATCTCTTTAGAAAACTCTAATTTTTCCGCTAAAGGAAAATAATGCTAAAGATAAGAAATGAACTTTAAAGTCTAGCTATCAGTTTTAATTTAAAAAGAGAAATAGTTCAGTGAATAAATCTTAAAAGATATTAATTTCAGAAAAATATAGAATTGCAGTAATTACACCAGTCAACAAAAATATAACTTTTTTTTATATCGCAAACAATTTTATTTGATTCGTGTTCTGTGTGCTAGAAGTAGTATAGAAAGTCAAATAAAACATTTCTATCACGTCACAATTTTATAATAGATCAATATTTATTTTTTTACATTTTTTACAAATTTTAATCTTAAATGAATTTATTTCGAATTTAAAATTTTTTTTTATTATTATTTTTGTTTGTCGATGGTACTTTGCGGTTGAGGTTTCCCTAATTACCAACCAGCAGTAATCTGCCAACATTCTAGGGTTCTATTTTCCTTGATATCGTTTTTCAGTAACAGCTATATCTTAGTGAAATTGTTCTCCACGCTCATCTCTCAAACCTCCCATATTTTAGAGGGGGAAAATCTAAATGCGAATCCAAAAAATGTATTTTTAAATATTTTATTATGTATTTTTTTTTGAAATTCATTTTATGAAAAGCTTGTAACATGTATAAAAAGCAATATGTTAACCTTGTTTAGAAAATAACAAAATATTAATATTTCATTGTTAGCGGAAAAAATACAGACAATAATTCAAGAAATACTCCAATATTTACAAGCTATTTTTTTTTTAAATTTAACATTAGGACAAACATGGAATAATGAAACAGCTTATATAAACGTATAAAAAACATTTTGTTGAACGTTGCGTCATGTCGTTGAGATTAACGTTATCAAGTTGGGTTCGTAAATTTAGATTTCCCCACATTATACACACAATCATATATTAGTAACGTGAAATGTTTAGAACCATTACAAGATAGGGGGGAAACTTTACACTAAAAAATGTTTAAGTCTTAGTCTCGGTACAAGGTTTCGGTGTAAATGCAACTGTCTACGCTTCAATTCAAAATAAATATTCCAACCCATAATTTTATCTGCAATAAATGCAATATAGCTTCAATAATTAGCAAAATATAGCCAATACTGGCTTTGTAGTATTACTACCTATCATTTTTTTTTTTTTTTTTTTTTTTTTTTTTTTTGAAGAAAATAGATGTTTTGTATCCAGTATTTTATGTTTTGTATTTAAAACAATATATGTGTCAACTTTCATACAAATAAATATTAAATTAAGATTTTCTTTTCATGTAAAATTTTTTTAAAGGATAGAATATAACATTTCAAAAATATGTATTAAAATATTTAATTGCTAAAAAGGACGTCAAATGTTAATAAAATACATTAAAAGATCTTAAAAATTTGACATGTTTCGATTGAATTTACTCAATCATCCTCGGAAAAACAAAATATACAAATAAGCACAAAGATGGAAAATGACAATAAACTATTATAAATGAAATTTAAAAAACAAATAAGCATCACGTGCGGATAATTTAAAAATAATGCAACGTGAAACATAATTAAAATATAACGAGTTTGATTTTCATTTATTTTATAAATTTCATTTGTAATAGTTTATTGTCATTTTCCATCTTTGTGTTTATTTGTATATTTTGTTTTTCTAATGATGATTGAGTAAATTCAATCGAAACATATCAAATTATTAAGATCTTTTAATGTATTTTATTAAGATTTGACGTCCTTTTTAGCAAATAAATATTTATTTATTTGCTAAAATAATTAATACTTCTGTTTATAATTTAATGTAGAATGTAACATTCATACCTTTTTGAGAGAAAAAAAAATCATTCAACAACTGTTTTGAAATACCAGATATGCCGAAGTACTTTCGCTATACGATAATCGCGTGACCTAATGTGCCTGAAGATAAGTTGAAGCACTTTTAAGGTCCGGTTACCGTATTTTTAGAATCCTCTGATTTAAAGAATAAGAATCCTTCCAATCTCTGTCGAGAAATTAAATAAATACATTAAAAGAGACATGATTAATTTTGATTCTGAATGCCTCATATGAAACAAATCTGATTTAAAAATTATTTTTTGTTTATTGGCTCTGAAAAATGTTCTTTATTTACTATTTACTTTTTATTGCTGCATTGTAAATAATAATCTGTAAAGTTATTAAAAATTTTGTAGGAAACTGGTATTCCAAGAATTTTTTATGTAATGGCGATAGCAAAAATTCATGTAACAGATACAGATTTGCACTGAAAATTACAATATCTATAAAGTTACTAAGAATTTTTTAGGAAATTGGGATTCCTAGAATTTTTTTATGTAATTCCAACCCAGGTTACAAATAAAATTTTAGTAAGATAATTGTAATTTTAGTACATTCGTTTGTAGAGTTACAGATTTCTGTAATTTTACAAAAAATATTTTCTTAGATTTACATCTTTTCTTGTACAGTGAACAGATAAAATATTAGTAAGCATACAGATTTCAACAACTTTACACCTGTAGGATTACGGATTTTTTTACAGTGTGCTTTGAGAGTTTAAGTAATAAGTGATGTCCTACATTTTGTTTATAGTTACTGATAAAAAACTGTTGACATTTCTTATTCTACTTTTTTCAACTTACAGCTATGATTAATTTCAAAGGCAAAATCGAAGGTAAAAACGACGAAATCAAAGATAAACATCTTCCGGCGTACTATGATGGCAGCTGCCGAGTGTTCTGTTTACAAAAAGAAAAAAAGAGAGAATGCACGTGACATTAAATCCAAGATGTAATGAACGAATGATTTATAAAATAAAAAAAAACTGTTATTGTTCTAATAAGGTAACCTGGGGTAATAACGCCACGTTAAGGTTCTACCAATTTTCACGGCTTAGTTTTAGATTGTATTTTTCAAACAAATATAGGTTCTGATACAGCAACTCATTGACTATCTATATAAAATAAAATAATTTAACAGATATGTATTCATAAAATGTAATGGCGTTTTTTCTTGACCCATGCTATTTGGCGTTATTACCCACCTATATGTGTAATAACGCCATGCAAACAAAACTATGAAATAAGATGAAATAATTGCATGTAGATAACCCAATTCTAAAAGTACAAACACTACAAACTTAGAAATTGAAAAATTGCATTCTAAGATATTGAAAATGTTCAATTTTTTGTGAAAGTGTAAGAAAAATAAAGGTGTGGTGTGGGAGGGGGGGATGAGGCAAAAGAATATCAGACGGTGAGCTTCTTTTTGCTTAAAAAGGACCGTTTAAATAGAAATATGAGAAACATTGCACAGTTTTAACTGTGTTTATTTGAATCAGTATTTAGGATGTAGCTCGGCCACTGTAGGGAATCAACCGGGGAATTAATGTCAAGGATTGGCGTTATTACCCCGGTATAGTTATTGCGCAGTACATTTTAAATTACAAATTTTCTCGAGAAGATATCCACAATCTTCAACAACATTTTAAAATTACATGAAATGCACTACAAATTTATGTAATGAACAAAGTATTTCCGGATAAAAACATAGTCTTCACATCACAAAACGTATCTCGCAAATTTTAGAGCAAGTGCTAATTTTAGTTGTTTGTAAAAACAATAAGACCTAAAAATTAAACAAATTAACTTGAAGCTGTTTTTTGCGATTTATATGACTCAAAACCCTTCTGCGCAGAGCACATGGGTGTCATTTACCTGATTATTTCATAATTATGCAAAATATAAGCACTTGGCGTTATTACCCCGCCTGGCGTTATTACCCCAGGGTACCTTATGAAATTTGACTTTTTAAAATATCTACTTTAAATATTCATTATTTATTAATATTTTGAAAGCTTATATGGTATATGTAGCGTCACAACTTAAGACTGAATGATCTGTAAAACAAAGAATTCATCTCAAGCTCAGTTAAATGAAACAAAATTGATTTTGACCCACTTTAGTACTAACAGGCTTATACTAAATATTCTAAACTTTTCATGAAAATTATCACCGAAAAAAAACCGTGCTATAAAATATTTTCTTCTACCCTTTAATTATCCTCTAAAAATCTCCATATTTCAGGCATAAATATGTATTTCTCTTTCCAATATTTTTTACCTAATTATAACATTCACAGTTTTTTAAGATGTTAAATTGGCTTTGCTTCAGTAATCTCCAAGATGAATAAATACTTTTTTTGGATCCCACCCAGATTTGTTAATAAGGCTATAGTTAATTAATATACTAAGAAAAAGTAAAAAAATGAAATAAAATATTCGGATTACTGACGATAATCATTATAAGAAGCGATGAGAGTTTGAATGATAAGTGGTAAAATTAATACTTGAATTCCTTTTAATATTAACATTATTTGGTTGACTAAGGCGATATAAATTGGTACTCATTTTTTTGAAGTAAAATTTCTTAAAATATTATAAATTTTTAAAAACTGTGAAATGTACAAGCAAAACATAAATTTCTCAGGGGTAAATTCGCACCAGAAAGAAGAAGTTTTTGTCCGTAATTTATAAAGAACTGTTTTTTTCTTTTTTCTTAGGGAAAAATAAACTATCTGAAAAACAACAAATTATCTGTCAAGGGGTAATTTTGTGCCACATTTGTAATCATTGGCACACTACAAGTCCCCCTCCTCCACGCCCTGACACACAATATAATTTGGGCATATAATTTTTTCACCTTTAACAATGTGATACTTATAACGATAATTTTTGAAATCAGATAATATTAAACAGCATTGTGAATTTTTATTTGAGAGAATATGTTTTTCAAAAGGACAGTTCGAAATTATATGAAGTACTTTGAAGGCTCTGTTGAAATTCATGATGCTTTATGCTCTTTAAAAATGCCCTTTTAACCTAATTTAACCATAAAAATTAATGTATCATGGTTATTTGAAACAAAGATTTTCGTAAATGAGTTATTAATACATCAACGAATGCATAATTAATAATCAGAAAGTTATGATACAAAAAGCGAGCACAATAATATGGAGTAAAAAAAATGAGAATGGATGTTATGGTATTTTATAATGCTGTTATATTCATCACATTGCACTTAGAGATCTTAACTTAATGTGAAGTTTTTTTAGATATTTCAGAGTATTTGGGCAATTTTTACTTCAAACTAAAAATCATCCAAAAACTCTTCTTTTTTAAATATTTAAATTTATTATAAGTTTTGTAATTTATATTTTTATAAATCCTGAAGTAAAATTAACATGAAACCCTTTCTGCAGGCAACAATGATAGAAAAATGAAATCGGGCATATACTTTATGAGTTATATAAAAAATTACATTAATTTTAATTTTAAAAATTTTAACAGCAAATTTAGCAGTAGGACTGAATAGGAGGTAAAATGAAATACAAGAATTACATTTAAAATCAACTCTGTTTGTTTATTCATATATTTTTTATAATTATTTACAATCTGTTTGTTTATTCATAATATCAATTTATGCGATGTCACGAATTCAATTTTCATTGTAAAGAAAATATCCCCTTACATGGATAACTAAATAGTGTTGATTTTAAAAGGAGTTCAAGTATTTGATTTTACCACATATCGTTTAAGCTGTTTTGCACTTACTTAGTGTATGGTTGATAATAATCTGAAAAATATGCTTAATTTTTATTTATTTCTTCAGTCTTAAATAACTTTCGCCATACTGACTGACTACTTGGACTACTTCGTGATCCAAAATAAAATCGCTATTCAATAAAATTATTAACACGCGAAAGCGCGTGATGTTGCACCAATATTAAGGGGCCACTCACGCGCCAGCGCGTGATGTGGGGTGATGTCCAGTAGCCAGTCACGCGCTGGAGCGGGAAAATCTTTCACTAATTCTTTGTTATAAAAAGTAAATGGGCTTCTGGGAAAAACCCACTTCTACAGTGCGGCATTGACTATCATCACATCTTCACCTAAGTGGCAGCTCAACGTGTTAAAAATGAAGTCAATTTAATCGGGTCATGGGTCAAAACTATTTTCTCTGTATTTATAGATATGTTTTAATGAATTTTTTCATGAAATGTATGAAAGAAAATAAGGTAAGAAAAAACACTTACACGAATAAAAAAATCAAGTTGATTGTAAAATGAATTCATGTATTTCATTTTACAACTTATCATTTAAACTATCAAGACCTACTTAGAGTATAATCGGTAATCATCCGAAAAAATATGCTTAATTAGGTGCGTTCGTAATTATATAATACGTAGCACCTATAGTGGTCGTTCAGTCCGTCCGTCTGTCCGTCCGCATATAACAACGCAAAAACTACCCAACCGAATCATTTGAAATTTAAAATACGTATTTATTACATAATTTTGTCGAGTCATTTCAAATTTTATGAAAATCGGATGCATAGATCAATTACAGGGGCAATCAAAAGTATTCCCTTACATTACGGTTAATGGGGAAAAAGTTTCAAATGCATTTTAATCATTTGAAATTTAAAATACGCAATTATTACATAATTCTGTCGAGTTATTTCAAATTTTTTGATAATCGTGTGCATAGATCAATTACAGGGGCAATCAAAAGTATTCGATTACATTATGGTCAATGGGGAAAAAGTTTCAAATATATTCTATACGTTTGAAATTTAAAATACATAATTATTACATAATTTTGTAGAGTTATTTCAAATTTTATGAAAATCGGATGCATAGATCAATTACAGGGGCAATCAAAAGTATTCCATTACATTACGGTTAATGGGGAAAAAGTTTCAAATGCATTTTAATCATTTGAAATTTAAAATACGCAATTATTACATAATTCTGTCGAGTTATTTCAAATTTTTTGATAATCGTGTGCATAGATCAATTACAGGGGCAATCAAAAGTATTCAATTACATTATGGTCAATGGGGAAAAAGTTTCAAATATATTTTATACGTTTGAAATTTAAAATACATAATTATTACATAATTTTGTAGAGTTATTTCAAATTTTATGAAAATCGGATGCATAGATCAATTATAGGGACAATCAAAAGTATTCCGTTACATTACGGTCAATAGGAAAAAAATGTTTCAAATGCATTTTAATCGTGTTACACTCATGCGAACTTAATAAAATTTATATGCAACTATAAAGTACATATTATAATATACATCTTACATAATTTGTGGTGCAAAGAACATTTGTTATTGATTTACAAGGCCACACAAAAGTATTCCATTACATAATGGTATAGGGAGAACATTGTTTGATGAGCGTTTTAATTGTAATTCATTATTTACAATTTTATGAGATTGATACATGAAAGTAATATTTTTAAAACTTCGTTATCGTACGAACGCACCTAATTTGCTACGCTTCACGTGCAATTTCCAACTTGTTTTTATTTATTTTTATCAGTGGTAAATAACTTTCGTCCTACTGATAAATTTGGATGTGATCCAAAGAAAAATTTCTATTCAATGAAATTATTGAAGCGAAGTCAATTTAATCGGATTTGGGGGTCAAAATTATTTTCTCCTTACTTATAGATTTGTTTTGATGATTTTTTTTTTAATGAAATGTATGAAAGAAATAAAGGAAAGAAAAAAATACTTATATGAATAAACGAACAGAGTTTATTTTAAATGGAATACATGCATTTCATTTTACCATTTATCATTTAAATTTTGAACAAAAATCGACGCTGTTTTTTTATTCACGAAAGTGTTTTTGTCTTTTCTTCATACATTTCATGAAAAAAATCATTAAAACATATCTATAAGTAAAGAGAAAATAATTTCGACACCTGACCCGATCAAATTGATTCGTTTCAATAATTTTCATGAATTGTAATTTTTCTTTGGATCACATCCAGATTTATTAGTAGGACGGAAGATACCACTGATAAAAATAAATAAAAATTAAGCATATTTTTCGGATTATTATCGATTACACTCGAAGTAGGTGTTGATAGTTTTAAAGTTAAGTTTTAAAATGAAATGCATGAATTCATTTTGTAATAAACTTGATTTTTTTATTCGTGTAAGTGTTTTTTTACTTATATTTCTTTCATACATTTCATGAAAAAATTCATTAAAAAATATCTATATAGAGAAAATAGTTTTGACCCACGATCCGATTAAATCGACTTCATTTCAATAATTTTATTGATTTGCAATTTTCTTTGGATCACATCCAGATTTATCAGTAGAGAGGAAATTATTTAACACTGATAGAAATAAATAAAAATTAAGCATATTTTTAAAAATTATTATTGATCAAAAACTAAGTAGGTGTTGAAAATTTTAATGGTGCGGTATATGAAATATATAAATTCCATTTAAAATCACCGCGGTTTGTTTTTTCGTCTAAGTGTTTTTTCTTTCCTTTATTTATTTTATACATTTCATGAAAAAATTCATTAAAACATATCTACAAGTAAGGAAAAAATAATTTCGACCCTTTGACCCGATTAAATTGACTTCGCTTCAATAACTTTGTTGAATTGCAAATTTTTATTTGGATTACATCCAGTTTTATCAGTTGGGCGGAAGTTATTTAACACTGATAGAAATAAATAAAAATTAAGCATATTTTTCAGATTATTATCGATCATACTCTAAGTAGGTGTAAGATAGTTTAAAAGATAAGTGGTAAAATCAAATACTTGAACTCCATTTAAAATGAACGCTATTTAGTTATTCATATAAGTGGATTTTTTCTTTATAATGAAAATTGTAAGTCGTGACATCTCATAAATTTTATGAATGAAGATTTCTTTTTTCAAAATTCTAATTTTCTGTGAATGATTTAAAGAGTTGGAGAATATTTTTATACCTTTATGTGTACACTGGAAGTAGGATTTATTCATAAATAATAAAAAAAATATTTAGCTAAATTTTTTGAAACCTTGTATAGATACTTTTTGTACTTTATATTATCTTCTACGACGTTTTCTGTACTTCAGACGGAAATAAATGAATTTTTGTTCATGTTTCATTATTTATACCGAATGAGTGATATTTTATGTGTTAAATTAGTTTTATTCAAAAGGTTTTAAACAGAACCAAGATTTTTCTTTTGAATCGCGTGAAGATATATTAATTAAATTTTAATAGTGTTAATTAAAACTAAAAGAAAAAATACTTTGCATATTAACATCGGTCATCGTCTGAAGAGGTTTTTAAAGGACAGTTTGCCAAATTTAACATTTGAATTTCCTCTAAAATCAATGCTAATTAATTATTTATTAAAACAGGGTGTTTCACAAAGGACTCCTAAATTTAAAAATCTATAACTCGGAAACAGTAATAGATAGAAACATGAAACCAGTGGTGTGTTTATTAAAAAAATCGTAAGAATCTTATACATAAATCAGAAAATTTACTTTAAAATAGCGCTCATAGATGGCGCTGAGATCGATAGGCGCTCTGTTGAGGCTGCTATTGTAGTCACTTAGCACTGATGCGAATTAAGGAGTTTTATGCGGAGTGTGTCTTGTTGGAAAATACACTTTTGCTTTTACGACCCGATTTTGAATTCAATCCATATAATTTTCATTTTGTTAGCGTCAGCACAATAATGGACTAAAATAGTGTTTCCATAGGTACGACTCCTTTAAAATTGAAATGCGAGAAACAACAAAATTCGAAATATCGTTTTTTATGTACGTTGTTGTTTCTCACATTTCAATTTTAAAGGCGTTGTTTCTATGGAAACATTATTTTCGTCTATTATTGTGCTGACACCAACAAAATTAAAATTATATGGATTGAATTTAAAATCGATTCGTAAAAGCAAAAGTGCATTTTCGAACAAGACCCACTCCGCATTAAATTCCTCAATTTGCATCACTGCTAAGTGACTTCAATATCAGCCTGAACAGAGCGCTTATCGTTTTCAGCGCCATCTATGAGCGCTATTTTTAACTAAATTTTCTGATTTATGCATAAGATTCTAACGATTTTTTTGATAAACACACCACTGGTTTCATGTTTCTATCTATCACTGTTTTTAAATTATAGATTTTAAAAGTTATGGGTCCTTTGTGAAACACCCTGTATGAAAAACCAAAACAAAGTTTTTTAGTTATTTAAAGAAGTATTCACTTCAAATCTCGGTAAAATCTTCGTTTGATTTGATCTACTACTATTAATTATTTGAAGGCCTTAAAATCAGATACATTTAATTCGATAATCAATTCAAAGAAGTATTCACTTCAAATCTCGGTAAAATCTTCGTTTGATTTGATCTACTACTATTAATTATTTGAAGGCCTTAAAATCAGATACATTTAATTCGATAATCAATTCTTCCAAATAATTTCTTAACTCAAATTGCTAGATCACGTAGAGAGACGAAAGATAGACAAAGTCCAGTTTAGAACATCTTTCAACTATGATGGAAAGTGTTAAAAAGTGTTAAAAATGCAGTCTTTTAGTGTTTACGATCTTTTAAGGAGTTATTACTTCACTCTCTTCAAATTTTTATTATTTTCTCTGTGCGAGAGATTTTTTTTAGGCATTCAATTAAATTTGCTTCAGTAAGCTTTAAGGTCAATTAAATACTTCTTTGGATAGCACTCAGATTTATTTAAAAAGTTACTTGATACAAAGAAAAAAGTAACTTTTTTTTATTTACATTAATCACTGTCACAAGAGGTGAGGAGAATTTAAACAAGTGGTAAAATTAAATACTCGAACTTCTTCTAAAATATACACTTTTCGATTTTTAAAAAATATTATATGTTAAAAGAAAATTAACATTAATTAAAACAAGTCATATTCTGTAATTCTGTATTTTCTTTAGAAAAATATACTTAGCAAAAGAATTATTTGAAAATGCCGTTTTCTACAGTGCAATGAAAGATAAATGATTTTTAAGGTAGAAAAATATCCAGTGACTTCTTCCAAATTTATTAACAATTCTGTAAAGTTGTATTCATCTCTGGAAACCTCAGAACCCATTATATTTTTGAGATTTAAAGAATAATTTATGGAAACAAAATTTAATTTGATGCCAGGTGATTTTAGGAAATATTTTAAAATAGATTTTTAAAATATCAATCAATTTCTTTATATCTAAAATACTCGTTTTTCTAATGCAATCAATTCTCACTCTCAGAAAAATTCATCTTTATACACGAAAATATGGGTCACTTTTAAACAAATAATTTTTGGATTATCCGTTATTTTTTCACAAAAGTCTAAGAAAGATTAAAAAAATTCGTATATTCCTTGCACTATTACATATTGGCAATATTAATAAAAATGTCTGAATTTAAAATATAAAACCCCTTAAATTTTTAATTTAAAGTTTGAATTTAAAATTTAAGAAATTTAAAATTAGAAAACCGAAAGTTTAATAAATTAAAATAATTTATTTAAAGGGCGAGACAAATAGAATGCTTTCAAATTTAATACAGTAGTAATTTTATCGTTCATTTAAACTTATTTGCAATTTAATTTTTGGGCATTCAAAAAAAAATGTTCGCATGTAAAATACATTCTAAATGAACATATAAAAATGAGGAAGCGTTCAGAAGTTAATCCGATTAACTCTATCCAATAAAACTCTATCCAATAAATTTTAAAATTTTAAAATTATTTGTCTATTGAAAAAAAACTACTATTTTTTCACCATATTTTGATTATACTAATTAATTGTTTTATAATCAAGGGTAATTCATGAGGATTGTATAGCTATATAGAAAAATTTGCACTCAATAATTTCATTACCTAAATTTAAAAAAAAAAATTAAGTTAGACGGATTGACTTCTGAACGCTTCATATGTAATATTAAGTTAAAAATATTATCCAAAAAAGCAATTAATTTATCGAATTTAATTAAAAATATAATAGTCATATTTTAAATCTGTCAATCAAACTACGTGTTATTAAAATATGTTTAATACGTACTAAATTTTTTCTTCAATTATTCTATTGGTATTTAAACACCAAACATTATTTCATAACAACGAAATGTTCCTGCAATTAAGTTTAAACTCCCGAGCTTTCTGAGCTAGAAATTTAACAAACCTTATCTATCCCAGATTTGATGAAATTCATATCTTCATTTTAAACCCTCATTCTGATAAGTGCTCTCTTTCGAATGGTAAATATGCTGGATTCGAGATGCACGGATCCATGTTCAAATTCAAATGGATCCTCCGAAATAATGCAACGTATTTTTTAAATTATCTTTTTTCAGATTATGAAAATTGTTTTTCCTAGAATAAAAAATAAAAAGCACGAAAATGCCTCCGATTTAGAGAAATAAACTGGCAGCAAAGGACAGGAATATTTTCGTTAACTGAAGAAACTATTTCTGAGAGACATTTTCATCTTAAACAAACATGTTTTACAGACATTTTTATAATAAAATATAATAAGTTTAACTATACACCTTAAAATGTTTAAATCAAAACAAGTATTGATCTAAAAGTCGCTGTTTTTCTTTTAAAATACCGATTTATACAATAGAAAAAGTACTCTGAAATGTTTCCGAAAATAAGGTGGTAGCAAAAGAAATTTTATTTTTTTATATGATTTTTTTAAACCTGGTAAACACATCGATTTCTGGGGCTTTCAAAGTTAAAGAACTTTTTCCAGAATCTTAAGATAATTACGATAAAAAAAATGTATATTTTCTCTCGTGGTTATGTTATATTTTCAAGGAAGAGCTGTGGCACATTTTTACAGCACTTGATCTTAAAACATCAGAGATAACATAATTTTCCAATAAAATGTTTCATTGGCAACGTACAAGAAAAAAAGCTTTTATTCATTTGCAAATAAATATAAACTTTAAATTAAGATGGCATCCAATCATTTCAGCGTTTTAAAAATAGGAGTACTTTGCGCCTAAAAGAATTAAAATACATTTGTATATTTTTTAAAGTGAATATATAAATTGAATTATATGCATATTTCTTTATTTTTTGAATGTTCGCAATATATTTTAGGCGATGTTTTTCCATTAATAAATATTTTTTTACTTGTTTCGTATGTGAATTTTTTTTAGATGTTAAACTGCCTTTCCTTCAGTAAGATTTAAGATAAATTTACATTTTACTTTTAATAACACCCCGATATATAACATTAAGAGATAAATCAACACTAAGAGAGCGAAAAAAAAGTTTGTCTTTTGGATTATTATCGATCAACGCCTGAAGTGGTATTGAGTGTTCAAATATGAAGTAATAAAATTAAATACTTTTGTAAAATTAACGTTACTTGTTTATCCAAATTAGAACATTTCAAACCCTTTTTTTAAACTGAAAAAGAAGTCGGGTCATCGTCCAAATTTGGTCACTGAAGTTTTTCCAGAAATGGATATTTTTTATGAAGAATTTTAAAGATTTGAAGAAGCTTTCTGCATTTTTATGGCTTACATTGCAAATGGGTATTATATGTAAATCAATACTAGCAGTTTTAGTTATTATTAATTAGAAGACCATAGAGATTGAACCCTGACACTGAAATTTTTCAAAATTCTTATTTATAAAAAAAATTATTTAATTACCGAGTCAACTTTTTCGTGCAACCAGCTAAAAAGATCCCATATTACGAGATAAGGCTGGGAGGAATTTTTATTGAGAATGGGTGAGTTTTGGCTGTGAGGGTGATGTTTTCAGAGATGTTTTTTAATGAGATAAACACGGATTATCACTCTGATATGAGAAAAACCCTGAAAACTTGCACAATTTTCCCGTTCAGACTGCGCTGCTATCAAACCCGCGAAAATCAGACCAATATTTAAAGTCCAACATGCGAGCCACTTGGAAGAATGACCTCTTTATATCATCCGAAAAGATTCCGTTCACTGTTGCAAATCTGCGACAAAGTGTCCAGCCATTCGAAATTTTTAGGAAACTTGTTACATAACGTAATTTACCTCTATTTTCATCAATGCTGTAAACAAATTGCAACAAACTATTTCGTCATTCGACAGCTTTTATATAAATGTTATTTAACCATACAGTTTTAAAAAATTCCCTCAAATTTGTCATTTATATGAAACGATTAATGTTTGTTACACGCAAGGGATAACACAAGGCACTACAATTTCCAAAATATGTTAATCAATATGTAATACTGAGTCATTATATATAAAGAGAATTGCAAAGGCTATTTCGTAACAAAATGAAAACGGTCATGAACAGATATACTCTAAACTGTTCAATTTGTGCTTGTTGTACATTGTATGAGTTTGAACTTAAAACTTTGCATATGATTTAAATAACATGCCAAGCTTTCGCAGAAGGTTGTGTCAGCACTCGCACTCCACAAAGGTGGTTTAGCAATTTTTCCCGACGATGAGTCGGTGAAGTATGCCGCATGAGCAGGACAGCAATATGTCATTAATGATCAGGATTTACAGGCTACAATCGAAGAAGAATCTGCTCAAACGTGGGAGATGCTGGCAGAAAAATTCGCCATAATTGGTGAAACAATCAGTCTGCATTTGTATGGTCTGACGAAAGAGCACAAACTAAGAAAATGAAAACAGCCTTATCAATTGACACATACTCAGAAGCTCAAGACCATGAACTTTTGTTTGGGGTTGCTGCATCACCATACCAGAACCATTTCTTTCGCATGTATTACCTGTAATGAGGATTGCCTTTTGTACAGCAAACCGAAACGATCGTATCATTGGCTGTCAGCCTCTGATGTGGGCCACAGACCTTTTGAGAAAGTCAGAAATCACAGAGTTTTTCTACTCTAAAGATCGTGACTTTTATAATCATGGAATTTATATGCTTATTTATCGTTGGGAAAAGATTGTTGAACATAGGTGTTGTTATTTTCTTGAATATATTTTATTCCTTCCTATAAATTTTGCTGTTTTTGTTTTTATAAACATCTAAAAACGTTAGAACTTTTTTGATTATCTGATCGATAAAAATTATTCACACTGTTAAAAATTCGCTTAAAATTTTCCAGCGAATTGACTGCATTTTCAGAAAATGATTGCACAAGATTAAATTATCTCTGGCAGCCCAAGCTTTCTGAGCAACAAGAGAGCCACTGGTAAGTGTATCTCGCTCATATGATATCCGAAAAGGTTGCATACGCTATTAAAAATCTACAACATTTTGTCTAGTCATCGGACTGTTTTTAAAGATACCGGTTATTTGACCATATTATGAAGCATGCGTGACCACATTTTTAACCATTTTATGGCCTGAATAAAACTAATTTACGATAAGGTAATCATTTATAAAAACGGCCGAATGACTGTGCAGTTTGCTGTAAATTTTTAACGGTGTAATTTTTATTTTATCATTTTTATGACATTCTCATACAAATTGTTTTACCTTAATCTAATTCTTATTTTCCGAAATTGTACCTTTCTAATTACACTTGCAAAAAAGCTTCAGATATGCATTTGTGTTATAATCATTTTAAATAATAGAGGTGTTTGACCGTAACAAGCTTATTCCTCATCTTGGCCAAATGAAGGGAAAATTACATATAATTCTATAACGCGTTTCACGGAAATACAGTCTCACCCTGTCAAGGTCAGTCACCTCCGTTATTTAAAAGTACTATGATTATTAATACGTAATAAACTTATAAATGAAAATTTTAATCATTTAAACATATTGCAGGATCAATATTAAATTATTCATTAACTACAAAACAATAATATTTAAACATGTAAATAATATTCACCCAGTTAGAGTTTTAAATCTTTTGAAAAAATGTTGTTTCTCCGAATCCAAAATATTCTTACCTAGAGTAAGAGAAAAATATTATGTTACTGAAAATAAAAGAAAATGATTTAATAACAAATACTAATGATATAAAATTCTTGAATTTATAAAATACAATATTAGTGCAACAAGATAAATTAAAATGTAAACATAAATTACATTTCTGAAAAAAAAGGATTCAGTATTTCATGATAAGGAAAAATTGCTGAAAAATAAAGATGTCAAGTGCAATCTTTTATTTCATGAAATATGTCACGAGGATGTTAGTATGTATTTTCAAAAATTAAACTCACTTCATCGATTAAAATATTATTATCTTAAAAAGGAGTTGTATCATCTGGTATATATATATATATATTCCTTCGAATCTGTGAAATCTCAAAACTTTTAGCATTAAAACATTTTACCAAAAAATTTAATTATCGCTCTCAAACTCCCAAAATTTACCAGATGTTAAACATATTGAGTTTCAAGAAGCTCTCATTACAATACATTTTCTTTCGTCTACGTCTATCCTAATAAACGACGGTGTAACTAATTAACATCGAAATAAACCTTATCATTTTCTACGAGTTAATTATTTGGAGATCGAAACAAAAATAAGTAGAATAATGTTAATTATAAGTGGTGGTATTAAATACAACACAGTCAGAAACTTTTCCTAAAACTTGTAAATAAACCTGATGGGATTAAACAAGACTGTTTTCCTGCTTATCGTTACGTTGTAAAAACAATACTTTATCAACAAATTTGGCAACATACTGTACAAAAATTTAACACTCGCGGTTGTTAGGAAATTAATTCTTTAAAGATGTTCAAATTAAAAGTTTAAATGAAATACTGTTTGAAAATGCCTGAAAATGTGTGAATATAGAAATATATTACTTAAAAGACACTTGTAAGAGGAAAGCAAAGGCAAAATAATATATTTAATAGTTTTTGCATTTTATATAAAATATCAAATGTATAACAATGCACACATATAAGTTTGTCTATGTGTATGTAATCTGAAATGATCGCTCCAAACAGAATTAGAAGTTCGGTAGGTATGCCTGAAGTTATGCACCTGAAATTCGGTTTTAGGATTTTAAAATAATTAACGGTTTTAAACGGTCGGTTTTCAAATAATTAACAAAGAAGTTTTTTCCATACTACCGAATGCATATGCTCCTGTCGAGGATTTCCTCCGTATTTCATTTAGACGAAGGAAAAACATTTGAAATCACTATCGCACTTAGAGTTGAAAAATAAAAATAAAATTTGTTTTACCTCAGTTTTGTGCCACGTGAAAAAAACATTTTTTTAAAATTAAAGATTGGTCCTGTTTCTCTTAAAAATTTAACATGAAATTTTTAAAATAACTCCATTTCCATAACAATGAAAAAAAATTTTCTCTATCGCACAAAATTTTACTTTGAGATGTCTCATAAATGCCGAGATATGATTCCTCTCTCCTCTCAAGTGGACAGTTATTACATTTTTCATTAAGAATCCGCTTACATATGTCCATATCCCAAAATTTATTGTCACAAAATATTTTTTCTATAAGGATACGATAGATTCCAAGATATAGTTTTGCCTCTGCACCGGTTAAACTGGAGGTAGAATATTTAAAAAAGACTCCTTTACATGTGTCTATGTTTTAAAATTGCACACCACATAAAATACACAAAAATTCGTTAGTATATACCTCGATAAATACCGAGATATGGTTTTGAACTCTTCGAGATGGAAATGAGGAGGGGTAGAGTTAGAACATTAAAGAGACAATACATGCCTATGTTAAAAAATTCTGATTGTTTCCGAGACGTGGTTTAATATATAGATACATTACACGACGGGTAGGTTTAAAATTTTAAACTAATAATCCTTTGTACATGTCTATGTTCTAAAATTCATCATTAAAAAAAAACCGCCAATAAAACTTAATGGATCCTTGGTTTTTCACATCTTAGGATGGCAAAGGGTATAATTTTATGTATATATATATATATATATATATATATATATTTATTTTTTTATTTATATATACACTGCATTGCATTGCTGCGGTGAATCTCTAGTTCAGTCTTTTTTTTTTCAATTTTGAATTCACTTTCAAAACAAGTTTCCAAAGAGAAAGTGCCTTTTTAAAGTATCTTTTTCAACCATAATCGAAAAAGTAAAAAAGGAGACATGTCGGCATGCATGTCAGCTAACCAATACAAATACATATATATATCGAAATTCAAATCCAGATATTAGGAAATAACATCCCCGTAAGAATAACATTAGCTCGCGAGAGCTTCGTCGGCCAGGGACAGGAACCTTACACATTACGAATATCTTAGTTGGGAAATACGGCTTAAAACCGCATGCTCGGAGTTATGGTATTTCGTAATAAATATCGATAATAAAGTATTCGCGATAAATATCGCGATATGTAATATTTTCAATATAATCATCACGATTTGCATTTCAAATGGGTATTATCGATATATCGTATACTCATCCCGATACAACGGTAACTACTTGTATTTACCGGGTGTCCCAAAAATGACTGATGGATTTTAAAATTCAATAACTTGCAAACGGTGACAGCTATTAAAAAAATTTTTACATTAGGGTTATGTATATGTCTGGAGTTTTTTTACCGTACTTTTTTATTTTAGTTCGCATCTCAAACAATAGGTGGCGCTGACGGTGATTGAAGGCAAGGTGATCAGTGCTGAGTGAAGCGTCGATCTGGCCCTCAATCGCCGTCAGCGCCACCTATTGTTTGAGATGCGAACTAAAATAAAAAATTACGGTAAAAAAAACTGCTGAGATTATAAATAACCCTCCTGCAAAAATTTTTTAAATAGCTGTCACCGTTTGCAAGTTATTGAATTTTAAAATCCATCAGTCATTTTTGGGACACCCGGTAGTTTTCAGCATAGTAATAAAAATATTAAAACAAGTATGTAGTTGAAAAATTATGAAATATTTAAAATTTAATTAAATAATTGAACAGATACTAATTTAAACTAAATATATATCCAGCGATTCTGACGCGCTAAATACAATCTTATGGGGGGGAAAAAACGTTTTTTTTTAATATTTATTTAATTTTATAATGCAATATTTTTGAAAGAATATTTTTTACAAATAAAATTTAATTTACATGTCGTGATTAAAGAAAAAAAATCTGTTTTTAACATATTCTTTTACTTGAAACCATTAATCTTTTTCTCTCTCGAAATCTCTTCGATTACTCATATTTATCTCATATTTAAAAACTAATGACCAGAACGCTTCGATTGTAGACTCGAAATACTTTCATATTATTATACATATATTGATATTTGAAAATATTTGTTTTATAAGAGGAAAAAGAAGCTTCCGAAGGTACCAACAAACGGAAATGAGATTTTAATGGGGCTTCAGACAAGTTTTCGGTGGAGTGTCGCATTTTGTTCCCCCTACTTGCTCCAATTTTTCCTAACAGTGCGGAAAGTTTTATTAGAGTTTAATATAGAATAAATTAATCTTTAACATCATCGCACGTTTAGTTTGTTGTATTTACAATAAAAAAAAACTACGAATAATTAACTAATTAAAAACTATTACTCATATTAAAATGAATCATTTATTAAGAATTAATATTTGGTCTTTAATCGGTTTCTTTAAAGGGAATGTGTTATTTTTGCATCAATCAAAAATTGTTATTTACCCCATATCTTGATATTCGAAACAAATGGCCAGTAATCTTGGCTTACATTCTCCAGATATTTTTATTTTGTCAGATTTATTTATGAAAATATTTGTTCTAGAAGAGGAAAAGGAACCTTCCGAAGGTAACAGCAAACGGAAATGAGATTTTAATGGGGCTTCAGAAAAGTTTTCGCTGGAATGTCGCATTTTGTTCCCCTTACTTGCTCGAAATTTTCCTAAGCAGAGGAAAAAGTTTTATTAGAGATTTCGAGAAGCATTAAAGCTGTTTCTATTATTTATATATATATAAGCAATGTATAATAAATTAATCTTTAATAACATTGCTCGTTTTTTTTTCTTTTTCTTTTTTTTCTTTTTTTTTCTTTTTCTTTTTTTTCTTTTTTTTTCTTTTTTTTTTGTAGTAGATATGAAAATTTAAAGGACAACTAGTTTAATTTGTGAAGTAAAAACTATTACTCATATTAACCCTTAAGGGTATGGTGTACTATTAATTGCACATGTCTTTTTATCGAGTATTATTTTGTTTTAACACTTATTTTGTTAAGTTCTCTACAAAGAAATGATAGTATATGTCTAGGCCTTTTTTATTATGACTTGATTTATGTTTTGACATTTTGTAATAACAATAATAAACAGTTTACTTAATTCTCTTTGCACCTTTAGCGATTCCTCTATTTTAAACATCTATCTCACTCTAAATTTAAATCATAAGTTACTTTTCTGAACCAGTCATCTGTTATAAAACGCAGAAAACAAAAGAATGTTGTAATACTCTCGCAAACCCTGTTGTAAAAGTTAATTTTTCAAATGTTTTCAAAAAATCTTCCTTAGCCTATTATAGCATAAAAAATGAATTGAATAGTGCACAAAATAAGTACTTCCGTTGCATTTCAGATAATGAGATAATCTTTAAACATAAGTAAGTCTATTTGGATTGCTACAATTAACATTATTAAAGTCATAATAATTTTGTTCTCTAAATGAAAAAAAAAATGGACAAGAAAGGGTTAAATTAATCATTTATTAAGAAATAACATTTGGTCTTTAATGAGTTTATTTAAAGGGAATTTGTGATTTTTGCTTCTCTATAAAATATTTTATTTACCTCATATCCTGATATTTGAAACAAATGGCCCCTAAGCTTGGCTTGCATTCTCCAGATATTTTTATTTTGACAGATTTATATATCAAAATATTTGTTTTATAAGAGGAAAGGGAAACATTCTAAGGTAACAGCAAACGGAAATGAGATATTAATGGGGCTTCAGACAAGTTTTCGGTGAAGTGTCGCATTTTGTTCCCACATTTTGCCCGAAATTTCCCTAACAGCGGAGAAAGTTTTATTAGAATTTTCGAGAAGCATTCAAGCTATTTCTATTATTTTTATAAATACGCAATATGGAATAAATTCGATTTTAATAGCATCCAACGTTTTGTTTGTAGCAGTTATGATAGCTCAAAAATCAACTAAGAATATTTAATAAACGAACAATTATTGTTCATATTAAATGAACTATTTATTAAGAATTAATATTTGGTCTTTAATGAGTTTATTTGAAGGGAATGTATGACTTTTTCCTCAATAAAAAATTGTTATTTACCTAGTTTTTTGATATTTAAAACAATTGGACAGTAAGCTTGGCTTGCATTTTGCAGATATTTTTATTTTGTCAGATTTATTTATGAAAATATTTGTTTTATAAAAAGGAAACGGAAATTTCGGAAGATTAATAACAAACGGAAATGAGATTTTAATGGGGCTTCAGACAAATTTTCGTTGGAGTGTCGCATTTTGTTCCCCGCACTTGCTCGAAATTTTCCTAACCGGGGGTGAAAGTTTTATTCCAGTTTTCGAGAGGCATTCGGGTTATTCTTATTATTTTTATAAATATATGCTACATAGAATAAATTTAATCTTTAATAATATCACACGTTTTGTTTCATGCAATTACAATAACTCGAAAAAAAAAAACTAAGAATAATTAGTGAACTAGAAATTATTATTCATATTAAAAGAATCATGTATTAAGCATTAATATTTGGTCTTTAATGAGTTTATTTGAAGGGAATGTACGATTTTTACTTGAATAATAAATTGTTATTTACCTCATATCTTGATATTTGAAAGAAATGGCCAGTAATCTTGGCTTCAATTCACCATATACTTGTACTTTACCCGATTTATTTATGAAAATATTTGTTTATAAGAAGAAAAGGAAATTTCCGAAGGTAACAGCAAACGAAAATGAGATTTTAATGGGACTACAGACAAATTTTCGGTGGAGTTTTGCATTTTGTTCCCTTTACTTGCTCGAAATTTTAATAAAAGAGGAGAATATTTTATTACAGTTTTCGAGAAACATTCAAGTTATTCCTATTAATTTTATAAATACACTGTAAAGAAAAAGAAAATCCGTTAAATTTACGGCAAAAATCGCTGGCAGCAATGTTGCCGACAATTTTTGCAGTAAATATTGCGATAAAATTAGATGTAATAAATAAATTTAAAACTAATTTTAATGCAATTAAAAAAAAACTGCAAGCGGCATTGTTGCTAGTAGTTTTTTGCTGTAATTTTAACAGACATTTTTTTACAATGTACGCAAACTAGACTAAATTAATCTTTAATAACATCGCACATTTTGTTTCTGACAGTTACGATAACACAAAAGACAATTAAGACTAATTAGTGAGCTAAAAACTATTACTCATATTAAATGAATCATTTATTAGGAATTAATATTTATTTCTTAATGAGTTTGTTTGAAGGGAATGTGTGATCCCCCCCCCCCAAAAAAAAAAAAATATTTACGTCATATCTTGATATTTGAAACAAATGGTCAGTATGCTTGGCTTGCATTCTCCAGATATTTTTATTTTGTCAGATTTATTTATGAAAATATATGTTTTATATGAGGAAAAAGGAAATTTCCGAAGATAACGAAGGTTAGTGTTGCCATTGGAAAATTTTGAGTTTCTGTAACTATAACCGTAACCGCCAGAGCCATTTTATTGCCGTTCAGAGAATTTCGAGCTCATACCTCTGTATAGCTATATCTGAAATTTCACCTCGATCAGTTGAATGGAATGGCCGCTAGAGCTCCATATATCGGCAAAGTTTTTTTTATGACCACCCTGTATATATATATATATGTATATACATATTATTTAGATTTCTACTTTGTAGTCATTTGATACCTTTCTTTAAGAATTTTTATTTGACTGCTACTTGTTTTTCATCATTCTGATTTATTATGGTTGCTATTACATTACTGTCACTTTGATTCCAATTTTTGCCAACTCCCATGTTTGATATAGTTTGTTATTAACGAGTTATTCCATATTTTGATGTTGATTTGTATTATTATCTAATGGTTCTATATAAGCATTCATATTGCTATGATGCAAAAGCGCAAGTAATTATGAATATATGCTTTTTTTATTTCTATTTCTCTATGATTTGTAAAATTCATTCTGAAAATCCAATTCTATTTATGGGTATCTTATATATTATTAAATTAATATCTAATCGAATAGCTAAATGTTTAACATTAGCAAATTATTTAATTTTGATACACAATGTTTATTGCTGCATTGCGATTTTCGTAGTGTGTTATTTGGATTTCTACTTTGTAGTCATTTGATTCCTTTCTTTAAGAATTTCCATTTGATTGCTACTTGTTTTTCATCACTCTGATTTATTATGGTTGCAATTATATTACTGTCATTTTGATTCCAATTTTTGCCAACTCCCATGTTTCATATAGTTTGTTTTTAACGAGTTATTCCATATTTTGATGTTGATTTGTAGTATTATCTAATGACTCTCTCTCTCTCTCTCTCTCTATATATATATATATATATATACAGGGTGTTTCGCTACCAGACCGACAAGCTTTGAGGGGTGATAGTAGACATAAAGACAAACATTATTAAATCGGAAACCATGGGGCGCAAACGTCTTCTGTAGGAGCTAGGGGCCATTAAAGTTTAAGGTCCAAAAATTCAAACGCTGATAAAAATTAGAAAAATGGTCGATTTGTGTGCGGTTTTCTCTAAAATCATTCTTTCTATCACAATTTTTAATTTTTTTTATTTTAAAGGTTAGGTTCAAAAATTTTCGATAGAGGGCGCTTTAGACTTTAGAGTAACGAACAAATACTTTTTGTCGTTCTTTTGTGCATGGGGTTGAAATTATTCTAAAGTTTAGACTTTAAATTAAATTTTAAGCCCAAAATCGGAAACATGGGGATCGGTTAACTTGCGAAAATTTAACTGTGAACCGAGGGATAGATTTTAAACGCTCATAAACATTGGACAAACCAATCTATTTTGTTGCAGTTTGCGTGTAAGTCATTCCCTTGGTAATTATTTTATTCAAAATGATGTACAGCTTTCATGTCCTCATTTTTGATAGAGGGCGCTTCCGACACATGTCCGACATTTCAATGGTATTACTCCTGAGTGTTTTACTACCAGACCACCATACTTCCAGGAAGTGTAAGGGATGCAAAGACGACTCGGAATCACACAGAAATGTAACGTTGAAAATTGTTTTTTGCGTGTTACGTTTAAAAAAAAAGCAGAGAATAAAACAACAGAAACAAGCAGAGGAACAGCAACATGTTAAAGTGACAGAACAAAGTTTATTTAAAGGTTTTACTGCAAAAAGTGTTCGAAATTACGACTAGAAAATGTCCGGCAAACTACTTGACAGCGATAGTAGATGGCGCTGCGATTTTTTTTGCGGTAGATGGCGCTGAACGGTAATGCGCGTGAAAGTTTCTCTCTCGTTGCGCAGCTCTATGTGGTTCCAGCACGATCGAGCTCTTCCACATTTTACCAATGATGTTCACCGATACCTCAACGTAACATATGGACAGCGCTCGATAGGTCGTGGTGTCTCGGTTTATTGGCCTGCCAGATCACCGGACCTATCAAGTAGGAGTTTCTTCTGCTGAGGTCACATGGAAAGTTGCGTGTATGAGTATCCCGTACCATCAATTAAAGACTTAGCAGCTCGTATTTCTGTAGCTTCCGGAAATCTATCAAAGATTCCAGGAATCTTTCAAAGTGTGAGAAATTACATGCGACGCCGCTGTCAAACATGTCGAATTACTTCTTGTCATAATTTCGAACATCTTTTCTAGTAAAACCTTTAAATAAACTATTTTATGACATATTAACGTGTTGCTGTTTCTCTGCTTGTTTCTGTTGTTTTTTCTCAGCTTCCTTTAACTATAACTCGCAAAAAAGACATTTTCAACGTTACATTCCTATGTGATTCCGTGTCGCTTTCGCATCCCTAACACTTCCTGGAATTATGGTAGTCTGGTAGTAAAACACCCAGGAGTAATGCCATTGAAATGTCGGAGATGTGTCGGAAGCGCCCTCTATGAAAAAATATGGACACCACAGGTGTACGTCATTTTGAATAAAATAATTACCAAGAGAATGACCTACACGCAAACCGCAACAAAATCGATTAGTTTGTCCAATGTTTATGAGCGTTTAAAATCTATCCCTCGGTTCACAGTTAAATTTTCGCGAATTAACCGATCCCCATGTTTGCGATTTTTGGCTTAAAATTTAAGTTAAAGTCTATATTTTAGAATAATTTCAACCCCATGCACAAAAGAACGGCAAAATGTATTTGTTCGTTACTCTAAAGTCTAAAGAGCCCTCTATCGACAATTTTCGAACTTAACCTTTAAAATTAAAAAAATAAACAATTGTGATAGAAAGAATGATTTTAGAGAAAACCGCAAACGAATCGATCCTTTTTTCTAATTTTTATCAGCGTTTGAATTTTTGGACCTTAAACTTTAATGGCCCCCAGCTCCTACAGAAGACGTTTGCGCCCCATGGTTTCCTATTTAATAATATTTGTCTTTATGTTTACTATCACCCCTCAAAGTTTGTCGGTCTGGTAGCGAAGAACCCTATATATATATATATATGTATATATATATATATATATATAATATAATTATTATATAATAATGTAATAATAATAATATAATTATTATAAATAATATTATATAATATTATATATAATGTTATATTTGTTTAACATATTCTTTTACTTGAAACCATTAATCTTTTTCTATCTCGAAATCTCTTCAATTACTCATATTTATCTCATATTTAAAAACTAATGACCAGAACGCTTCGATTGTAGACTGGAAATATTCTCCTGTTGTTATACATACATTGATATTTGAAAATATTTGTTCTAGAAGAGGAAAAGGAAATTTCCGAAGGTAACAGCAGACGGAAAGGGGATTTTAATGGGGTTTCAGACAAGTTTCCGGAAGAGTGTCGCATTTCCCCCCCCCCAATCTTTCCAAAGAGAGGACAATGTTTTATTAGAGATTCCGAGAAGCATTCAAGCTATTTCTATTACTTTTATAAATATGTAATATAGAAAAAATTCATCTTTAATAACAACGCACGTTTTGTTTGTCGCTCTAACGATATAACAATAATTAGTGAACTAAAAACAACTACTCATATAAAATGAATCATTTATAAAAAAATTATATTTGGTCTTTAATGAGTTTATTTCAAGCAATGTGATATTCAAAAATAATGGCCAGAATGCTTCTCTTGAATTTTCCAGATATTGTTATTTTGTCATATTTATTTATGAAAATATTTGTTTTATAAGAGGAAAAGGAAATTTCCGAAGATAACAGCAAACAGAAATGAGATTTAAATGGGGCTTCAGACAAGTTTTCGGTGAAGCGTCGCATTTTGTTCACCTTACTATCTTGAAATTTTCCTAACAGTTTAGAAAGTTTTATTAGAGTCTTATAGAAGCACTGACGCTGTTTCTATTACTTTTATAAATACGCAATATAGAATAAATTCATTTATAATAACATCGGACGTTTTGTTTGTTGCAGTTATGATAACTAAAAAGACAACTAAGAATAAATAGGGAACTAAAACTATTATTCATATTAAATAAATCATTTATTAAAAATTAATATTTGGCCTTTAATAAGTTTATTTCAATGGAATTTGTGATTTTTGCATCAATTTAACAAAATGTTACTTACTTCATTTTTTTTTATATTTAAAAATAATGGCCAGAATGCTTCGCTTGCATTCTCCAGATATTGTTATTTTGTCATATTTATTTATGAAAATATTTGTTTTATAAAAGGATAAGGAAGCTTCTGAAGGTAAAAGCAAACGGAAATGAGATTTTAATGGGGCTTCAGACAATTTTTCGTTGGAGTGTCGTATTTTGTTCTCCCTACCTGCTCCAATTTCACCTAACAGCGCGGAAAGTTTTATTAGCGTTTAATATAGAATAAATTAATCTTTAACAACATGGCACGTTTAGTTTGTTGTATTTAAAATAATAATAATAAAAAAAAACACAACTAAGAATAATTAGCTAATTAAAACCTATTACTCATATTAAAATGAAGAATAATTAAGAAAGAAGAATTAAGAATTAATATTTGGTCTTTAATCGGTTTATTTAAAGGGAATGTGTGATTTTTGCATCAATCAAAAATTGTTATTTACCCCATATCTTGATATTTGAAACAAATGGCCAGTAATCTTGTCTTGCATTCTGCAGATATTTTCATTTTGTCAGATTTATTTATGAATATGTTTGTTTTATAAGAGGAAAAGGATATTTCGAATGTAATAGCAAACGGAAATGAGATTTTGATGAGACTTGAGAGAAGTTTTCGTTAGAGTGTCGCATTTTGTTCCCCCAACTTGATCGAAATTTTCCTAATCAGAGAAAAAAAGTTTTATTGGAGTTTTTTATTAGATGATTTTCAGTTATTACTATTATTTTTATAAATATGCAATTTAGAATAAATTAATCTTTAATAATATCACAGGTTTTGTTTGTTGCATTTACGCTAAAAAATAAAAAATAGTACAATTAGTGAATTAAAAACTGTGACTTATATTACATGAGTCATTCATTAAGCATTAATATTTGGTCTTTAATCAGTTTTTTTAATGGAATGTGTGATTTTTTCTTCAATAAAAAATTGTTATTTACCTCATTTTTTGATATTAAAAACAATTGGACAGTAAGCTTGGCTTGCATTCTCCAGATATTTTTATTTTGTGAGATTTATTTATGAAAATATTTGTTTTATAAGAGAAAAAGGAAATTTCCGATTGTAACAGCAAACGGAAATGAGATTTTAATGGGGCTTCAGATAAGTTTTCGGTGGAGTGTCGCATTTTGTTCCCTTTACTTGCTCAAAATTTTCCTAACAGAGGAGAAAGTTTTATTAGAGTTTTCGAGAAGCATTCAAGCTATTTTTATTATATATATAAATACGCAATATCTAATAAACTCATTTTAATAACATCGTACGTTTTGTTTTTTGCAGTTACGATAACACAAAATTCAACTAAGAATAATTAGTGAAATAAAAACTATTACTCATAGCAAATGAATCATTTATTAAGAATTAATATTTGGTCTTTAATGAGTTTATTTGAAGAGAATGTACGATGTTTGCCTAAATAAAAAATGAAATATACCTCATCTCTTGATATTTGAAACAAATAGCCAGATCGCTTGGTTTTCATTCTCCAGTTTTTTTTTTTTTTTTTTTTTTTTGTGTGTGTGTGTGATTTATTTATGAAAATATTTTTTTTACAAGAGAAAAATTTAATTTTCGAATGTAACAGCAAATAGAAAAGAGATTTTAAAGGGGCTTCAGACAAATTTTCAGTGGGGTGTGTTGCATTTTGTCCCCCCTTTATACACGAAATTTTCCTAAAGAAAAGAAAAAGTTTTATTAGAATTTTCGAAATGCATTTCATTTATTTTTATTTTTGCAATAAATATACAATATAGAATAAATTAGTTTTTCATTACATCTCACATTTTGTTGCAGATATAATAGCTCAAAAGAGACCCATGAATTATGAATAAGCAAAAAATATTGATAATATGAAATGAATCGTTTGTTAAGAAATAAATTTTAACCATTAATAATTTTATTTCAAGTGAATCTATCGTTTTTGCTTTATAGAAAATTGTTTTTTTTCACATATTGTAATTGTTCTTTTCTACATATCGCTAATTTCCACATATTTAAAACAAATTGCCAGAACGCTTCGATTACAGACGAAATATTTTCCTGTTATTCTTCTATTACATACAGATTGATTTATCAAAATATTTGTTTTACAAGAGGAAAAGGAAACTTTCGAAATTAACAGAAAACGAAAATGAGATTTTAAAGGGGCTTCATGCAAGTTTTTGGTAGAGCGTCACATTTTGTTCCCTCTACTTGCTTGAACTTTTCCTAATAGAGGAGAAAGTTTTATTAGAATTTTCGAGAAGCATTCGAGTTATTCCTGTTATTTTTATAAATATGCGATATAGAATAAATTCATCTTTAATAACATCTTACGTTTTGTTCTTGCATTTACGATAAAAAAAAAAAACAACTAAGAATAGTTAGTGAACTAAAAACTACCACTCATATTAAATGAATCATTTATTAAGAATCAATATTAGGTCTTTTATGAGTTTATTTGAAGGGAATGTGTGAATGTGTGATTTTTTGCCTCAATAAAATTGTTTTATTTACCTCATATCTTGGTATTTGAAACAAAAGGCCAGTAAGCTTGGCTTGCCTTCTCCAGATTTTTTTATTTTGACAGATTTATTTATCAAAATATTTGTTTTATAAGAGGAAAAGGAAACAGTCTAAGGTAACAGCAAACGGAAATGAGATTTTAATGGAGCTTCAGACAAATTTTCCGTGGATTGTTGCATTGTGTTTCCCCTACTTGCTCATAATTTTCCTAACCAGACGAAAAAGTTTTATTAGAGTTTTCGAGAGGGACTCAAGTTATTCTTATTATTTTTATAAATCCACAATTTAGAATAAATTAATCTTTAATAATATCGAATGTTTTGTTTGTTGCAGTTACGATAAATCAAAAGACAACTAAGAATAATTAGCGAACTAAAAATTATTACTAATAATAAATGAATCATTTATTAAGAATTAATATTTGGTCTTTAATGAGTTTATTTGAAGTGAATCTGTGATTTTTGCTTCTCTATAAAAATTCTTATTTACCTCCCTTCTTGATATTTAAAAAAAATGGCCGGTAAGCTTGACTGGCATTTTCCAGATATTTTTATTTTGGCAGATTTATTTATGAAAATATTTGTTTTATAAGAGGAAAAGGAACTTTCGAAGGTAATATCAAACGGAAATGAGATTTTAATGGGGCTTCAGACAAGTCTTTTTGGGGTGTCACATTTTGTTCCTCCTACTTGCTCGTAGATTTCCTAACAGAGGGGAAAGTTTTATTAGAGTTTTCAAGAAGCGTTCAAGCTATTTCGATTTTTTTTTTTTAATAAATACGCAATATAGAATAAATTAATTTTTAATAACATCGCACATTTTGTTTGTTTTAGTTACGACAACAAGTCAATTAAGAACAATTAGTGAACTAAGAACTCATAGTAAATGAATCATTTATTGAGAATTAATATCTGGTCTTTAATGAGTTTATTTCAAATGATTCTTTCACTTCTGTCTTACTTTAAAAATTATTATTTACCATATTTCTTGATATTTAAAAGCAAAAACCAGAATGTTTTGCTTTCTTTCTCGAGACATTTTTCATTTGTAGTATGTATTTTTAAAAATATATGTTTTATAAAAAGAAAAAGAAATTTTCGGAAATAACAGAAAACGGAAAATGAGGTTTTAATGGGGCTTCAGACAAATTTTCGGTGAAGTGTTGCATTTGTTCCCTCTACTTACTCGAAATTTTCCTAAAGAAAAGAAAAAATTATATAACTTTTTAAGGTTTTAAAACCATATTTTGAAAGTATCTATTTGATCTTTGAGATTAGAAAAGTCTTCCAATTTTCAAAAGAACTCAATGAAAATTGGAAATTTTGATTGTTAATGTTAACTGCATCCTTAAAGATGCAATTTTCTTGGTCATAAAAAATAGTTTTCGATGATGATTTTTCCTACATCGATCGAGTTGTTTCTTAAATGAAAGCTTTTTCACTATTCACATTGCTCTTTCATATTAAAAAACAAAGGAAAAGAATATCTTGATCGTATTCTTGACCTTGATTTATCTTTTGATATTACTTGTTACAATACTTCTTCAAAATATTTGTTCAAGAAAGGAAAACACAAACTTACGAAGGTAACATTCAACGAAAATGTGATTTTGCTGAGCCTTCAAATTTTTGGCAGACTGTCACATTTTGTTCCCCCTATTTGCTTTCCTGATGAATAGGAAATATTTTATTAGACTTTTATATAGGTATATAATTAGTCACTTTACACTTGTAATAATGCGATGCAGTATTAGTAATTATTGAATAAAGTAACTGAAATGATATTCACTTACCTATAAAAACATTCAAAGTACCACAAACATCTTCCAATACAATATTTTGAACATTTCTTTATTTATGTGAAAAATGATTTTAAGAATACGTTTCTCTTGCTCATAAAAATTTTGTATCATGTTTTTTGCCTACATTTATTGGTCTATTTCTAAATTGAAAGTTTGTTTACTATTCACATTTCTTTCCGTTTCAAAAACAAAATAGAAGAATTTCTTGATTGTATTTTCGACGTGTTTCTCTTTAGGTCTTTTCTTGTCACATTGCTTTTTCGAAATATTTGTTCATGAAGAGGAAGCAGAAACTTGCGAAGGTAACAATCCAACAAAAATGAGATTTTGATTGTGCTTCAGACTAATTTTTGGTCATTTGTCGCATTTTCCTCCTATTTGCTTGAACTTTTCTCGATGAGTACGAAAAATTATATCAGGGTTTAAAATGGTCATGTTAGTTTTTCACCTTACTATTCTAATAATGTGATGCATCATCAGTAATTATTTAATTAAATAAATGAAATGATATTCATTTAAATACAAAAAAACATTTGAATAACCTTGAAATAACACCTTCCAATACAATATTTTGAATATTTCTTTATTTATGTAAAAAATTACTTTAAGGATATAGTTTTCTTGCTCATAAAAAGTAATTTTGTATCATCATTTTTCCCACATCGATCGAACTTTTATTCACATGAAAGCTTTTTTGCTACTCACATTGCTTTCATATTAAAAAACAAACGAAAATAATGTTTTGATTGTATTCTTGTCCTGTTTCTTTTTTCATCTTCTCTTGTCGTTTTGCCCTTTCAAAATATTTGTTCTAGAAGAGGAAGCAGAAACTTGCGATAGTAACATCCAATTAAAATGAGGTTTTGACGATGCTTCAGACTAATTTTTGGCTGATTTTCGCATTTAATCCCTCTATTTGCTCAAAGTTTTCCTGATGAGTATGAAAAATCATATCAGAGTTTACAATCGTCATGTTAGTTATTCAACTTACTTTTGGAATAATGCGATGCAGTAGAAGTAATTATTCAATTAAATAACTGATATGATTTTCACTATCATATAAAAACATTTCAAATACGTCGAAATAATGTCTTCAAATACAATATTTTGAATATTTCTTTATTTATGTAAAAAATGACTTTAGGGAAACATTTCTTTTGCTCATAAAAAGTAATTTTCTTTCATGATTTTATCTAAATGGATCGATCTTTTCCTTTATTGAAAGCTTTTTAATTATTCATATTTCTTTTATTAAAAAAAAAAAACAATGCCTCAATTGTATTGTCTGCGTGTCTTTCTTTTTATCTTCTCTTCTTATAATGTTTTTGAAAATATTTTTTCAAGAAGATGAAAAGGAAACTTATGAATGCAACAAACATCCACCGGAAATGAGATTTTGATGGAGCTTTAGATATTTTTTTGTGTAAAGTCGGATTTCCCAACCCCCCCCCCTTCTTTCTCTGTTTGAGAAAAAGAACCTTTCTGTTAGTCAAAAAATTAAATTTATATTTTGATATTTTTGCTGAATCGATTGATCCCTTTTCTCTCTTGAAATCTTATTTTTACCGATATTTCTCTCGTACTTAAAAAAAAACAGATTACCAGAATATCTAAATTATATTCTCGGGATGTTTCTCTATTGTAGTTCTCCTGGTACATTGCTTTTTGAAAATATTTGTTCAATAAGAAGAAGCATTAACTTGCGAAGATAGAATCCAACGAAAGTGAGATTTTGATGATAATTCAGACTAATCTTTGGCTGATTTTTGCATTTATTCCCAATATTTGCTCAAACGTTTGCTGATGAGTAGAAAAAAAATGTGTCAGAGTTCACATTGGTCATGTTAGTTATTCACCTTACTATTATAATAATTCGATGCAGCATCAATAACTATTCAACTAAGTAACTGAAATGATTTTCATTATCATATAAAAACATTTCGAGTACGTCGAAATAACATCTTCAAATTTTGTATATTAATTTATGTAAAAATTGACTTAAGGGAAACATTTCTCGTGCTCATAAAAAATAATCTTTATTTTCTTAATTTTCTATCATAATTTTTATCTAAATCGATCGATCTTTTCCTCTATTAAAAGCTTTTTAATTATATGCATTTCTTTTATTTTTTAAAAAACAAAAACAATGCCTTAATTTTATTCTCTGCGTGCTTCCCTTTTGATCTCTTCTTATTATAATGTTTTTTGAAAATAATTTTTCAGGAAGAGGAAAAAGAAAAGGAAACTTCCGAATGCAACAAACGTCCACTGGAACTGAGATTTTGAATGGGTTTCAGACAAATTTTCTGTAGAGAATCGGATTTTCCAGCCCCATCTCCCCAACTTTATAAAGGAACCCTTCTCTTAGTCAAAGAATTAAATTTCTATTATGATTTTTATGTGCATCGATTGACCCCTTTTCTCTCTTGAAATAACATTTTTACCGATATTTCTCTCGTTTTTAAAAGAGCAGATAACCAGAATGTCTAAATTGTATTTTCAAGATGTCTCTCCATTGTGGTTCCCTTGCTATATTGCTTTTTGAAAATGTTTCTATAAGAAGCGGAACGGAAAACTTCTGAAGTTAAAATTCAACGGAACTGGAATTTTGGATAATGTTTCAGCCATTTTTTTTCTGGTTTTTCTCATTTCGTTTATCCTATTTCCTCAAACGTTTCCTGATGAGTAGGGAAAATTTTATCAGCGTTCTCAATGGGCATGTTAGTTATTCACTTTATTAGTGTGATAATGCGATGCAGCGTTAATAATAATTCAATTAAGTAATTGAAATGATGTTCACTTAAATATAAAAACATTTGTATTACCTTGAAATAACTTCTTCCAATACAATACTTTGAATATTTCTTTATTTATGTAAAAAATGACTTAAAGGAAACATTTCTCTTGCTCATAAAAATTAATTTCCCCATCATGATTTTTATCTAAATCGATTGATCTTTTCCCCTATTGAAAACTTTTTAATTATCCATATTTCTTCTTTTATTTTTTTTAAAAACAAAAACATTGCTTTAATCCTCAATTGCATTCTCTGCGTGTCTCCCTTTTTATCTTTTCTTATTATAGTGTTTTTTGAAAATATTTTTTCAAGAAGAACAAAAATACCGGAAATGATATTTTGATGGGTCTCAGACAAATTTCCCATGTAGAGTTGGATTTCATAATCCCCCTTACTTGAGATTGAGACCCTTCTCTTAGTTAAAATTAAATTTCTATTATGATTTTTTTTCCTGAATCAATCCATCCATTTTCTCTATCGAAATCTTTTTTTCCTTCAATACTTCTCTCATATTTAAATAAGCAGATGACCAGAATGTCTAAATTATATTCTTGAGATATTTATCAGTTGTTGTTCTCTTGCTACATTGCTTCTTGGAAATGTTTGTTCACGAAGCGGAAAAATGAAACTTCCGAAGGTAACATCACACAGAAATGAGATTTTGATGAAGTTTTAGACAATTTTTTCGCAGATTGTCTTATTTTGTTTACCCTATTTGTTCAAATTTTCCCTGATGAGTGGGGAAAATTGTATCAGAGTTTACAATGGTCATGATAGTTATTCACCTTACTATTGTAATAATGCGATGCAGCATCAATAATTATAATTATTGACAACCACCGCTGTGAGCGGCCCATCTTCGTCGGCGACCCCTACCTACGTCCCAAATAGTAAAATTCTCTTGCGCGACAGTGCTGTCGCCGATAAGCGACCACGAATAGCGTCAAAATTCTCTACCTACGTCCCGAACAGCCCTACTCTCTTGCGCGAAACGCTCTCGCTGTTAAGCGATCACGAATAGGGTCAAAATTCTTTACTTACAATCTGAAAGCCTTGGAATCTAAATTTAAAAGGAAAAAAAATAAATTACTTCATTGAATAATTATTCAATTAAGTAACTGATATGATTTTCACTATCATATAAAAACATTTCAAGTAACTCGAAATAACATCTTCAAATATAATATTATGAATATTTCTTTATTTATGTAAAAAATGACTTTAGCGAGACATATCTCTTACTATTAAAAATAATTTTCTATCATAGTTTTTATCGAAATCGATCGATTTTTCCTGTTTTGAATGCTTTTTAATTATCCAAATTTCTTTTATTTAAAGAAAACAAAAACAGTGCCTTAATTGTATTCTCGGCGTACCTCCCTTTTAATATATCCTACTCATAAGGTTTTTTAAAAATATTTTTTTTTAAGAAGAAGAACAAACATCCACCGGAAATGATATTTTGATGCTACTCCAGACAAATTTTCTGTGGAGAATCAGATTTTCCAATCTCGCCTGCTTGAGAATGAGAACTCTTCTCTTCTTCAGAAAATTAAATTTCTATTTTGACTTTTACCTGAATCGATTGACCTTTTTCTTTCTTGAAATTGTACCCCCCGTCCCACAATATTTCTCTCATATTTAAAAGAGCAGATGATCAGAATAATTAAATTGTATTCTCGAAATACTACCTCTGACAATAAAGTTTGGTGAATAGTCTTGTAACATTAATGTAGATGAAATATTAACGAAAGTTACCGTACCATCCTTCGAAATAGTGACCTCCCATAACTATGCACCGCTGAGATCTGCTATACCTGTCCTGGAAAATTCGCAAAAAGTGTTTCTTTGGGATGGAGTTCAAAAGCTTCGTTGGATGTTGGCAATAAGATCAAATCCCTTTCAAACAGAGTTTGAAGCGTGGAAATAGGAAGAAGTTTGGAGGATTCAGATCTGGGGAGTATGGTGGATATTTAATTTGCACCACCCTTCATGAATTTCTTTTGGTATCTTGCATATCTTAAAACCAGACTTTAAACTGATCTTTGTTCTTTCATTTTCCTATTCTCAGTTAGGAACCAACACACTGAACAAGCACTTAGTAAAGCACGTCCTACGCAGAACATAAACGGCGCTCAACTGAGCAACGGTGGGGGAAGATGATCAACACTTGCCTGTATGCAGGTGCAGCGTTTTGTTACCCAGTGTTGCTAGATCGGCAGTTCTGAATCCGTTCACCGAACTTTATTGTCAGAGGTAGTATTTCTCCATTGTTTTCCTCTTGCTACATTGTTATTTAGAAAATATTTGTTCAAGAAGCGGAAGCGGAAACTTGCGAAGGTAACATCCAACCGGAACGGGATTTTGATGAGGCTTCAGACAAATTTTTGGCTGTTTGTCGCATTTCCCCACCCCCACTATTTACTCAAACTTTTCCTGATGAGTAGGAAAAATTGTTTCAGAGTTTTCAATGGTCATGATAGATATTCACTTTACTATTGTAATAATGCGATGCAGCATCAATAATTATTCAATTAACTGACAGATTTTCACTATCATATAAAAACATTTCAAGTACCTCGAAATAACATCTTCAAATACAATATTTTGTACATTTCTTTATTTTTGTAAAAAATGACTTTAGGGAAACATTTCTCTTGATCATAAAAAATAATTTTCTATCATAGATTTATCTAAATAGATCGAACTTTTACTCTATTGAAACCTTTTTAATTATCAATATTTCTTTTATTTTTTTAAAAAACAAGAACAATGCTTTAATTTTAGTGTTCGCATGCCTGTCGTTCGCATCTTATAATATTATAATGTTTTTTGAAAATAATTTTTCAAGAAGAGAAAAGGGTAACTTCCGAAAGTAAATAAAATAAATTAAAATAAAATAATAACAAAAGAAACTTACCGCAAATGATATTTTGATGGGGCTACAGACAAATTTTCTGTAGGGAATCGGGTTTTCCAATCCCCTCCATCATAAGACTGAGAACCCTTCTCTTAGTTAAAGTTAAATTTCAAATATGATTTTTTTTTCCTGAATCGATAGACCTTTTTTATCTCTTGAAATCTTCTTTTCTCCTAATATTTCTCTCATATTTATATAAGCAGATGACCAGAATGTCTAAATTGTATTCTCGAAATTTTTCTCCATTGTTTTCCTCTTGCTACATTGTTATTTTGAAAATATTTGTTCAAGAAGCGGAAAAGGAAACTTCCGAAGGTAACATCCAAAGGAAATGTGATTTTGATGAAGCTTCAGAAATTTTCTTGTCGGAAAATCACAATTTGTTCCCCTCATTAACTCAAATTTTTCCTAATGAGTGGGGAAAATATTACAGTTTTCAGGTTACATGATAGTTATTCCTTTTATTATTATAATAATGCGATGCAGGGTCAGTAATTATTTATTAAAGTAACTGAATAGATTTTCATTTGAATAGTTTTTAAGTAATATCTTCCCATACAGCATTTTAAATATTTCTTTATTTATTTTAAAACTGCTTTTATGAGAGAAAAAAAAAATCAATTACTTGGGGCATGTAAAGGTCCCCTGGGGACCTTTTCAGGGGACATGTTAGTTATTCCACTTATTATTATAATAATGCGATTCAAGGTCAGTAATTAGTCATTAAAGATAACTAAAAGTATATTTATTTGAATAGCTTTTAAGTAACATCTTCAATGCAGTATTTTTAATATTTCTTTATTTATGTAATAACTGCTTTTCTCTCGTAAAAAATAGTCTTCTTTATTCATCTTTATTTAGATCAATCGATTCTTTTCCCTTTTTCCTTAAAATCTTTTTTATTACCAATATTTCTCTCATATTTAAAAACAAATGACCAGAAAGCCTCGATTGTATTCTCTAGATGTTTCTCATTTTTTCTTCTCTTGATAAATTGATTTTTGAAAATATTTGTTTAAGAAGAGTAAAAAGAAACTTTCAAAGATAACATCAAACGGAAACGAGATTTTGATGAAGCTTCAGACAAATTTTGCCAGAGTTTTCAATGAAAATGTTAGTTATTCCCTTTATTATTATAATAATGTTATACAAAGTAAGTAATTATTAAATTAAGTAATTGAAATGATATTCATTTAAATGTAGAATATCTGAAGTACATCAATAGAGTTGTTAGAAAAGTCATGTCCAAATGGCACGCGTGTGTATGTCAGGATATTAAGAGCAAGAATTATATTGAAACTGTGGGTCGGAAACGCTATCATGATGATGCTATTGCACTATTACCAAGATGCAAAGAAAAGATAACAC
Source organism: Maratus speculifer (assembly GCA_964019185.1). Lineage (NCBI taxonomy): Eukaryota > Metazoa > Arthropoda > Arachnida > Araneae > Salticidae > Maratus > Maratus speculifer. The sequence goes on along the minus strand of OZ025289.1, from coordinate 141,884,873 downwards.
ATAATGCAAAGAGATCTAAAATTTACAAAAATCTTAATCTGAGTATAAAGTACAAATGAGAAACGTTACAACTCATAACAAGTTCTCAAAATATGTCCCATTAGTCGTGATGCATGATTCACATCGGCATCGCGCAGAATCGCCAACACATTTCATTTGGCTAAGAGTATCTCGGACATGTGTCGCTGCTTCAGGAAACTATGCCATAAGTTATGTGGCTAACTCAGTGGATGTCTCATTGTCTTGAGTTGTAACGTTTTCTTTTTTATTTTATTTTCTTTTTTAAGTTTTATGTAAAATAAAGTTCTTTTTTACACCGATTGTTTTATCTTTTCCTTGCATCACGTTCACGATGTAATTGCACATATATGATTGCATTTCTGACCCCAGGTTCCAATGCAATTCTTGCTTCTCGTGGCTTGATGCACCCTCATGTGCCATTTCGACAAGACCTTTAGAACCACCTTGTACATAACATCTCTTAATGCAGCATTTTTAATATTTCTATAGCTATGTAAAAAATGCTTTTATAAGAGAAATTCTCTGAGTCAACTACATTGTTTTCAACCTAACTTGATCGATCCCTTTTCTCTCTTGAAATCTTTTTTTTTTACCAATATTTTTCTAACATTTGAACAAAAATGATCAGAAATCCTCGACTGTATGTTCCAGACGTTTCCCCATTCTTCTTCTTTTGTTGCATCAATTTTTCACAAAAAAATGTTCAAGAAGAGGAGAAGGAAACTTTCAAAGGTAACAGACAACGGAAATGAGATTTTGATGGCACTCCCGACAATTTTTTTAAGATCGTTGCATTTTGTTCTCTCTTCCTCTCCGTTTACTGAAAAATTTCCTTATGAGTAAGAAAAATTTTAGCAGAATTTTCACGGTACATATTAATTATTTTCGTTATTGTTATAATAATGTGATGCAGCGCCCGTAATTATGCAACCAAGAACCTTATACACTCGTGTGTAAGTCAACCCTCCAGTTCGCAAGCATAATGTTTAAAAAAAAAATGTTCATGTATAGGCCGAATTATATTTCTGGTAATATGTTGAAAAATGTTTTGTTATCGAGGTTAAAAAAATTAATAAATTTTCATTAAATTAGTTTTTTTTTTTTTTTTTTTTTTTACATTTTTAATGATATTTTTTTAAATTCGATTTTTTAAACGGTATAGTTGCTTAAAACCGAAGAAGCTTAAACTACTTTGAAACCTATTCATATAAATTTAACAATACTTAAAAAGGAAAGTTTTTTCAAACATCTATTCAAGTCTTATTTACAAGGATAAACAATTTCTTATACTGCTAATGTAGTACTTCTTTATATTGTATGACTTTTTGAAGAGATATTTAAAAGCATTATCAAGTTGAACTCTTATTAAAAAGGGAATTCTAAGGTTAAAAGAAATGTCTTTGTATTGAATGCAATTTTATCTCAAGAGAGAATGGGTGCAGAGCAATTACGGGACATTATTTTGAGCATTTTTGACAATCACAGAAAAAATGACCATTGTTTGCTTTTATCCCTCCAACCAACACCCATATGTAATTATTTAAATGTATCACCCATCACCGATTAGCAGTGAAAATTTTATTTTTATTTTGTACTAAATTATCGTGTATCGTCAACTTTCCCTTTTTCAACTTCGAATTTATGTGCAAAATTCTTCGACGAGTGCATACGGTAACTAAAATTATATTCATTTAAATATTTAAAAAAATTAAGAGCCTCAAAATAATATCTTAAAAGTTTTAATATTTTTTATTTATTAAAAAAAAATCTTTTAAGAGAACATTTTTTTAAATCAAAAAATTATTTTTCTATTATGATATTTATTTGAATCGATCGACCATTTTTTTTTTTGTAATATTTTTTATTATCAATGCTTCTCTCATATTTAAAAACAAATGACCAGATTCGATTTTATTCTCGAGATGTTTTCTCATTTTTCTTTTCTTGTTACATTGAATTTTAAAAATATTCGTTCCAGAAGAGAAAAAGGGAATTTTTAAAGGTAACAGCCAACGGGAATTAGATCTTGATAGGGCTTCAGACAAGTATTTGGCTGATTATTAAATTTTGTCACCGCCCTTTCTCTCTCATTTATTTAAACTTTTACTGATGAGTGCGAAAAATTTTAACAGAGTTTTTAAGCGACATATTACTTATTCTTCCTATCACTGTAATAGTGCGATTCAGGGTCAATAATTATTCAGTTAAGTAACTAAAACGAAATTCACTTAAATATAAAATGTTTGAAGCGCCTCTAAATAACATCTTCCAATACAGTATTTTTAATATTTACTTATTATTATTTTTTTTAATTACACTCTTAAGAGAAGATTTCTCTTAGTCAAAAAATTAATTTTCTATTATGATTTTTATTTGAATTGATCGAACCATTTTCTTTCTTGTAATATTTTTTATTATCAATACTTCTCTCACATTTAAAAACAAATGACCAGATTCGATTATATTCTCGAGATATTTTTCCATTTTCTTCACTTGCTACATATATTTTTGAAAATATTTGTTTAAGAAGAGGAAAATTAAACTTTTAAACGTAACAGCCAACGGAAATGAAATTTTGATAGGGTTTCAGACAATTATTTGGCGGAATATTACGTTTGGTCCTCGCCCCCCTAATTTTCATTTATTCAAAATTTTACTGATGAGTGCGAAAAATTTTATCAGAGTTTTCAAGTGACATGTTAGTTATTCTGTTACTATTACAATAAGGCGACTCAGGGTCAGTAATCATTCAATTAAATACCTTAAACAATGAAGAGCCTTTAAATACCATCTTACAATACGGCATTTTTAATATTTACGTAAAATAAAAATTCTCTTAAGAAAACATAAAACATTTTCTATTATGAGTTTACCTGATTCAATCAACTGACTCTTTTTTTTAGGAGCGTTCGCAATTATGTAAATACGTAGCACCTATAATTGTCGTTCAGTCCGTCCGCTTATAACAATGCAAAAACTACCCAACCAAATCATTTGAAATTCAAAATATAATTATTACATAACTTTGTCGAGTCATTTCAAATTTTGTGAAAATTGGATGCATACTTCAATTATTGGGGCAATCAAAAGTATTCTGTTACATTAAGGTCAATGGGGAAAAATATTTCAAATGTTTTTTAAAGGTGTTATACTCATTCGAAAATAATAAAATTGATATGCATCTATAAAGTACATATTATTATATACACTTTGCATAATCTATGGTGCAAAGAACATTCGTTATTGATTTACAAGGCCACACAAAAGTATTCCATTACATAATGGTATAGGGAGAACATTGTTTGGTGCGCATTTTAATCGTAATTAACTTTTTACAGTTTTATCCAGCTGATATATGAGAGTGATATTTTTAAAAGTTCGTTATCGTGAGCACGTTCCTCATTTGCTACGCTTAACGTACAATTTCCAATTTGTTTTCTCTTGAAATCTTTTTATTAACAACATTTCCTTTATATTTAAAAACAAATGATCAGAATGCCTCGACTGTATTCTCGAGATTTTATCCCACTGTCCTTCTCTTGCTACAATGGTTTTTGAAAATATTTGCTCAAGAAGAGGGAAAGGAAATTTTCAAAGGTAACAGCCAACGGAAATGAAATTTTGATAGTGCTTCAGACAAATATTTAACTGATTATTGCATTTCCTCCCTCCACACACACACACCTCCTCCTTATTTACTCAAACATTTACAGATGAGTGCGAAAATTTTATCAGAGTTTTCAAACGACACATTAGTTATTGTCTTATTATTTATGTTAGTTATTATCTTTTTATTGCGTTGGAAGTTCAATAGTTATTCAATTAAATAACTGAAACGATATTCATTTAAATATAAAATATTTGAAGTACCTCTAAATAACATCTTCCAATACAGCATTTTAAATATTCATTTATTTAAGTAAAAAATATTTTAAGGAAACTTAAAAAATTAATTTTCTATTATGAGTTTACATGAATCGATCCATCAAGCCTTTTTTTCTCTCGAAATCTTGTTATTGACAACATTTTCCTTATATTTAAAAACAAATGACCAGAATGCTTCGATTGTATTCCCGAGATATTTCTCATTCTTCTTCTCTTGCTACATTGATTTTTGAAAATATTTGTTCAAGAAAAAGAAAAGAAAACTTTTAAAAGTAACAGCCAATGGAAATGAGACTTTTATACGGTTTCAGACAATTTTTTTTGTGGAGAGTAACATTTTGTTCCCTCTAATTGCTCAAAATCTTCCTGGTGAAGAAAAAAGTTTTATCACAGTTTTCTAAAGACATATTAGTTATTTGTTTTTATTATTATAAATATACGATGCGATATAAAGTAACTTTTAATACCGTCGCATGTTGTGTTTCGGTTACAGTGATTAAAAATTTTAAAGCAAAAAGCTACCAGAACTCAATGGTATATAGTTGCAATTTAATTTTATTGTATGATATTCAATTAAATTTTGTGAAAATAAAATTAACATAAAGGAAAAGGTTGAAAGAAAAGTAATTAAGAATAGTGAAATATAAAGATAATGAAAAATAACATATATAGCTATCTCATAAACAAAAAAAAAAAAATATTTAAAATGTAAATAAAACACAATACTGATAAATGAAGCTAAAAAATGTAAATAAAATGATACTTAGTAATATATAATATATTTTATTTCTAATTGGGTATAGAATTTTTCCTTATAGCTGCGAGCTATAATGTACTTATCTTACAATTCTTTATGATTAGAAATTCTACCTTTACACTATACCGGACATTTTCGATAATAGACTTATTGTACAATATCCAGAAAAATAATTAATAAAATACTCTTGAACTGCGGTGAAATAAAAAAGAAGATGCTCGAATATTATTTTTCTGTGAATTTTCAGTCACAAGTGCAATCAAGGGACCATGCACAAACTGAATAAGAAGCTTAATATTTACGATCACACTGTATATAGTAAAATACTGCGAATGAACTTTAATGAATATATTTTATAAACCTTGTACAGCGTATATATGAATTTATGAAAAAACCTTTCACATATTCATGAATATATAAAAGTTTCTTGAATACATATATATATATATATTTATCTATACCGGGTGTCCCAAAATTGACTGATGGATTTTAAAATTCAATAACTTGCAAACGGTGACAGCTATTTAAAAAATTTTTGCAGGAGCGTTATGTATAATGTCAGGAGATATTTAGAGTAATTATTTTATTTTAGTTCGAATTTCAAACAATAGGTGGCGCTGACGGCGATTGAAGGCCAGGTCGACGCTTAACTCAGCACTGATCACCTGGCCTTCAATCGCCGTCAGCGCCACCTATTGTTTCAAATTCGAACTAAAATAAAAAATTACGGTAAAAAAACTCCTGACATTATACATAACGTTCCTGCAAATTTTTTTTAAATAGCTGTCACCGTTTGAAAGTTATTGAATTTTAAATCCATCAGTCATTTTTGTGACACCCGGTATGCATGTTTTCTGTTTGCAACATGCGAGCTGTTCAACTATTATGTTGCACCACGTTTCCTGAGAACTTTATAAAAAGACAGAAAATAATACAATGAAATAGTAATGAATATATTGAACTTTTGTTTATATATGGACTTTTTCATTAAATAATTTTAAAAGCTTAAGCGCGAATGATAGCGCAATTAATTTTCTTTTGTAATTTAGTAGCCATTTATATTAGGCTACTTATATAAAAAAGCCAGTCAAATACACCTAAATTTTAGAAAATTATTAGCGATGTAATACTTTTTGAAACAAAACAGAAAAAAAATGAAAATCGAATTTGAAGTAATAGTTGTTCTAAATAAGATCGTTTTGACTACAAAAGTGATTAAGAAATTTAACTAATTTGAGTGGCATGCATTTAGTTCGCGGAACTCTATTGTTCCTCACATCCATGTGCATGCCAGGTGAATAACAAATGTTCAGTTCCGCAGTAATCAAATTATCTATGTAAAGAGTTATCAAAGATGTATTATTTTTTCATAATATGATGATTTCCCCAATTTATTTGTCTTTAGTAAAACACTCATTTAAAATTGAATTAAAGAAAAAAAAACAATAAAGAATTTAAGAAATTCAAATAAAACAAAATGTAAAATTTTGTACATTTGCAATATTTTTGTTGTTTTTTCTTAAGCAGTTGTTAATTATTATATATGTAATGCTATTTTAAATTGAAAGAGTTGTGATCTCTTGTACAAACATTGTCTTAAATAATGCTTTTTGATTATGATAATTAGTAATCTCAATTAATGCTAAATGGGAAAAAACGTGCGGAGTCATCATTGTAGGCAAAGAGTATCTTCTGTTACCCACTCATTATTTGTATTTCAGCTGTTTCAACTTACTGTAAAAAGTAAAGTGTTTTACCTCAAGTTTAAAATCAAGAAATGAAGTTTACTAATTTATCATAGGTTCTTTGTATACATATACTTGATTTATTAGTGATCTGTATAAAATATATTAAAAAGGAAATTTTTTCATATCAGCAGTATACACTTTTAAATGTATTTTACAATAAAACATATGCGGAAATAAATAAATTATACAAATGTATTTTATCCCAAATAAATTCGATTATTACATATGTGATTTAATTTAAAAGATAAAGCTCAATGAATGATGACCTAATGAACTAATCCTGATTTAGATATGAGAAATTGATAACGTTAATTAGTAATCGTAATTAATGTTAAATTAGAGAAAACGTGCGTAATCGATTCCTGGAGATAAAACTCATTAGTGTATGTACTCCAATCCATATTTCAACTGTTTCATCGTATTGTAAAAGGAAAACCGTTTCATCTCTCAACTATGTTCAAGAGATAAAGTTTATAACTTTATCTCGGGGTTAGATGGATAACAGTGCTTGAATTATTAATATTGGCTAAAATGTAGTTCAGGAAAAAATTTGTTTCATAAGAGTGGTATACGCTTTGAGAAAACTATTAACTAAAAATCTTTAGGTACTAAATATTAATGTATAACGATGAAGTAGCATAGTATTTCGCAGCAATTAAAGGAACTTTTGATGACGACTTTTAATGTTCTAAAAATTAAGAATCGTGAAAAAAAATACTAAAAAAGCAATAAAACATATTTTACATTCATATAAAAATATAAGGAAGTAATAAAATAAATAAATGTCTTTTATCACAAATAAATTGTATTAATACATATGTGATTCAATTTAAAAGATAAAACATAATGAATGATAAACTTATGAATTAATCCTGATATAGATTTAAGAAATTGATAACAGTAATTAGTAATCGTAATTAATATTAAATTAGAGAGAACGTGTGTAATCAGTTCTTGGAGATAAAGCTCATTAGTTTATGTTACCCACACTCCATCCGAATTTCAACTGTTTCATCGTATTGTAAAAGGGAAACCGTTTCATCTCACGTCTGTGTTCAAGAGGTAAAGTTTATAATTTTATTTCGGGTTAGAAGGATAACGGTACTTGAATTATTAATAGTGGCTAAAAAGTACTTCGGGAAAAAAGTTTTTTCTTAAGTATACGTTTTGAGAAAATATTTACTAAAATTCTTTGGGCATTAAATAGTAACGTTTAACGATGTAGTAACATGGTATTTCGCAGTAATTAAAGGCATTTATGGTGATTACTTTTAATGTGCTGTAACATAAGAAGCGTAAAAATATTTAAAAAAGGGAATATAACATTTCTTTAGTTCTCCACTTTATGTTCTCCACTCTCCATCCGTATTTCATCTGTTTCATCGTATTGTAAAAAAAAAACCGTTTCATCTTATGTCTATGTTGAAGAGATAAAGTTTATAATTTTATCTCGGGTTAGATGGATTACGGTGGTTGAATTATTAATAGTGTATAAAAAGTACTTCAGGAAAGAAGCTGTTTCACAAGAATGGTATATGCTTTAAGAAAACTATTTACTATATCTTCTCATCACAGATAAATTCTATTATTACATATGTGATTCAATTTAAAACATAGAACCGAATAAATGATGATTTTATGAATTAATCCTGATTTAGATACGAGAAATTGATAACGTGAATTAGTAACTGTCATTAATGTTAAGTTAGTGAAAACTTGTGTAATCAATTCTTGGAGATAAATCTCATTAGTTTATATTCTCCACTCTCTATTCGTATTTATACTGCTTCATCGTATTGTAAGAGAGAAACCATTTCATCTTACGTCCCTGTTCAAGAGATAAAGTTTACAGTTTTATCTCGGGTTAGATGGATAACGGTACTTGAATTATTAATAGCTTCTAAAAAGTACTTAAGTAAATAAGTTGTTACATAAAAGTGGTATATACTTTGAGAAAACTATTTACTAAAAATCTTTAGATACTAAATATTAACGTTAACGATGTAGTAGCATGGTATTTCGAAAGAATTAAAGGAATTTATGGTAATCATTTTTAATATTCCGAAAAATAAGAAACGTGAAAAAAATATTAAAAAAGCTATAAAACATTGCTTTTTTTTCATATTTTTTCATGGACACCAGAGTGGCTAATATTAATAATTTTCTTAAATTCTTTTTGTGCATAATGATCCATACATAATGTATTACACCAATACTTGCATATTCTTTTATCACTTTTATTATTATGTATATCTATCGTATGTAGTATACATAGTATATATTTATTACATAATATGTTTTACAATAAAAGATATGTGGAAATAATAAGTTATATAAATGTATTTTACCACAGATAAATTCCGTTATTATATGTGAGATTTAATTTAAACGATAAAACTGGATGAATGATAACCATATGAACTAATCCCGATTTAATATCATATTTCATATTATTTTATCACTTTCATTATTATGTATATCTATCGCATGTAGTATACGTCGTATGTATTTATTATATAATATCATATAATATGTTTTACAATAAAAATATTCGGTAATAATAAAATATATACATGTTTTTTTACCACAGATAAATTCTATTATTATATATGCGATGTAATTTAAAAGATAAAACTGAATTAATGATAACAATATGAACTAATCCTGATTTAATATCATATTTCATATTCTTTTATCACTTTTATTATTATGTATATCTATCGTGTGTAGTATACATCGTATATATTTATTATATAATATCATATAATATGTTTTACAATAAAAGATATGAGGAAATAATAAAATATATAAATGTCTTCTTATCCCAGATAAATTCTATTATTACATATGTGATGTAATTAAAAAGATAAAACTGAATAAATGATGACCTTATGAACTAATCTTGATTTAGATACGAGAAATTGATAATGTTAATTAGTATCCGTAATTAATGTTAAATTAGAGAAAGCGTGTGTAATCAATTCTTGGAGATAAAGCTCATTAGTTTATGTTCTCCACTCTCCATCCGTATTTCAACTGTTTTATCGTATTGTAAAAGGGAAACCGTTTCATCTGACATCTATGTTCACGAGATAAAGTTTATAACTTTATCTCGGAGTTAGATGGATAACAGTACTTGAATTATTAATAGTGGCTAAAAAGTACTTCAGAAAAGAATTTGTTTCGTAAAAGTGGTATATGCTTTCAGTGAACTATTTACTAAAAATCTTTAGGCATTAAATGTTAACGTTTAACGATGCAGTAGCATTGTATTTCGCAGCAATTAAAGGGAATTATGGTGATTACTTTTAATGTCCTGAAAAATAAGAAGTGTGAAAAAAATAATTAAAAAAGGAATAAAACATTGCTTTTTTTCATATTTTACATTGACACCAGAGTTGCTAGTATGTATTAATAAGATTTTTTTTTTAATTTCAAAATTATCTTATGCATAATAAATTATACAAATACATGCACATATTATTTTATTATTTTTATTATTATATATATCTATCGTATAATATGTACATCGTATATATTTATCATATAATATCACATAATATGATTTACAATAAAATATATGCGGAAATAATAAAATATATAAATGTCTTTTACCACAGATAAATTCCATTATTACATATGGGATTTAATTTAAAAGATAAAACAGAATGAATGTTAACCATTTGAACTAATCCTGATTTAGAAATGAGAAAGTGATAATGTTAATTAGTAACTGTAATTAATGTTAAATTAGAGAAAATGTATGTAATCAATTCTTGGAGGTAAAGCTCATTCGCTCATTTTCTCTACTCTCCATCCGTATTTCAACTGCTTCATCTTATTGTAAAAGAAAGACCGTTTCATCTCACGTCTATGCTTGTGAAAACACTCTTCACGATGTCCCCTGGCGCCAGCGGCCGATCATTTGAGAACATTTTTTTTTTCTTTCTTGTGCAAACTAAACGCTGATTGGTTATTTTACGATCTTTTTTATTGATGTTTTTTTTGTACTTTTCAGATTTTGATGTAGTCGTTCTAAGAATAGTGATTAAGAAACATGTAATATTTTGCGCGCTTGTAAATAATCAACCTTTTTTTGTGTGTGTTTACGTTCTGTCTTTTTTTGCTGTGGATTTTCTGTTTTTGAAGATGGCCAAGAATTGTGATTCTGCCCACCGTACATCCCTCAAGAACCCGCAAGGTAGGAAAATTTTATATTATTATTTCTAAGAATCTTATTTTTTCTACCGAAATGTCGTAATTGAAATCAACATGGCATCCCTGCCGCGGGATGTACGGTGGTGATATATTTTGAAATAATTAAGAATTATTTGGATTTCGAAATTAACTAATTAATTTTTGATTGGCACAGAGAAAGAGAAAAAAAAATGGCTGAAACAGAAAGTTTAGAAACCCTTAAAAAAAGAAGAACGATTTTTCGATCTGCTGTTACGAAAATTCTAAATAAAATCGAAACTTCCATAAAATCAGACGATGTGTCTATTGAAGAACTGCAAGAACATGTTGAAACATTGCCCGACAAATTTAAGTCACTTAAGACAACAGATAATTCAATTGAATTATTAGTCAATCCCGATGATTTAGAGAAAGAATTAGAAGTCGCTGAAAAGTATAGCGAAAATGTAATATTATGGAAGTCACGCTCAAATAAGAAAATTAGAGAATTAAATGCCGGATTTTTAAATTTAAAATCAAAGCAAGAAAGTAACAATGAACAATTTTCAGACAGTGCATTTAATGAAAAAGTGGATAATTCTGTAAAAGTTAAGTTACCGAAATTGCATATACCAATATTTGATGGAAATATAAATGAATGGCTTTCTTTTTGGAGCGGTTTTGAATCGGCCATTCATGATAATAAGTCGTTAAATAAAGTTGATAAATTTAATTATTTAAGATAGCAATTAAGATCGACCGCTTTAAATACAATTGAAGGTTTTCCTGTTTCAGAAAAAAATTACGATGCGGCTATAGAATTGCTGAAAAGTAGGTTTGCTAATAAACAATTATTAATACACAATCATATTAGTAATCTTTTAGCTATCAAGCCGTTGAGAACTTCGAATGATATATATGCTTTCCGACAATATTTTGATAAATTATCAGTGGAACTGAGAAGTTTGCAAAGCTTAGGAATAGATATAAATAACATTTCAAGTGTATTATGTACAACCATTTTGAAAACAATTCCGAAAGATTTTGTTAATAGAACTGAACAAGTCCGATAATGAAAAAGGATTTTATGAAATTGAAGAACTAATGAATTTTTTATCTACTTGTTTAAAAGTAAGAGAAAAGGCTAATCTAGTAATAAACCCAATTAACGAAGATAAGAAAATTTTTATTCCTCCTGAAAAGAAAAACTTTAATTCGTTTCGAAATAACAATAAACAAAAAAATTATCCCACTGCTAACGATTTAGTGTCAACGAACAAAAAAGAGAATTTAAACGTGATAAACTGCGTTTTTTGTGAATCATTTCATCACTCATCGGTTGATTGCGATAGAACTAATGAGTTATCTATTGATGAAATTAAGAACATTCTAATGAAAAAAGGAGCATGTTTTAAGTGCCTAGAAATGAAAAAACATTTATCGCGTTTTTGCAAAAAAAATATAAAATGCCGAAATTGTAACGGGAATCATAACACATTATTTGTTATAGAAACGTAAAAAAGGAAAAATCTAAACAACAGACCGAAGTGTCGGATACTGGCCTTTTTGCGAATGAAAACTTGCCGAAAGAAGTTTATTTACAAACTTTATATGTTTATGTAAGAAATAATGGTTGTGAATATATAGTACGCGTATTGTTAGATACGGCCTCTTCTAAGTCGTATATTTCAAAGTTCGTAGCCAATAAGATGGAATTAAAAAGTTTAAGAAAGGTCGGAATTACTCACGGATTGTTTGGAGGTACCGAAACAACGGTAGATCATAACTGTTATTCTGTTAATTTAAGGGGTTTAAGGGGAGGTAAAAAGATTAAAATTGAGGTAATGGAACAAGAAGAAATTTGTGCTAATGTACCCAAAATTAGAGACATTCGTTGTATTGCGGAATTAAAAGGAATAAATATATTTTTGAGCGATATCTGCCCTGAAGGTAAAAATTGTTTATATGAAAGAAATTTAAATGAAATACATGTACTTTTGGGAGCAGATGTTGTGGGAGAACTGTTTACAGGAAAAATAGAAAATTTATCTTGTGGTTTGGTTGCGATGCAAACAAAACTAGGTTGGACTACTATGGGCAAAATTGGCGGAAATGAAAGTGATAGTTCTCTTGTGGATCTTTCATTATATGTAAACGATGCCAAAATTACAGATTTGTGGAATTTAGATTCTTTAGGCATAGTAGATCCGGCGGAAAAACAAACTAAGGAAGAAGTTCAGAAATTAGTTTTGGAGCATTTTAAAGAAACCGTAAGACGCAAAACTGATGGTAGGTACAAAGTTTGTCTTCCCTGGTTAAGTGAGCATCCTCCCATTCCAAGTAATAAAGATTTAGCGATAAAACGCCTGCAAAATAATATTAAGAATCTCCAAAATTGCGCTTTGTTGAAAGATTACGAAGCAGTTTTAAATGAGTGGGAAACGGAAGGGATTATTGAAAGAGCGAAAGGAGAGGAAAAACTTAACACCAAAGTCCATTATCTCCCTCATAGAGCTGTAATAAAACCTAATTCTACGACCAAAATTAGGCCAGTATTTGATGGATCAGCACATGTTAAGGGTTCTGTTTCCATAAATGGTTGTATAGAGAAGGGACCTAATTTAACTAACTAATTCCTTCTGTTCTAAATCGATTTAGAGTGGGAAAGATAGGTATTGTATCAGATATTCTTAAAGCTTTTTTACAGATATCACTAAATGAAAAGGATAGAGATTATTTACGTTTTCTTTGGTGGAGAGATGGGAATTCAGAAAACCTTGAAATTTATAGACATTGTCGGGTTGTCTTTGGGATTAGTTGTAGCCCCTTTCTTTTGGCCGCTACTCTAACACGTCACTTAAATGAAGCACTTGAGAACATTAAAGATATTGCTATAAAACTTAAAGAATCTTTCTATGTAGATAACTGTGTAGCTAGTGTAGAATCGTTAGAAGAGTTAGAATATTTTCGCAATGAAGCACGGAAACTCTTAGCTTCGGCACAATTTGATCTTCGTGGTTGGTGTCATAATCGGTGCGAAGGAATTGGATTAGGCTTTAATGAAAAGGGTCATTTGAGTGATGCGGATGAGGATAAAATTCCCTTACTTGGTTTAATGTGGGACACCAAGAGTGATACATTGTCGTGTGATTTTCGGAATTTTAAATTGGAAAATGGGTGCATCACTAAAAGAACAATTTTGTCCTTAACTCATAAAATATTCGATCCCATCGGTTTCACTTGCCCCGTGACCTTAATTCCAAAATTACTTTTACAGAAATGCTGGAAAATAAAGGCGTCATGGGACTCCAAGCTGCCCGATGAGATAGTTAAGGAATTTAGAAAATGGACTAAGGAAATTAATGATTTGGGAAATCTTGAGATCCCGCGACGATTGTCTAACTTATCTCTAAAAGAGGGAAACTTATCTTTAGATATTTTCTGCGACGCTAGTAAATTTTCTTACGCTACATGCATTTATCTAAGAAATGAAGTAGAAAATCGTGTAACTTGTCAACTTATTCAGGCTCGTTCTAGAGTAGTACCTCTAAAGGACATTTCCATTCCACGCCTTGAGTTATTGGCCTGTTGTATTGGAGCTAGATTGTCTAATAGCATTAAAAACGATTTGAATGTAGAAAATGTTGATACTTTCTATTGGTCAGATTCAATGCACGTGTTATACTGGATAAAACGGGAAGGTCCTTGGGCTACATTTGTAGAAAATGGAGTTAGGGAAATTCGAAAGCTTACCCCGAACATTTCATGGAATTTCGTACCTGGACATATGAATCCAACAGATTTACCGTCACGCGGTTATTGTGCAAAATCCCTTATTAAATCTCAGTGGTGGTTAGGGCCATCATGGATTTCAGAATCAAAGAAAAATTGGCCTAATACTAATATTTTTCCTAATATGGATATAGTGAATTCTGAAAAAAGAAAAACTATTGTGACCGCTCCTAATGTAGAGAGTGATGAGGCACAATTTTATAATCGCTTTTCCTCTTACAATAAAATTTTGCGAGTTACTGGTTGGATTTTGCGATTTTACCAAAATTCGAAAAGGGGTAGTACCGACAGAATATTCGGTCAATTAACACACAACGAATTAAAAGCGGCAGAAACAGTATTATTAAAATTAGTTCAAAAAGAATCCTTTGTGAATGAACATAATCAAAGACTGAAATGCCTGAATATTTTTACAGATTCGGAAGGAATCATACGCGTAAAAACGAAGATATTTCAACGAGAAGATGAATTTAATTTTAGATTACCTATCTTACTCCCTTCAAATCATTACGTCGTAGAACTGATTATATTTTCGAAACATTTAGAATTCGGTCATTGTGGCGTACCCTTGCTAATGACTGCGTTACGAGAAAATTACTGGGTGCTGAAGAGTCGGAAAACAATCAAAAAGGTAATCGGCAAATGTATCATTTGTAAAAGACACTCAGCAAAACCATCTGATGTAGCAGAAAGTGTCTTACCTCTTGATCGTGTCAGAGAAGCCGTGATTTTCGAAATAATAGGAATCGATCTATGCGGGCCTCTTTATTTGAAAAATCAATCTAAAGTCTGGATTTTGATAGTCACGTGTGCAGTTTTTAGAGCTGTGCATTTCGAGCTATTGACAGCTGTTTCAACGGAAAGTTTTATCTTAGGACTGAAACGCTTTATTTCTAGACGAGGTCGTCCTGCAATAATGTATTCGGATAACGGCACAAACTTTACTGGCTGCCACAATTTATTGAAAACAATTGACTATGAAAAAGTAAAAGCGGTTACTGCGTTTTCACGTATAGAATGGAAATTTATTCCACCTTCTGCACCTTGGTGGGGTGGATTTTGAGAAAGGCTTGTTGGAATCCTGAAACGAATCTTGAGAAGGGTATTAAGCAAGTCGTCTTTAAATTTTGAAGAACTACATACCGTTATCTGCGATTGTGAAAGTATTATATATGTCCGCCCCTTAACATATGTTACAGATAATAATGAAGATCTTCAAGTTATAACTCCTTCAATGTTCTTACAGGAAAATACTAAAATAGGTATGCTCGAATTAGAATTTCTAGACCACAAAGAAATGAATAAACGATACCATTATAGAATGAAAATTAGAAATGATTTAAAATCAAGATTTAGAAGTGAATACCTCGGCACATTAAAATGTTCGGTCTTTAGTGGGAAAAAATCAAGATCTTTGTGTGTAGGAGATGTTGTCCTGATATGGACGGAAAATTCTAGCCGAATAAACTGGCCTCTTTGTAGAGTTACCGAACTTATACCCAGTCAAGATGGCGTTGTGCGCGTAGTAAAGTTGAAGACTGCAACTGGAATGCTAATTCGTCCCATTAAGAAACTTTGTTCTTTGGAGGTGAATGGAATCGCCAATAATCAAAGTCATGCAGTACTGCAAGACCGCTTGACTACTCGCCGTGGTCGAATTGTACGGCCGCCCGAAAGACTCCAACTGCAGTGATTGAGTTCTGTCCCCTAATGAACTCAAAGTGGGGAGTGTGAAAACACTCTTCACGAAGACCCCTGGCGCCAGCGGGCGATCATTTGAGAGCATTTATTTTTTTTCTTTCTTGTGCAAACTAAACGCTGATTGGTTATTTTACGATCTTTTTTATTAATGTTTTTTTTTTGTACTTTTCAGATTTTGATGTAGTCGTTCTAAGAATAGTGATTAAGAAACATGTAATATTTTGCGCGCTTGTAAATAATCAACCTTTTTTTGTGTGTTTACGTTCTGTCTTTTTTTGCTGTGGATTTTCTGTTTTTGAAGATGGCCAAGAATTGTGATTCTGCACGATATAAGAATACATCCCTCAAGAACCCGCAAGGTAGGAAAATTTTATATTATTATTTCTACGAATCTTATTTTTTCTACCGATATGTCGTATTTGAAATTAACAACGTTCAAGGGATAAGGTTTTTAATTTTATCTCAGGGTTAGAAGGATAACGGTACTTTAATTATTAATAATGTGTAAAAAGTACTTTAGGAAAGAAGTTGTTTCATAAGAGTGGTATACGATTTGAGAAAACTGTTTACTAAAAATTTTTAGATACTAAATATTAACGTTTAACGATGTAGTAGCATGATCTTTTGCAGAATTTAAAGGAATTTGTGGTGATTATTTTTATGTCCTAAAAAAAAAGAAGCTTGAAAAAATGTTAAAGAAAAGGAATAAAACGTTACTTTATTTGCATATTTTACATTGAAACATTACAGACACATCTTACATTGACAGAATGGCTAATATTAATTATTATTTTTATTTTTTTTTATTATATTTATACATAACGCTCTATACATAATAAATTATACCAATACTTGCACATATTCTTATATCACTCTTATTATTATACATATATCTATCGTATATAGTGTACATCGTATACATTTATTATATAATATATATATATATAATTGCATGCAATAAGTTTCAATAAATAAATACGTATATGCTGTTCTGGGGTAATAACACCAGGTTAAGTAATAACGCCAAATGCTAATATTACACATAATTATAAAAAAAAAAATCTAAAATATGACACCGTTGAGTTTTGCGCAGAAAGGCTCTGAGTCATCTGGAACTGCAAAAACCGATTAATGCTAATTTTGTTTCCTATTTGTAGATCGTATCATTGAAATAAGCCCAACATAGTCAACGCTCGATCTAAAATTTGCTAGGTAAGTTCTATGATGTGAAGACTATATATTTATTAGAAAATACTTTGTTTATTGCATAAATTTAGCATATTGTGTTTGTCCTACAATCAAAAATTTGAACTGATTGTAGGATAAACACAATAATAAACCTATACGAGTTAATTACTGGTGATTTTAATTTTGGGGTTATGTACCCCTTCACTTCTGGCAGACATGAATCAATGGATTCTTCTATTACTAGTATTCCATAAAAATGCTTTATTTTCTTGTGCTCGATACCTTACATTTTTGTGCTGTCGGCTCTTGGACTATTAATACTTGTTTATTAAATTGGAGACAATTTCTCTACTAATAACCATAGAAGTAAAATCAGGTTTCTTCTTGAAAAAATAAATAAATAAAAATTAAAATAAAACTCCAAAATGGCCATTTTGATGTTGGTTTTAACATGAATTTAAATAGGAAATGAAGGGGTAAATGAAATTAGCCAGATATGTGGGTTAAGCTGAAATACTACAATAAAGAATGTCCTTTGTTTAAGTCTTTTGTTGAGTTAAATTCAATTACTTACTAATTTTTTTCATTAAAAAATTGCTTCCTATATCTTTTCAATTGGTTTCAGAATACATCCCTTAGGAAAATGGTTTATAGAATCCTATATAAAAAGTTTTATAGAATCCTATAGAATTAGGGCCCGATTTTCTATAGGCCGATTATAAAGCTATTAAAAAAAATACCTATAGAAATTCAATAGAAAAGTCTGCAGTACAGAAATTTCTGTTAAATTTCTACTAAACACTTAAGCTTAGATTTATAAATTTATTACAGGTGTAATTTAGTTAAAATATGAAAGAGCGTTGACCTGATGAACGAATCGTGTTTTGTGTAAGAGAAAATGATAAGAATATTTAGTAACCGTAATTAATGTTAAATTAGAATAAACGTGCTATCAATGCTTGAAAATAAAGCTCATTTATTCTCCGTTCTCTCCTCACTAACCGCATTTCAGCTATTCCACCCTATTGCAACCGTTTGATCTCACGTCTACGTTTAAGAGATAAAATTCATTAATTTATTTCAGGTTAAATGAGTAACAACTTTCAAATTATTACTAATCTTTGAAAAATACATCAAGGAAAAAATTGTTTTATAATAGCGACTCAGTTCAAGAAAACTATTTCGAGAAAATCTTTCGTTGTAAAATATTAAAATATTATACTTTCAATAAATCATATTTATAATTAGATTCTTTAAAGCACGTACGTTAAACGTTGAATGGTGCAATATTTCCCTAAAGCTACCAAAGTTTGTTTGAAATTAACTACTAAAAAAGGCTTTAAGTATAATTTTTTTTCATTAAATAATGTTTATTATTATTTTATTTTTTAAAATTCATCTTTAAACCTATCATAGTATTTTAAAAAACGTAATACAACGTTCATATTTGTTAAAGTTAAAAAAGAAACTTCTTGTTAAATCTTACATCTTGTTTTATTTCATAGTTTCTTCTATTAAGGAAAGTATGACTAAAATTTAGAATTTCAGCATGCTCTCTATATTATAATTTAATTTTTGTTTCAGATTTAAAAAAATGCATTATTAAACGGTTGTAATAAATGAAAGCAAAAAAATATCTTCACGAAAACTAAATAATAAGCGTCATGAAAATCAATGCAGAACTTAATCGGTTGTTCAGAAATACAAAGTTTAGATTAAATTTATTATTCTAAAATGACATTCAGACTTTGCACCAAGTAATATAAATTAGTAACAACCGCATTTTTGGCAGGGTTGGGTTTCTTCCGGAAGAAACCTATTTCTACCAGGACAGTGGAAGAAACTGGAAAAAACCGGAAGAAACTGGAAGAAATGGAAAAACGGGAAGAAATGGAAAAAAATGGAAAAAATGGAAAAAACTGGAAGAAATGGAAGAAACCACCAAAAACCAAAGCAAATGCTCTAAGTCAAAGTATATTAACTATGTAAAAGAATGAAAGTACAATTACATGAAATCTAAATTAGAAAATTTAATTATTATTAAAAATATTTTTGTAAAATATATTAATTTTTTTAATAACAAACTTCAGGTTCAGCAGACATTTTCAGGTGATGGATTTTTACTACCGTAGAGGTTTTGATTTTTTATTATAGAACGGGGTTTTTTATTAATTGCTCCATTTATAAAAAGAGAAAAAGAAACTACCTACAATTGTTTATTGTTCATATAAAAATATATTTTTCATATGAATGTTCATTATTTTAAACTGAAACACAGTAAATAAATAAATTTGTAATTTTTTATATTTTTCATCTAGCATGAATATTTCAATGCTGATTTTAAAAGGTTATTGTTCTAAAAACATCTATGGGTATGTCAAAATACTTTTATACTATCCTCATATGTAGGAATTTAAAATAAATCTTCTTTTTTTTGCTTTCATCCAATTTAAGTTGAGAAATTGATTGCAGCATCCTACTGCTAAAAAACTTTTTGCTATACTATATTGCATTATGCGAAGAAAATTAAAGATTTTAATGACTCTTTTAATACTGAGGATAGACTGAAACAGGTTTTTAAGGCCAAAACTGGATTTAGGTGACCTTCCTACGTTTTGGCCGAAAATGATAACATAAAAAAAAATAAGTAATTAAATTGTATGTTTTAAAGTAATTAATACATACATAAATATACCTAATGGAAATTAATTATATGTATAGTATTTATTAATTATGTAAAACTGTTAATAATCTAAAAACTATTTTCATATACAAAAATAAGTAATTTAATCATCTATGACACAGAAAGTTTTTCTAATTATACGAATTTCATTTAATTAAAAATATTTTAGTTTTAGGTATATATATCTTGATTTTTCTTCTATAATGATTTTTGTAAATGATCAGTTGTTATTCTAGAACTTTCTCAAAGAATATTTTAAATCTGATGTAGTTTAAACTAAAAATTTTATATGAGATGATTGATAAATCATGACTGATAATTATAAACAATGAAATTCATTGCAATACATTCATTTGAGCCGATACAGTTCATATCAAAACTAATATTGAAATTTTCCAAAGGAAGAAACAAAATTTTCGGTATACAAAGTGTTTCAATCTGGCTGAGTTTTTGCCCACATTTTTGGCAAAACTCAGATTTTAAGCTGAAAACAAAACCGTATTTTTTGTTGATCTGTATTTAATATAGTAATTATTATACATTACTTATATTAATAAAATTAATGTAAATTAAAAGCTTTCATTTAACTGGGTTTCATTCTACCATTAGTAAAAAATCTCTACTATTTATTACTAGTTTCAGAATTTTAAATAATAAAAAATACGTTGCTTAAATTGAAATGGATAGTATTTAACTGATTTTGTGTATTTTGGATAAAATTTCTTTTCATTTAGCTAAACTTTGAGGTTTTCTAGATAAGTGTTGTGTGTGATCTTGGCTAAAAAACTGTTGTAATTATTAACTTAGCATATATATTTAATTAAATTTGTGTTGGTCCAGTGAAATTAATTTATACTGTATTATAAAAAGATAGTTATTATA
Source organism: Maratus speculifer (assembly GCA_964019185.1). Taxonomy (NCBI): domain Eukaryota; kingdom Metazoa; phylum Arthropoda; class Arachnida; order Araneae; family Salticidae; genus Maratus; species Maratus speculifer. The sequence continues at coordinate 141,864,040 of OZ025289.1, read as the reverse complement.
TCTTACAAAATTGAAAATATTTGGTAAATTCTTAAAGAAAAGCAGTTTCTTCCATTTCTTCCACATCGAAGAAACCTATTTCTTCCAGCCGGTTTTTTCCATGGTTTTTTCCGCGGTTTTTTCCACTGCGGAAGAAACATGCCAACCCTGATTTTTGGAAATAAAATAAATTGTATGTGCAATTTCCTTTCAATAAAAATTAGCTTTCTATACTGTAGAATTCATTATGCGTTTATGTAAATTACTTTGTGATACAAATGTGGTTATTAAAAGATTGAGTAAGATAAACTAAGACAGACTTTAATAAGTTAAAAAAATATTTATGTACAAAAAATAGAAAAACTATAATATATTTAAAAATACAAAAAGTAAACATTTCACCAAGCTACCCGCAAGGCGTCACCAGTATAAAACATCCATTGTATAACAAACAATGCAGCAAATCAAGAACAGTTAAAGTTATAGTTCTTAACTGTTATTTAACTATTCTTTACTTGTTCCGTTGTTTGTTATGCAATGGATATTTTGTACTGATGATGCCTTGCGGGTAGCTTGGCGAAACGTTTACCTTTTGAATTTTTAAATTTTTTTAGTATTTTTATTTTTTGTATGTAAATATTTTATTTTTTTTAATGTATTCAAATCTAACTTAGTTTATATTATCCAATCATTTAATAGCTTTTTAAATTCAGACATTAAATGTATTTGTATTGCAAAAATGTGGTTGTTACGGAAAATTATAACTGAAGTGATTAGTGAAAGAGAAAGGATAAGTGTAATTTCATTGTATAGAGATAGTAGTATAAGTCCAGAAGCATTTCCAGTCCAGAAGCATCGAGGTAAAATCTGAAAAATAAAAATAAAAAATTACTCCTCGAAAAATAACGTAGATTAATTATTTTTGTAGACTGTTATTTGATGACTCCAATGGAGGATTTTTTTATTTTCTAGAGAATCTCATTCATGCAAGATAGTTTTACTAATAATAGAAAAATATGCTGATCATTTATTTAAGCATAATGCAGGGTCAGATATTCCTATGTAATGTTGTTAAAAATAAAAGATTTTACATCAATCTTGTGATTATAAAGTATATTAGAAAGTCTCAAAAAGTAATTTTCCTGTAGTTTCTTTTTCTACTTAAAATCTTAAAAAAAATCACTTACGCTAAAAAATGTCTGAAATTCTTTTATTATAATTTTTATATTACTTTTGTAATTACTGTGTATTACTCTTACTATATATTACTCTTTAAACTCTGCCTTACTGGCAATTGTAATTCAGGGATTTAGGAAATAAGAAATGTTCCTACTAAACGTAGACATTCCTCTGAAATTAACATATATATATATTTTTATTGTATGATAATGTAATGTATTTCATTTTTTATAGTAAAAAATATAAAAATTTTAAGTTTTAGAATTTTTTTTTAAGTATAAAAGGAAAAGCTCTAGCTTTATGATAGCTATTTCATACATCTAGTTATTTTATAATATAGATATTTAAAATAATAATCCTATATTAAATATTACAAATAAAAGAAAAAAGAAATATCGTTTGGAATAGATCATTATTTTCGATTATTTCTGACAACAAAAAATTTTTTGTTATTATTATTTTCCTTATTGCACGGATTTAAAATCAAGCTAAAATTTTGCAATTTTGCAATTTAAGAAGTCTTTGTCATTTATGTCATCTTTGTCAGGTGACTTTGTCATTTGTCTGTTACTATTTTGCAAGATTTTCAGTTAATAAATCCTAATGTTGGAAAATTGCAAAATCTGAGTTTCAAACTAAATAAAAAACAACCGATAAAAAGAAAACAACATCTTTTCGGTTGATATTGGAAAAATTCCTTCAAAAGACTCTTTCCACTAAATAGATTGCTAGAAAGTTGTCTATCGCTCTTAAATTCTTTTGAATGTTCTAGATTGGACAGTAAAACAAATTGAATCGAAAACAACATCAAAAGTTTCAAGATTAAAAATAGTTAGGATAATCTTTCATTCCGGTTAAGTTTTATTTGATTTCTTTATTTCTTTTTGAAAAGAGAGAAGACATCAAGTTAAGATAAATATTAGCAACATTTAGAAGTATTCTTAAAACTTTTATTGGAATTATGTTGGTTTCTTTATGAGATTTTTTCTATTAGGTAATAAAATATAATAAATAAAAAGGTAAGTTTTAATAATATTAATGATAATAAAAATCTCTCTGATAAACTTTCATCAGTTTTTTCTTCTTCATAATACCAGAATAGAAATTTATGATCATGATTATTATTTATTTTTAATAATTTTATTATCATTAATGATTTTAATATTATTCTATATTAGTTTTACTATTATTAATAATGACTTTATTATCTATGTTTTTAATTCTATGATTACTATTATTAATTTTGTTAATATTATTATTGTTGTTGTCCTCTTCATTATTATTATTATTATTATTATTATTATTATTATTATTATTATTATTATTATTATTATTATTATTATTATTATTAATGCTATTATTATTGTAATAACAACAACATTAATAATAAAAATTGCATGGGTGGTCTATCACTAACACGTCTTTGTAAATTTTGTCCTTGTGGCTTGTACTAGATTTTTGATTATTCGAGAAAATATTTGCAAATTTTAGTTGTGAAACAAATATTTGAAGCACTCTAAACTGAAGTCAAGCCACTTTTGAACTAAATTCGGATGATTATTTTGTTGAACTCTTTAAGTTCTACTTTTTAAACGCATATTTGGATCAAGTCCATAATTGTGGTGGTTACCGATAAATGACAATTGAAAATTTTAGTGAAATGGAAAAATTGCAATCAAGGTGAAACTTTAAATCGATGTATCTCGAAAATTGGAAAATTGGACTTGATCCACTTCATTTTCTCAATGTCTCAATTATAGATCGAAAAAAAAGTTTTCTTATTCTTTAATCATGTTACGATATTTTAAACATAAATAAATAGATATTTATTACTGAGATATATGTTTTCCGATGAGTAGAGAATAAAGAAAGCGCAAAAGAATTTCATTAAATTACATTCATTTCATTTCAGAGCATTTTAATGGTGTTATGGTACTTCAAATATTATAAAACTGAAAAGGAAAACCGAGGTGTACCATAACGTACTTTCTATACATTATGAAATGTGTAGCATTAATCGTTCATTTACAGGGATGTATAAAGAAATATAGTTACAGGACTGACTTTGACCAAAAATTTCTGAAATACATTTTCTGGTGTGGTACGCATTATTAAACTTACTCAATTTTTAATATGTTAGAAATGTATATAAATATATAAATCTACAGGATATGATTCTACATGGTTGAAAACATAATTGTCCCACATTACTATACTTGAACAGTAATACCCGAAAAAGATATTTTATTGAGTTAGATGTTTTTAAAATTGCTTATTTAAATATTGCATTTCATGTGTAAAAAAAAATAATAATAGAATAATGTTCTCGATTGACTGTGCTGTTTTCTACTTACATCACTCGCTAATTCATTTTATTTCTTATATCATTCTTGTAAAAGTTTTTAGTTAAGAAATTAATTAGTCTTTCGCACTTTTGTAGCCATAATCCGGAACTTAGAGGTATTGTGTCAGCTTTTGGCTTTTTATTTTTTGAACTTAACTAAGCGAATACGTTGATTTATAAATATTGTTAAAATTTGATACACTGCAATAAATTATACTGTGAAATCAGAAATGGACTATCTGTTAACTAACCTCCATATTTTCTGATTTTCACTATTTTTTCGGTGGTTATTAAATTGAAAAACTACACTGGTGAAAACAATTAAAGGGACAAACGGTTTTTTTGCAATTAAAAAAAACCTAACAAAGAAAATAAAATCAAACTTGATCAAATCAAAAGATTTGATTTGATCAAAAGATTTGATCAAATCAAATCTTTTATATGATTTGATCAAATAAAATCACTTGCTTGGTGCGGGCAAGTGCCGAGCACCAAAGACGACTGACACTCTGTCAGTCCGAGGAAAACATGCCTGCCAGTTAGAGGAAAACATGTCTAATAAGGTGTGTGATCGCCTTTAACAGCTACACAACTCTCGCATCGGCGTTTCATACTGTCTTTATCAAACCCTGTGGCAACCGCATCCACACTTGCACCAAGGCGCCCTTGAGCTCATCGATAGTCGTTGGAGCCGGTCTTCGAGCTGCAATTGAACGTCCAAGGGCGTCCCACACGTGTTCGATGGAATTAAGGTCAAGGGACATCGCGGGCCACTTCATTCGTTGAATATCCTTCGATTCAAGGTATTCGTCTACTAACTGAGCCCTATTTGGACGAGCGTTATCGTCCGTAAAGATGAAATTTTGTCCGTATGCTCCTCGAAAAAGTCGCACATAGGGTGCAAGAATCTCGTCCCTGTATCGTTGACCTGTCAGAGTACCTCTATCAAACACATGGAGGTCGGTACGCCCGTCTGCCATGATACCTGCCCAGACCATCGAACCACCTCTACCATAATGGTCTTTTTCGACAATATTAGAGGGCCGATATCGACTCCCAGGTTCTCTCTATATAAAAACACGTCTCGAGTCACTGTCCAGACTGAATCGTGACTCATCACTAAAGAGTACCTGCCCCCATTATCCTCTGTCCAAGACTGGTGTTCTCGGCACCATGCTAGACGAGCCTTTCTGTGGTTCCTACTCAAAGGGATGCAGACTGCAGGGCGTCTGGCATACAGGCCACCTGCATTAAGTCTCTGGGCGACTGTTATCGGTGAAATGGATGTTCCTGTTGCATTATACAGGTGACGAGAGAGTTGTGTCGCTGTAGCGGACCTATCTCTTTTAGCTAAAACTCTCAAATAACGGTCTTCAGCCGGCGTTGTTGCACTCTTACGGCCTTGACCAGGTCGGCGGACCACTGTTCCTGTCTCTGTGAATTGTTTCCACAGAGTGGAGACCACACTTCTTGGAACCCCGAGCTCTTTACAACACGTAGTTTGTGATTGGCCGGCCTCGAGTCTTCCAACAATCCGCCATCTTGTTGCATCATCTAGACGATGATGACTAGCCATATTAACCATAGGTTTAAAAAGAAATTAAAAAAACACGAATTGGGTTCGTCTACGAGCGTTCAAAATGTCCTCACGCTACAAGCATCGGAGAGCAAAAGAAGTACCTTTACACAAAAGCGATCGCAGCGCCACTACCTTATGGCGACGCAGATCACTGCGTAGCAGGTGTGTCCGTAATGAGCTTAATTATCATTTGATATCTTATTTGCGTATAGGCATAACTTATTTTGTTCGTTAAAAAAAAAAAAAAAAAAAAAAAAAAAAAAAAAAAAAACATTTGTCTTTTCAATTGTTTTTACCAGTGTACTTAGATTTAATCTCATAGGGAACTTATAGAATAAAAATATTCCCTTGCTGTTGAAAAGCGTTTCATAATCAATGCTGGTGAATGAGTTTTCAATCTTATTTAAAAATTAACTTTAACAACAACTTCAGTGAAAAAAATGGTGCATATTTGTTATTTGGAAGAGCAGCCAATGAGCTTATTGATTTTCTACATGACGTTAGAGCATTTTGTCTTTCTGGGCTATTTTCGCCATTCGCTTACATTTCATGGTAACGGACTTGACAAGTAACGGATTTGACATTTCAAATAAAACTAAAAAAAACTATTAAAATGAACTATCGTTTTATATTTTCTAATTTAGATAATAATTTACATACCTTTTAAAACTATTTAGTAAACTTACTTAGAAGCTTACGTTTCATCGCTTACAAATTTGGTAACAGACTTGACAAGTAAAGGACTTGACATTTCAAATAAAACTATTATAAATGAACTGGTTTGTATAATTTCTAACTTAAATTACAATACACATACCTTTTGAAACTATTTAGTAAACAATATTTCATTACAAAGGTGCAAAAATCATTATTTTAATATTGAAATTCACGGTAACAGACAGTGAAAAAAAAATACCAACCTTGATAAAAGCTTTTTTTTTTTTTTGCCACTATTACACTGCTTTACAATTGAAGAGTAAAAAAATGGCAAGTAGTAGCTGCGTGAATAGTTTAACCATATCGCCGAATATTTGCTGCAAACTTTAGGCAGAATTCGAAACCTATTTTGACTAAAATAATCACAAGGTAACGGACTTGACAAAAAGTGGGAGACAAAAGATTTCTGGTAATTTCTTAAAGAAGATATCTTTTGTAATATTTTTTTATTAATATAGAACACTAACAGCTCATATTTAAAATAACTAAACCTTTTTATTTAAGAAAGTCAGCTCAAATTAAAAAAAAAAATCAGTTAAAAACATAAAACTTGGAATTGGACAGGCATTTTTACTTAGAATCAAAATTTTAAAAATTTAAATCTCAAAAATTTTTATTGATTTTTTTAAATTTTCATGTTAGAAATGTTCAATATAATCTTTTTTAGCTAATACATAGCCCAAATCAAACTTTAAATATTAATTTATGTTTAAATTTTCTTCTTTTTACTCTAGGACAGCATGTGTAAGCGAAATTTGAAAATGGCCCTTCTAACTAGTGGTGTGGTAGTAAAAAAACAAAGAGTATACGCTCTAAGCAAAGGGTACATTCAAATCAGGGGGTATAACCTTCAAAGAACAGGGCATGCAAAAAATAAGTTACCCACTTCAGAGGACTGATTGAAGAGGGTTGACCAAATGAGATCAAATTTGAATTACAGAAAATTCATGTGATGCGTTTGACATAATATATATATATATATAAACTTTGCCATTAGGGACGCTGTAATGCATCTAAAACATTTAATTTATTTTATAAATATTAATTAATATTTAAAAAAAATGTTTAACTGGTCAGTAAAAATGCAAAATCGCCATAAGATTTTCCGTAAATTGGAATACGGTATATCCAGTACTCGGAAACCAACTGACACACTGATACAATCATACGGAGACCGCAAGAAATAAGTTACTCACATCAAAGGCTCTAGAATATGTGTTGTATAGAGCGCAACAGTGGCGACGTCACAACTCCAGAAATTTGGTCAAAACAAAATCACAGAGTTCAGAAAAGATAAAGATGGAATGTGTTGTTTTATCGTGAAGCTAAAAATTCAACCCTGAAACTGACACAATTCGGCCCAAACACTTGCGGATGTCTTTTAAAACTTCACCTAGTTCAATGAATTCAGCCTTTGATCGATATCTGATTTCATATTGAAATCCTTTTTGATGGTATATAGTGCATCTCTAACACATTCTAAACTCTCTCGGTTTGTTATGACCCAATTTGCGTGGAAATACAGGGTTGAGTTGTCTGTGACGTCACACTGATGAGTTCTATTGATTCAAATGGCATCAAATTTGAACTTCTGATAATTCAAATGATGCGCTTGATATTTACCAATTACAAAAACTGAAAAAACAAAATTTTGCATCTAGTGCTTAATGTGTTTAAATGTGTTTAAGTGTATCAAAACGCACTCTAGCAGCGAAATTTTTAATTTTCTAACCTTCTACCCTTTTTCTACAAATAACGCTGCAAATGATTATTTTTAATTTTATTGCATTTTTTCTTCCAAAAGAAATGTTAAATTTAGACTAAAAAATTACAAAAAAAAAAAAAAAAAAAACAAAATTTTGCATCTAGTGCTTAATGTGTTTAAATGTGTTTAAGTGCATCAAAACGTGCTCTAGCAGCGAAATTTTAAACTTTCTATCTTTCTAACCTTTTTCTAGAAAAAACGCTGCAAACGATTATTTTTAATTTTATTGCATTTTTTTCTTCCATAAGAAATGTTAAATTTAGACTAAAAAAATTACAAAAATTGAAAAAACAAAATTTTGCATCTAGTGCTTAATGTGTTTAAATGTGTTTAAATGTATTAAAACGCGCTCTAGCGGCTAAATTTAAAATTTTTGTAATTCTTTTAGTGAATATCAAGTGCTTTATATGAATTAGCTGTTTTTGAAATTTGATCTTGTTTGGCCCAATAGATCGCATTTTAAATTCTTCTGAAATGGGTAAATTGTTTCTTGCTTACCCTGTATACACTATAACTTTTTTGAGAAATAGGCTATATATGGTATTAGATGAAAAATTCAGAAGGTAATCAGCGTATACCGCAGTATACCTTCCACTGCATCCTTGCTTCAAACCTTTTTCTAGAAATAACGCTGTAAATGATTATTTTTAATTTGATTGCATTTTTTCTTCCATAAGGAATGTTACATTTAGAAACAAATTTACATAAATATTTATATATTTTTTTTATAGCTATTTATTTAGACTTATTAAAAAAACTATTATTTCTCATTCTTCAAAAATGACTTTTTTTATTTCCCTTTTTATTTCTATGACTTTTATTCCCCTGATTAATGAAAACGGAACTGAACTGAAAAAAAATATTAATTTGTAATAGAACGAAAAGTTATCATATTTTTTCTAATTAAATTACTAATGTTAATATCGTCATAGCATTTCTGTTTTTTACGTATTTCGAAAGTGTAAAATAATGTTATGGAAAATATTTGGCGAACATTATTCGAATTCGAAAATTCCATCGATAACCCATTTTCGTTATGATGAAGCAACTCAAAACCTTTACTTTTTCGATTTTGCGCACGGAAGCGGATAAAAAAAAATTGATAAAATATATTGTCTCATTTGGATCCATAGAACACATTCTAACGCCCTCTGAAATGGATAACGTATTTCTTGCCCATCCTGTATCTACAATAGATTTTTTGAGAAATAGACTATATACGGTATTATTTAAAAAATCTAGAAGATATATGGCGTATACACTGTAAAAAAAAAAATTCAAGAAGTTACTAAAAATTTATTAATAAATTTGTATTCCACACAATTTTTTAGTAACCATTACAAACTTTTTTTTTTTTGCAAGTGAAACAAACATTTCTTTTGTAAACTGAACAAAAGAATTTTTTGTATAACTAACTAAAAACTTTTTAGTATGAGCCACTAAGCAAATTTTAGTAATAGCTCCAAAATTATTTTTAGTAACCATTACGTGTGCCCGAAGGGCAGGAGTCTCCTTCGAGCTGCATCCAGTGGGTAAAAAGACAGACTTCTGAAATGGAAGGTCCTATATCCCTAGCGCAGATAATCGGACGTCAAAAATCAATCAATCAATCTGAAATGGAAGATTTTCGGATAAACCGCAATAGATGGCAGCACCAAACATTGCTACCTGCTCTATTTTGACATGTTTCTAAAGGGGCGGGAAAGTTTAGAGATCATTACCCATGGTAACTGTTACGACAGGATTTTCATAATCCCTTTATTTAACAAGTACTTACATTGCATACATTCGGTGCATATTTGGTGGCGGCCAGCATCGAACCCAGATACTTACAGCCTGGAGTTCGATGCTATTACCTCTATGCTATCACGGCCACACCAAGTGAGTTTTAGTAATAGCTATTAAAAATGTAAAACTATTAACTCTATTCGTTGCTAGATTTTTTCTAGTAATTTTTACTGATTCCTTGTAACCGAGTAAGATAACTAAAAATTTTTTAGTAATTACAAGGATCACAATTTTTTTTGTAGTAGATCGACCCCCTTTTTTTTACAGTGTACCATAACATACTCTCCACTACATCCTTGCTTCCAACCTTCTTCTAGAAATAGCGCTGTAAAAGATTCTTTTTAATGTTATTGTATTTTTCTTGCATAAAAAATGTTAAATTTAGAAAGAAATTCACATAAACAATTATCTATGTATTTTTATAGCTGTTTATTTATACCCACTGAAACAACTATTATTTTTCATTCCTCAAAAACGGCTTTTTTATTTCTGTTTCCATTTCAATTATTTTTATTCACCTGGTTAATGAAGAAGCAGCTGAACTGAAAACAAAAAAAATTGATTGATTTATAATAAAACGAAATATGACCATCTTTTTTCTCATTAAATTGCTCTTATTAATATTGTCATAGCATTTCTGTCTTTTAGTCTTTATTTATTTCTAAAGTGAAAAATGTTGCAATGGAAAATATGTGGCGAACAATATTCGACATCGAAAATTCCATCGAAAACCCATTTCCGTTATGATGAAGCAACCCAAAACCTTTATTTTTTCCATTTTGCACGGAAGCGAATGAAAAAATATTTGATAGAATAAATAGAACAATGTGACGAAACTGAAATGAGTTCTAAAATTAGATATATTTAATATAGTTCTCATATCTCGTTTCCTGTACTTTTTTATTTCACACGCTGTTCCGGATGAATAGTGGAAATTGACATAAGTATTGCGAGCAAACGTTAACTACTATTTCAGATTTTTATTTCGAAAAGTATATTTGTTCCATTTTCAATTTTCCCTGGAAGTGTCACTAGCTGTGAAAGTATTTTTTGGTTAAATTATAAAATGAATGATAGTTTTAAAAAATTTAGAATGGTCTTGCAAGTAAATTATCATTATTTAATTTATAGATCTGTGTTAAAGTTAATCATTATTTTTCTAAATTTAAAAATACTCAAAGAATGGTATATGTAAATTTTTCTGCAATGAACAGATTTCTTTGCTATATTAAAGAGAAATACTGCTTTTTTTTTTTGTGGAACGCATGTTATACTAAACATCTTTTAAGGAAATACTTAAATAATTCCTTTAAAATAGGATGGATACACGTTAGTCACAATGTTCCATAAAGAGGGCTTACACAGTGGGCTTTATAACAAGTTTTAACTCTGTAAATTTTATAAAATAATCACATGCGATTTCTGACACATCTGCTCTTTTCTTGGATAATGAATGAAGGTGCTATTATCTAAAACTAAAGTTCACTCCGAAATATTATAATAACACTAATGAAAATATACAGTAATGATTTCCAAATTATCCACGATTCCAGAAAGAGTTCTTTAACACGATGAGAGTCACGGCAATTGATACTGAACTTTTCATTTAAGCCTCGCAGTCATCAGTGACTGACAGTTTGAAATATGATATAAAACTGGAAAAAATTGTATTGTTCTCAGTAATTAATAAGGAAATACTGAAAAAATAAAAAGTTAAATACTTTTTAAGTAATTACTTAAAACAATGTAATTGTTTTAGTTTTATACCATATTTTAGATTATCAGTCACCAGTAACTGAAGCGGTCTAAACCAAAATTTCAGTATAAGTCACCGGTGACTGACGTGTTGATATTCGAAGCATAAATGATGCTATTTGTAGAGGCCGATTAAGCACCTGACAGTGTTATAAAACGGTTGACGCCTAGAATCAACCGTTCTAATATTTCAAAATTGTTGAAAACAGCTCACTAAAAGATATACACAAATTTATAATATATTACCAAATGTTGTCATAATAGATATATATTAAAAAATAGAATTTAAAAAGACTTGAGATGCACGACGAGTTTTATATTTGTTGTCACAGTGAAACTTACAGTGGATATTACAATGCGTGAAAACAAAATATTCGTCAATAATAAAATGAAAATCAATGGTATTTGAAAAAGAAAAAGTAAAGTACGTTACATTTTGTAAATTAAATCGTAATCTTACCGGATATGTGTGTATAAATGTTAGATAAATATAATTACTTCTCTTTAAAATGCACGAATTGTTTGCTCTAGATTCAAAACAATCAAAAACATTTAATTAGGGATAAAGTAGATAGAAATATGTAGTAAATAGTAAAAAAAAAATAAGCTAATACAATTGAAAAGAACTTCAGGATAAATTTAAAAGTATAGTATCGTAGAGAAAGAATAATAATTTTTTAGCCAGACATAAGCCATCAACCTATACTAAGCGTTTTTCAATAGGGTACTATTCTCTTAATGACCACCAGTTTTTATATAGCTCATGCCTTTTATAATAGCATTGGACATGTTACACATTCTTAATATCACATTTGCAATTAACGAGATATAACTAAATCTATTTGCAATTGCTGGCTACTTCAATAACTTTCAAATCTCACTTGTTTCAATAATTTAAAAAATATAAAAATAAATTTAGAAACATTTTCCCTTATTTTTTTATGTAACAATTTTACTCAAAATTTTTTTAAGTTCATCTATTACATCGAATAAAATTTTAGGTTTAGTTTCACGTTGAAGCACTTGCTTAAATTAAAAATTCCAAATTGTAAATAAAATACGTTTCTAGAATCGAATCCTTTCTTTATTACGAAATTAAATTTTGTATAATTATTACAAAAATCACTTACTTCGTGAGTGATATGATGTTACTTATTGTTTAAATACTTACTAAAATTTTCTAATTTAAAAAGAAAATAGAAATAAACACGAAACAGAAAGCACGATAACTATGTTTCTTTTAAATTTAATTAGCAAATTTTACTTTGTTTTTCGAAATGAGAAACCAAATTCCAAGGGAAACTAATTACAAACTCTATTATTCATGCAAAAATAATTCTCTTAGGTTTGAATTATTTCCCGTATTTTTCCTACAGAAAAAGAAATTATCTTCTATAAATTTGAATAACAAAAGAGATTTTAAAAAATGCATGCAATGATTAGGTTATTTTTCAAGTAATCTTCAAATCCCTTGGAAATAAATGATGATTATAATAGTCACGCAAAGTACGAATGTTTATTTCTTTCTCGTTTTTGAAATACCTGTAGATTATAATCGAAAATTTTAATCTTCGTATTTGTAATAACAAATTGATAAAACTTTATAGGAGTATAAAATTTTTTTGAAAATTGTGTAATTAATAATAGATATAAAAAGTGTTAAAATAATAGATAAGGGAAATGGTAAGAAATTGTTGAAAGTTAATTCCTAAGTCTAGATTAAAATTCATTACAGGAATGGAACGGCAAGTAGAATATTTTATAGACTGAAACATTCTTTATTCAAACATATATACTAAACATATATTAAGCATCATATTAAACATACTTTTCATTATAAATAAGTATTTTTTGGCAGAATATAATTTTTCTCATGACACTGTCAATTTTTTTCTCGGCTTTTAGAACAAAACAATTAACGTGTAGCACGTTTTTCAAATTACGTATGCAATTAAAAAATGTATATCTAAACCTATAATGTTGTCTATTTCAATAACCTTGAAGTCTAAATTGTTCAAAAATTTTTTTAATATTAAAATAAATTTAGAATAATTTCCCTTAGATTAATTTTTATAATTTTTTTTAATTATTCCCTCGGAAAAAATTTATTATTAAATTGAAGAAAATTTTCGGTTTAATTTGTTTTGAAGCTCTAGTTTAAATTAAAAGTTTTAAACCATAAATAAAATTATATTTCTAGAAGCAAGCCTTTTCTTTATTAAAAATTAACTTTTTTATAATTGTTATAAGAATTACTTACTGATTAAGTGTTGTCATCAATTGTCTAAGCACTTGCTAATTTTTTTATGCAAAAGGTAAAAAGAAATAACCTTTAAAAAAAGCACGATAACTATGTTTCTTTTAAATTTAATTAGAAATTTTACTTTGTTTTACAAAATGAGAAAGTAAATCTCAAGGAAAACTAATTACGAAATATATTATTCATGCAAAAATATTTCTCTTACGTTTGAATTATTTCCTATCTTTCCTCTATAGAAGAAGAAATTAGCTTCTCTATGTTTGAACTACAAAAGAAATTTAAAAAACGCATGCAATGTAAACTAGGTGTATTTTTTAAGTTATCCCCAAATCGCTTGGAAATAAAAGATGATTAAAAGAGTAACTCAGAGCATCAATGTTTATTTCATTTCTCGTTTGTGGAATCCCGGAAGACTATAATCGAAATATTTAATCTACGTATTTATAATAGTGAATTGTTAAACCTTTCTAGAAATATGATAAATATTTGAAAAGTGAATAATTAATAATAGAATTAAGACTGTTCAAAAAATTGCAAGCTGAAGACTGGCATAAGACACCCACGTTTAGGAAAATGCTAAGAACTTATGGAAAGCTAATTAATAATTCTACAGGGTGATTCTAAAAAATCTGGACAAATTGATATGACAATTCAGGCATACGTCAAGGTTAAAAAATCATATAGGAACATAGGCCCGAGAATCCCTTATTGAGTCACAAATACAGGGTGTTTCATCCTAACTAAATTTAGGTTGATGGCAATAAATTTCAGAAAACTGAAGTATATTATAATAAAACATTTAACAGACACTCTCACCTTTGTTTTAAATGTGATAACATCAAAAAAAAGTGGTAGAAGTTTGCATTATGCGCGCCAGCAATATGCACTTGACATCTCACGTTTTGGACTGTGATAATCATTTTATACGGTATCATCGATTGCTTAAGAAAATTTTTTTTCCAGATCTTTCCGTAACGTTATCACATTTCACACAAAATAAGATACTTATCATTGAATTTTCATTATAATGTTTTTATTTCCCCCGAAATTATTACTTTCAAACCGGGTGTAGTTAGAATGAAACGCCCTGTATTTGTGACTCACCAAGTAGTTTGCGACCCTATGTTTCTATGTGATTTTTTAATCCTTGTTGTTTGCTTCATTTGTCATATCATTTTGTCGACATTTTTTTAATCACCCTGTAGATTAAAAATCGTTACAAAAATGAAACGTCAAATAGTATATTTTGTCAACTGGTGTATTCTTTATCCAAACATCTATACTAAGCATATACAATGCATCACACTAAGAATACTATGTACCATAATACTAAGCATTTTTCGACAGAATACAACTTTCCGCATAACACCGTCAATTTTTTATTTATCTCATAGATTTTACAAAAAAAAAAAAAAAAAAAAAAAAAAAAAAAAAGACGCGTTGTTTGTTTTCCGTATCACATCTGCACCACGTAACCTCAAAATATGACTTGATCAAATAATTTAAAAAACATTAAAGTAAATTTGAAATCATTTTTATTAATTTAATTTTTTATGTTAAAAGAATTAAAGAAACATTTTGGTTTATCTACATTTTGAAGTTCTTGTTTAAATTAAAGTTTCTTAAACGTACATAAATTTCCTTTCTAGAAACGACCTTTTTCTTTATTACGAAATTAAGTTTTGTGTAATTATTATGAATATTTGCATTTTAGCGTCATAAAATTACGATTTTATGATGCTGCCTATTGACTAAATACTTAACAAAAATTTCTAATTTAAGAGGTAAATAGAAATATTTTTGAAACAGAAAGTACAATAACTATATTTCTTTTAAATTAAATTAGAAAATTTTATTTTGTTTTTCAGAATGAGAAACTAAATTTCAAGGAAAACAAATTACGAATTCCATTATGCACACAAAAATAATTCTCTTAAGTTTGAATTATTTTCCGTCTTTCTCTTACAGAAGGAGAAATTATCTTTGGTAAATTTGAATTACAAAAGAGATTTTAAAAAATGCATGCAATGTAAACTAGGAGTATTTTCCAAGTGACCTTCAAATGTCTTGGAAATAAATTATGATTAAAATAGTCAAGCAAAGCATCGATGTTTATTTCATTTCTCGTTTGTGAAATCCCTATAGACTGTAATCGAAATTTTTAATCTTCGTATCCGTAAATGTAATATGTTAAAAATTTTTAGACATATGAAAAACATTTGAAAATTGAATAATTAATAATAGACATTAGGAGCTTTCAAATAGTTGCGAGCTAAAGACTGACATATGACACCTACGTTTCGGAAAATGCTAAGACAGTGTGGAAAACTAATTAATAATTTTAGATAAAAATCTTTTAGAGGAATGAAACGTAAAATATTAAATTTTGTAGTCTAAAACATTCATTACTCAAAAATAAACCAACATCACACACTAAGCATTTTTCGACAGAATGCAGTTCTCCGCTTGGCACCACCATTTTTTACGTATCTAATGGCTTTTACCAGAAAAATGTTCACGTATTGCACATTTTCACGTCACATCTGCGATAAAAAATATATAACAAAACCTATAATATGTTGTGAAATGTATGTGTTTAATTAAAAAATAAGATCATTAGAAGTTTAATGAGCACTGGAACGGTACATCCAATTAACATTGTCACTTGCTGTTTAATCCAGTTTACAATTCGCGCTATTTGAAATCTAATTCCTTAAAAAAATATTTGCCTAATTATGTTACCTAACGACACATATCGGACAATGTAAGAAAAGTGTGGAAAGTTTGAGAACATAACTTTCTATACATTACTAGTATATTCCAATGTGTACCCTTTTTGGTTTATTTCTCATTGTGTGTATTAAAAACAAACGTTTGGACTTGAAAATGTTATTAAAATTAGAAAAAAGAGTGAAATAGTTTATACTGTGTAACCTGAAGAGAAAAATATGTTACATAATTGCCACGTTTCCCGGTTTCTCTTTTTTCGTAAGGCCTTTGGGTGGTAAAAAACTCATTTGCTTTCATAGTACAATGTACTTAAAAATTAACATAATAGTATATAAGCTAAATAAACTATTTTTAGAGTACTAGTCAATTGTGTTGTAAATAAAAAATCATCAGAAATAATCACACGATAGTTTTACGGAAATCGTGCAAAGGTCAGATGGATAATTAATTTGATAAGGAATGGGTTATTTTAATGCTACATTAATGTTCCGTCGGGGCATAGGGTCTTAATAGATTTTAATCGAAATATTGATTTTTCATACCTGTTCGAACAATTTATTATAAAAATTGAATGGTTTGTTAGGATGAGCGAAGCAAATCATCTACTAGGCTACTCAAGTTACA
This sequence comes from Maratus speculifer, assembly GCA_964019185.1. Taxonomy (NCBI): domain Eukaryota; kingdom Metazoa; phylum Arthropoda; class Arachnida; order Araneae; family Salticidae; genus Maratus; species Maratus speculifer. The sequence goes on along the minus strand of OZ025289.1, from coordinate 141,847,320 downwards.
TTTTGTCGTACGCTTTATAAAAACACTATTCAATATTTTGACTTGAAATTAAACATAAGAATAAATAACGATTTGTAGAATTGCACAATGTTATTTTTTTTTTTACAGAATAACCTTTAAAAATATTATTTTAATAACAAATTTATTCTACATGTTTTTCTATTATGGACACATTTTTGCAAATAAAAAATTGAACGCGTATCTTTTTAATTTCAGAAGGAAAATAAACCATGGGTTTAGAAATTATAGACAGAATCATGATTAATTAATTAAATAAAATATATTTTCATTATTCCACCAAAATCGTTTGCAAATAAAAAATTGAACCCGTATCTTTTTATTTAAGAAGGCGAATAAACCATGGGGTTAGTAATTATAGATAGAGTCATGATTAATACATTAAATAAAATATTTTTTCATTATTCTGCAAAATTATTTACGCAATTTATACTTACGGATTTTAAAAGAATTATATTATGATTTATTTATTTACGTATTTTCTTTGTCAAAGTGGCAACGAAAGAATCGTAAACAAGTAAAATTTTTTCTTATATTTGGTATTTAAAGTCAATATTTTGTTAAGTTTGTTAAGTTTGTTAAGTTTTGTATTCGAAATAAAAAATGAAGAATACTTGAGATTGAAGAATAATTTAAGAATATTTTAATTGATTGAAAAATAATTTAATTGTACCAAATTAAATACATTAACTTCGTTTATAAATAATTTTTTGGATTGTATTAGTAATTTAAAAAGGCCGAGAAAAAGAACACTTACTGGCCGGAACGAACGCGAACATCATTTAGCTTCAAGGCTAGAGGCTAGACATCAATATTCGAAAATATTTTTATTTATGCCAGCCTTATATCATAAATAAAAAATTCCGAGGAAATTCTTAGTTATTTGGCTGAATTTACATTTCTTAAATTTGAATGAGCCAAAACATGAGATAACATTTTTGCTTAATAAAGATGAAAAAATAATATAAAAAATATTATTACTTTCAAATATTTATCTTATGAAATAATGCTACGTGAATCGAAACAAAGCACGGCTTTTGCTTGTAAATTAGGTAAATTCTTATCAAAATTGAATTTTTTAAATAATAAAAATTTAATATAAATGTTTACTTGCAAACATTATTATAATTGTAATAAAATTCGACTTATAAAATATTTCAAATAATACTGACATAGTGTGTATAATTCATATAATTATAAAAGGAAAATCGAGTAAAATATTCACCTAGTGTAAAATCAAACTTGTAGTTTCACTCTGCGTTGTTGCTTTACTCTTTATTAATTTAAATTAGTTTTATTAAAAGCATACATACATGGATCATTTTACATATTTTCGCTTCCGTTAAATTAAAAAAAAAAAAGAGTTTCTTTTTCATTATTATTGAACTATTTTGTGCTCCATGTTCAAAAGTGGACAGTCTGTTAACCAATCGCCACATAGATTGATTTTCGCGTGTCGATTAAAAACGAAACTACTTTGATCCTAAAAAGCACTTAAAAAGTGATACAAATAGAAAATGCTTCAAATAAAATATAGTAAGTACATAAAGAGGTACTTCAAATCTTCCGGCAATGAAGAGTCATTTACAAAATAGATAAATAGTAATTCCAGTTTGTAAAATTTCCTCATTTATGCATTTTTAATGGACTTTATTTGGAATATTTTTTTTCCAAACAGATCGCCAAGAATCAAGGGTGAGTCTGATCCATCTTATAGTGCCAATGAGTTATCGTTGAAGTTTGGATAATCTTTACTTTTGCTTTCTTATAATATAACTTTCTCTTTTTTCAACAAATTTTATCCTTGACGACCTGATAAATATTTGACTTTCTATTTTTTCCCCCAAAGGCTGTAATCTATGAGCATCAGCAAAATGTGGCAAGAGATTAAAATTGATTGTTTAAAATCAAGCAAGTAAATTTATTCTTATCAAATGATTTAAAATAATTAAAAAATATAAAAAAATAATTGATGGTTTTTCAACTCTCATAGAACACCAGTGTTCTCGCTGACATTTGACCAACGTTAGTAATTTGGCTAATTAAAAATAAAAAACATTCGCCAAATGAAAAAAGTATTAGCCAGATAGATTCGCCAAGTATCACTAAAAATATTATCTTTAATCCTTTAATGTACCCCTTTTTTTTCAATATGTTCTAAAGTAGGCTTAGTTTTTATAACTGCGACAATGATTGTTATTAGTCTAAATTCAACTATTCGCTAAAAATACGTTAAAAATAGCTATATATTAAAAATATGTATAAATGCACATGTATAAAAAACGAAAAGTAAAAGAAAAAAAAAAGAAAAAGAAAGAGAGAAAAAGGAAAAATTGAGCACTAGCAATTTGGCGAATCCAATCGCTTGTTTACTCGCCAAATGAGGAATTTAGTCGCAATTTGGCGAAATGGCGAGCGACAGCGAGAACACTGTAGAAGACTGCATTTAATTATTGTTTACTTTCACATTAATATGCTTTAAAATTATCTTAAACTGGGTTTTCAGAAACAAAGTATACTCTTGCTAAAGAAAAAAAAAGTCTGAAATTTCACGTCAAACATAGCAAATGAGGTGCGTTCGTACTATAACGAAGTTAAAAAAAGAATTCTTGTGGTTATAGTACATAGTACTTCGAATATAGTATAGTTTCCGAAATCTTTTGTGTGTCTCTATAAATACTCTATGCTCTCTTTTACGCTGGAAGTAACTTGTAGTACATCTCATCAGCGTATATCCAATTTCATAAGAATGAGGAATAGTTTAATATATATAAAACAAGCCCCAAACAATGTTTTATCTTGTATCATTATGCAAGAGAATGCTTTTGTATGGCCCTGTAAATTAATAAAAAATGTTCTTTACACCACATATCATACAGAATGTATGTTTTAGTATATACCTCATAGATGTATATCAATTTCATTATGTTCGAAAGATTGTAGCGTTATTAAAATGCATTCGAAACAATTTTTTCCCATTGGCTATAATTAACGGAATGTTTTTGGTTGTTCTTGTAATTGAACTATACATCCGATTTTCATAAAACTTGAAATGACGCGACACAATTATGCAAAAAAATTATATTTTAAATTTCAAATGATTCGGTTGGGTAGTTTTTGCGTTGTTATATACAGGCGGACGGACGTACTGAACGAAGACTGTCGGTGCTACGCATTTACATAATTGCAAACGCACCTAAAATAAAAGAAGAATTAATCGATCTAATTCTTAATTTTGAAAAATAATTGGTAAAAGCTGACTTTTGGATTCTTATTTATATATTATTTGTTACATTTCTGCATTGCTTTTAAAAGTGATATAAGGTACCCTGGGGTAATAACGCCACGTTAAGGTTCTACCAATTTTCACGGCTTAGTTTTAGATTGTATTTTTCAAACAAATATAGGATCTGATACAGCAACTCATTGACTATCTACATAAAATAAAATAATTTAACAGATATGTATTCATAAAATGTAATGGCGTTTTTTCTTGACCAATGCTATTTCGCGTTATTACCCACCTATATGGGTAATAACGCCATGCAAACAAAACTATGAAATAAGATGGAATAATTGCATGTAGGTAGCCCAATTCTAAAAATACAAACTCTACAAACTTAGGAATTGACAAATTGCATTCTAAGATATTGAAAATGTTCAATTTTTTGTGAAAGTGTAAGAAAAATAAAGGTGTAGTCAGGGAGGGGAGATGAGGCAAAAGAATATCAGACCGTGAGCTTCTTTTTGCTCAAAAAGGACCGCTTAAATATAAATATGAGAAACATTGCACAGTTTTAACTGTGTTTATTTGAATCAGTATTTAGGATGTAGCTCGGCCACTGTAGGGAATCAACCGGGGTTTTAATGTCAAGGATTGGCGTTATTACCCCGGTATAGTTATTGCGCAGTACATTTTAAATTACAAATTATCTCGAGAAGATATCCAAAATCTTCAACAACATTTTAAAAGTACATAAAATGCACTACAAATTTATGTAATTAACAAAGTATTTCCGGATAAAAAGATAGTCTTCACATCACAAAACGTATCTCGCGAATTTTAGATCAAGCGTTAATTTTAGTTGTTTGTAAAAACAATAAGACCTAAAAATGAAACAAATTAACTTGAAGCTGTTTTTTGCGATTTATATGACTCAAAACCCTTTTGCGCATAGCACATGGGTGTCATTTACCTGATTATTTCATAATTATGCAAAATATAAGCACTTGGCGTTATTACCTCGCCTGGCGTTATTACCCCAGGGTACCTTATTTAAAAATTGGCTTTCGTACCATTGGCTTTCGTAATTAAATCAAGTCTTAATTTATTTAATTTGTTTATTTTAAGTTCATGTTCCTAATTTTAATAAGTCACGGATCATAGTCCTTCCTTGGATTTCGTTTGCTAATCTAATGTAAATTTAGTAATAATACAAATTTAAATCGAAAAATATTTTATTTGTTACACACAGATTAAACATATTATTATTATTATTATTATTTACTGATAATAACGCTTAATACAGTTTAAATCTTACATGAAAGAAAAAAAATGAAATCATTGCATTCATTCATTCATTCATGCGCAGGAATGTAAGTAAGTGCACTACTAGTATAAGGGGAAAAAATCTAATTCAAGTTTTACTTCTCATTTTTATATTTCTCTTAGATAATCCTCAAGATTTTTTCCTGTCTGCGATATACATCTTTTCTTCCTTGTCATTTCTTCTTTTAAAAAAGGTATCGTAATTTCTTATAAATAATTTCATGCATGAAGCAGTAAAGAAATTTTTATACGGATTCTTTTTATTCTAACTGTATATGTGTATTTTCGTCAGTTAAAAAGAAAAATAATTAATTTCTCAAGCACGAAATTATGATTGAATGACTTCATCTAAAGTACGTAAAAAAATCTTAGAGTGTAAAAAAAATATTCTTTATACAGATATTTTTTGTAAAGTTGCAAATATTTTCTCGTTATTTTATATTTTTTATTTCTAGAATAAGAAATACGCTATGCGTACATAATTATGTACGCATAGAAATATTTATGTACGCATAATTATGTACGCATAGATACTGCTATAATAAAAGAAAAATTATTGCAGAGTCTTGGTATTTTTATTTAAAAAAAGAATTTCATTTTGGCGTTTGTTATAAAATAAACATAAGAATTTAGTTAGAATGGAATTTGTTGATAATATTTGAATACAAACACATAAAACTTTCGCGAGTTTTGATTTTTTCTGTACGTACTTTTTTTTAAGTGCCCAAACGCAAATTTCAATGTGTGCGTTTTTATAAAATACTTATAAAGGTTTAATCCTCTTATGCATAAATTATTTTCTATTATTATTCATTATTTTCATTATTATCTTTTTTGTGATTAATGTGAATCCATTATAAAATAATTTTATTATAGTGTTTTATGCAAGCTATTATCTGTCCACAAATCAGATCTCCATAAATGAATGCTCATCTTTTTTTTTTTTTTTTTTTTTTTTCTTAACCTGTTCAGACCTAAGCATAAAATAACTCTACAAATATATAATTATTGATTTTGCTTAATCGAAATGGCGCAATAGATGACAGAAAGAGTCATTTTTATGATATCAGTACTGTAGGGCACTGGTAATTTAGGTTTACAAATATGGATATATAAGTACTAATCCCGTTAAAACATCAGTTTAACTATTAGTAATAAAAGTTTACGCAATAACAAAATTATAATCTTTAAACAAGTAAATGATCAACAAATCCTCAATTTTTTTTTATTATAAAGCATTTAAGTTAAATAATCATGAATATGTCTTACATTCTTGGTCACACTATCTTGAAGGTATTTTTGAAACTCGGATGAAAACAATATTTATTTTATGAGGTAATATTCATCATTGCTGACATTTATTGGTTTTGTTTTAAAGCAACAAACATTCTGCTGTATAGAAGTAAAGTATAAATGCAAAAAATTCGAACAGTTTAGTTTTTACGAGGAAAAGAATGGAGAAACACATTTGTGTATGTCAGGTACGAAGAGGTTAATAATGCAATAATTATCTGTCCTCATATAAGACCTGTATGAATGAAATGGTTAATGAGAAACACAATTGGACTACGATAAACCAATTTAAAATTGCTAAAATTTTTAAAAACGTTGCAATTTTTTTTGTAAAAAAAAAAAATGGAATGCTAAAAACAAACTTTTACCTGACAAGGAGGTATTTGTAAACAATATTTTTGTTTATCAATATTTTAATCAGAAAAACTAGTAAACATGTATAGAGAACAAAAGAATACCACCTTCACAAACATTTAATAGATAGTCACTTTCTGAATCCCTTAACTAGAAACATAGATTTCCGCGAATAGGGCGAACAACTGAACTGAATAGACGAGATGATCTAGAATTTATAGCCATATGTTTTTTAAGTGACGAAACTATAACGAATCGTTTCAGTAAAGAAAAATTATCTCAAATCTCAGACTGAAGAATTTTTTTATATAAAATAATAATAATAATAATAACAATAATAATAATAATAATAATAATAATAATAATAATAATAATAATAATAATAATAATAATAATGAAACTTTGAACTGATAAAATCAATAAAGAAATAAATTTTGTGAGACGAGACGAAGAGATAAAATCTTATTATTTAATATTCCTTTGACCCATACAAAATTCTAACAAGATGAAAGATATAGTGATTACGCATGCTTACATTTTTTTTAAGGATTAATGGCAGAAAATTATGAATGCATATGACTGTATATTTTTATGCATTGTTCTTGGTTTTTTAAATTATTTTTAAACCGCTTTTAAGTGATAAAGCAGGAATTTCAGCTCAAACCTATATGAAACGACAAATGATGCAAATGAAAGACAAAAGAAAAAAAAACTTTTTTTAAACTGGATTCAGTAACTATTCATCATTATTCAATGACCAATTTTTAATTATATAACTAAAAAATTTAGCTTAGGTGAGGATTTTCCAAACGGCTCACAGTTCCTTATTTTAGGGTTGTTATATTAAAAAATGTATGAGTTTGAAAGAAAATTTCTATAAAGTGATAAAGGTGAAAAATGTACTTCGAATCTATAAAATCAATAAGGAGATTAATTTTGCGAGGCGAAGTGATAAAATCTTATTATTCCACATTCTTTCAGCCACACAAGATAATAGCTTAACAAGATGAAATACATGGTACTTTCAAGTAGTTATACATTTTCTTCTACTTTGAAGATTGAAACAGAAATTTACAGATACTTTTCACTACACACAAATAAACACTGTCATTTTTTATTATTTTTTGAATAGGTTTAGAGTAATTAAGCAGGAATTTCAGTTAAAACAGATTTGAAAAAAAAAGTAAAGATGAAATATATGGTACTTTCAAGTATTTATACATTTTCTTCTACTTTGAAGATTGAAACAGAAATTTACAGGTACTTTTCACTACACACAAATAAATACTGTCATTTTTTTTATTATTTTTTAGAATAGGTTTAGAGTGAGAAAGCAGGAATTTCAGCTAAAACAGATTTGAAAAAAAAGTAATGTAACAAAAGTTACAAATAATCTTACTATAACCGGTTATAGTTACTGTATATTAATCATTTTCCAGTGACCAATTTTGACGTATACAGTGATAAAATTTATTTCTAGACGAGCAGGTTAAAAAATATTTGTAGTCTTTGGTTTTAAAGGGTTATTACATTCAACAAATCTGCTTTTGATGAAAAATTCCTAGAAAATGATAAAAATATAAAACTTTATTCAAGTCGATAAAATCCATAAAGATATTAATTCTACGAGACGAAGACATGAAACCTAATTACTTGAAATTCTTTGAGCCACACAATATAAAAAATGATAAAATATATTGTATTTTCTTGTGGTTGTATTTTTTTTTCTTTTTTTTAAATTATGGACAGAAATTCATGAATGCTTTTGATTATGTAATTATGTACACAATTTTTATACTTTTCATTACTTTTTGGCACAAATGTCATGTACGTAGCACATTGGTGCGATTGCAACAAAATGACGAATTTATCCCTCACATGGTAACCCGTCTATTGTTGTTTATTTATTAATAAACAGTTTATTTACTTGTATTTTTTTTTTTTAGAATGATATTGGGTTTGTATACCGCTGGCTCCATTGAACATACTTTTTGTGTGGTTGTATTTCTTCCGGTTGTATATATCTTTCGTGTTGTAAAATTTCATTGTCTATCTTGCCCCAGTATATTGATGACTTATAAGCAGACTTCCATGTCGAGAACACAAGTCAGATGTATGTTGTTCAATAGATAAATACATAAATAACCTGATATAAATTGTTTTTTCCAATATTTCTGAATTATTTTTTTATTCATTACGAGTTCCTTTTTAAAGTACTAGAAAATAATTAAATATATATATGTATAATTCTTACTTGAAAAAGAAGGTTTCGCTAAATTGATATTATAAAATAAAATCATGCCAATAACGTGCGTATATGACATCTGTACCTATTTTTTATTAGTAGTTTAGTGATAAAACAAACAATTTCAGCTAAAACCGATTTGAAAATGAGGGTAATGTAAGAAAGAAAAAAAATGAACAAAAAGAAAAACCTGTTTTAATTGGATTTACTTACTATCCATCCTTATTTAAAACTCAATTACTTTCCATACCGATTTTTATTTGCATAGGATTGAAACGCTTTTCTAAATAAGGCATTTCAAAACGGTTTACACTTTCTGATTGTTGGATTGTTTCATTAAACAAATCTCAATTTTATTTTTTTTTTTATAAAATAACAAAAATGAAAAATTTTATTATTTGACAGTTTTGAGTCACACAAGAAAATGATAAGATGGTATAGGTTAGGTGGGAGCAAAGGTACACACGGAGAAAAATCTCGCGCCAACTTATTTAATGTAAACGCACTTCTTTTCTTTTTTTTCTTTTTATATTGAACAATTGTCAAGAGTTAGACTTTAATAGTACTGATTGTGTGTTGGTATAATGTGAAGAAAGGTGCATTAGGTGACAGGAAAACTGGGTAAGTCTCAAATTTTCATTTTTGATATAATATTTAAAAAAAATCATGTGATTGTTAAGACGGTAAAATTACAAATATCTATGAAAACAAAAATTTTGTGAAGAAAAGAAACTCTTTAGCTTCTTAAGGCGTATACACTGTAAAAAATCTGAAAAGTTACTAAAAGTTTATACTACAATACTTTATTCAAAGTATATTTTATGTTACAGCAATGGCAAAAATTCATGTAACAGATACACGTTTTCACTGTAAATCAAACAATTTGTAAGATTACAAAAAATGTTTTAGGAAACTAGCATGTCTCGAACTCTTTTTGTAACTGCAACCCTAGTTACAGATAAAAGTTTGGTAAGACTGCCGCAATTTTAGTAGATTCGTTTGTAAAGCTACACAAATATTTTACAAATACTAGTTTTGAGATTTGTATTTTATTGTATACAGTATACAGATAAAAATTTAGTAAGGATACAGGTTTTTGCAATTCTACATCTGCAAAAGCACAGTTTTTTTTTTCAGTGCAAGTTACTTCGATTGCGTTTCTGCTATAAACTTTTAGTTGGCCAGTTAAACAAAACGGGACTTCGTCCCTTCTCTGTGAGATTTTACCAAAATCAATCTGACAGGGACCCACTGAACATTTTCTTTTTCAATTTCTTGCAAAGTTATAATTTCGAAGAATAACTATTTGTTAATTCAAAATCAAATTTAATGGAAAGTTTATGTCTTTACTCTTACTGAGCCCCACCAGTGGCCGAGAGGTTCGGACCTCTCAACTGGTAGACGGCAGGTGCTGGGTTCGTACCCAATCGCGGCTGTCGGCCTAACCGTTCGGAGTTTTCCGTGGTTTTCTTCGAACCTTGCGTAAATACGGGTTAGGTTCCCTTAGAAAGACCCCCACGGAGGGCACTCCCCCTGGTCTTATATCCCATTAGCGTAGATAATCGGACGACAAAAATCAACCAACCAACCAACCTTTACTCTTACTGAATTTATTAGTTTTCCGCCATTATACATTTTCTTGTACCTTTAGTACATAGCAACAATTTGTGGGTGCTTTTGACTTCATATTTTTTCCTTGCGTATTTTATTTTGTGATAGTTTTAGAGTTATTTAGCAGGAATTTCAATTAAAATCGATTTGTAAAGAAAAACTATATACAAAAGGCATAGAAACATTTTAAACCTTAATTCAGTTACCATTCATTATTATTAATAGGCAAATTTTTAATTATATGATAATACATTTTTTCCGAAATGAGAAGTTTCCGATTTCGTTTGTATGCTCTGATTGTAGGGTATTTTACATTCAGCAAATCTCATTTTCAATTTTTTTTTATGATAAAAATCAATAAATCTACCTGGAGTCGACAAAATCCACAAAGAGAATAATTTTGAGATGTGGACAGAATCTGAAACTCTTACTATTTAACATTTGCAAATGCCAGAAAATATTAACAAGAATCATTAGAATTATGTAGTATACATGCTTTTTATTGTCTTGTATTTTTAAAGTTGTCACAGAAAATTATAGATGTTTTTAATTACACATTTTTAATTGCTGTGCTTATTTCTTGTCAATATACTTTATAGTCTTTGAGTGGTAAAATAAGAATTACAGATAACTTAATTTTAAGTTACAGATAACTTTATTAAATGAAGAATCATGATTAAAAAGAAATTAAATAAAAAAGAAAGAGAGAAGCAGAAATTTACTTTAACGCGATTCAGTTGCTATTAATCTGTACGTAGTGACGTATTTGTAATTATGCAAAGTTAAAACTTCCTCCTAGAGCAGAAATTTCAATCAAACTTAAAGACTTCGATTGCAAATTTGTTAAGTTCAACAAATCTGTTTGAAGGAAAGTTTCTAGAAAATGATAAAAATGAAAAATGTACTTGTAATCGATAAAATCAATGAAGGGACTAATTTTACGATAAAATCTGAAGTTCTTATTATTTGACATTCTTTGAGCCACACAAAATAGTAATAAGGTAAAAAGCATAATAGTTTCGAGTGGTTATAAGCTACTGTTATTATGGGTAAAAGTAATGGATATTTCTTCAATCTTCATTGCAATTTTTAAAACAAGTTGGAAATTGCACGTGAAGCGTAGAAAATGAGGTGCGTTCCTACCATAACGAAGTTTTAAAAATATCATTCTTATAAAATTTTAAATGTTAATTACAGTTAAAATGCGTACCAATACTGTTCTCCCTATACCATTATGTAATGAAATACTTTTGTGTGGCCTTGTAAATCATTAACAAATATTCTTTGCAGCGCAGATTATGCAAAATGTATATTATAAGATGTACTTTATAGATGAATATCAATTTTAATATGTTCAAATGAGTGTAACACCATTAAAATGCATTTGAAACATTTCTCGCCATTGACCGCAATGTAACGAAATATTTTGATTGTCCCTGTAATTGATCTATGCATCCGATTTCATAAAATTTGGAAATTTTCGACAAATTTATGTAATAATTATTTATTTTCAATTTCAAATGATTCGGTTGGGTATTTTTGCGTCGTTATATGCGGACGGACAGATGGACAGACAGACCGACGGACGGACAGACGACGGGCGGACTGAAGACAACTATAGGTGCTACGTATTTACATAATTAAGAAAGCACCTAATGAACGTTTTTCTTACTTGTAAAAAAGACACACATATTTTAAGGAAGGACACAAAAAGTTTCAATTTTTCTAAAAAACTTTTATTGCATTAAAAATTTCTCACTTTTTTTAAAGCTTAAAATGACGTTCCAATTATGTTTCTATCTCAATTAGAGAAGGAAACATTGATGTTTTTGTTTTGATTTCTTTTCGAAATCTAGTTTTCAAGCAATGATTGTACAGGAAGAGACCTTCTTGTGAAAAAGCGTTTCTTTTCACGGTGGGTTTTTTCGCAATTTCTTGGATTTAAATCGTTATAACTCAAGAACTATTAAATTTTAATGCTTCAAACTTAGACCATGTCTTTTTTGATTATTTTACTTAAATTCTGATTCAGAAAATTAAATATATATATATATATGTTTACTTTTGAAAATGTGATTTTTTTATTAACATCTTTTTTTAATTTTTTTTAATATTTTTAATTTTTGTAAAAACTAATAATTTTATAAATGCTGCATCAGAATAAAAATTTAGCTATTTCTGTTTATTTAAATGTAAAAAAAAATAATATTTTGAGTTATAATGACTTTAAATTTGCCCACTTTTAAAATAAATTTTAAATTTAAATAAAACAAAAAAACGAGAAGTTTTATCATATGATTTTGTTTACAAATAATATGGTTAATCATCACAAAAAATTCAAAGTTGTAATTCAATAAATAAAAATTATTTTAAAATGCGTCCGGGACTCACTTAATCCACAAAAATACATTCCAGCCGACGAAGACTACGAAAAAACTTCCTTTACCTTTAAAAACTCAAGAAAGCTATTAATTTTTAAAATTTAAAGAATAAACACTAAAATAAAACAAAATTATATAATAAAGATAATAAATTAAAATTTTTATTAGTTATTCATCTCTTTTGGAAAAGTTTCGGCATTGACTTTGCAGGGCAATAATCAGTTACTGTCGACTCTCGTTAATTCGAAATCGGATAATTCGAATCTTCGCTTAAATCGAACTAAACATGAAGTCCCAAAATTTTTAATGATAGAATAACGTTAAATTTTTCATAAATTCGAACGCATTTTCTCTTGACATTGTTTAATTCGAACTAACGAGAATTTTGATTTTTCCTTTCTTTCTCACGGATTTCAGATCATTTGAATAACTTCTTTCTTTGGTTTTTGTGAAAATTGCTCTGAACGAGTATGCATATAATCTCATGCATTTGATATCCACTTTCTAAATGCCTCGTCCGTCCATCAGTGACGCTTCAAATTTTATTTCCATTGAGCTTGTTTCTAATTTTTTAATTAATTTATGTATTTATACATTCTAATTTAATATTAAGTCATATTCTGATAATGACAGCCATAATAAATTTAAAAAACACTATAACATGAATTCCTTTGCAATAGTACCATAATAAGCACGTTCTCATTTCATACTTTCCATAATTCTAACTTCGGATAATTCGAACACTTCTTGTGGTCCCGATGAGTTCGAATTAACGAGAGCCGACTGTATCTCAAATCGGCATATCTCTTTTCGATGCAATTAATTCGCAAGTATATAATTGGATATTCAGAAACCATGATTAACAAACAAACTTACAATCTCAATAGCTTGAACATTAAGATGGAAATTAGCATTATATTGTTACAATTGCATGCAGAAATTCTGTTATGGAGTTAAAAATATTTACTTGAGAATTGATAGAATCCGAAAAACCAATTTTCCGGTTATAAAGCATTGATTAATGTGTTGTAAAAGCTATCAGGAAAAGTTTCCGAAAATTATAGGCAGATAATAAAAAATTTTCTTTGAAAGTCACTCTTTACTTTTCGAAAACAATTTGCTTTCCGACGTATCTAAAGGTAAAGGAACATTTTCCAAAGTTTTGGGTGACTACGACATGTTTTTGTAGGTGCGTTCGTAATTATATAAAAAAGCAACACTTATATTTTGTCGTTCAGTCCATCCGCATGTGTTTGCTGATGTGTTATATACTGACTGCATATAACACGCAAAAACTACCCTATCAAATCATTTGAAATTTAAAATGTAGAATTTTTGCATAATTATGACAAATTGTTTCAAATTTTATTAAAATTGTATTTATTGTTTAATGAAGAGACAATCAAAATTATTCCGTTACATTATATCCAATAAGAAAAAAAGTTTTAAATGCATGTTAATGAAGTTATACTCTTTCAAACATAATAAATTGATATAAATTTATGGAGTATATTCCAAAATATACATTATGTACAATCTGTGGTGCAAGGAATATTTGTTATTAATTTACAGGGCCATACAAATGCATTCCATTATATAATGGCATAAGGGGAAACATTGTTTGGGGTGCGTTTTAATTATTTTAAAATAATTAAAACGCATTATTTTAAAACGTTTACAATAACGTTTAAAATAAAATTATTCACATTTATGAAACATTATATGAAATGTTTCACATTTTATGAAATTGATATAATTTATTGAGCTTTACTACAAGTTACTTTCTTTATAATAGAAAGCAGATAGTATTTACACGGACATACAAAAAATTTCGGCTACTATACTGTATCAGAAGCACTGTATACAATTACAGTAAGATATGAATATTTTTAAAACTTCGTTATAGTATGAACCTACTTCATTTGCTACGCTTGAAATGCAATTTCTTACTTGTTATGTATTTGCGGTCGTGATTATTATACATTTTCTTCGATTAAGAAGTATCTGTCATTTTTATAGTGCATCGACACGAAATTTTCTGGCACATTTATTGGCTAATTTTTAAATAAACAACACGACATCTATAGGCGTGTTTAAAGAATTTGTACGATAGTTGTAATCATGACGACATTTTTCTACTTCTCTTATGTACATAAATTTAATTAAAAACTTCAAATTTGTAGCATAAACAGTATTTTTTTTAATAATAACAATAATAATAATAATAATATTTTGATTACATAGTTTCTGAATTAGAGCATATGCTGATTTTACGAGTATACGAATGAAACTGAATTGTATTAGAAAGTCATCAGATTTGTTTTGATCACACCCTTAGGTATTGAGATATGTTTCTCTTTTAAATACGATTAAGCAATAAAGGTGACATAAACAAAATATATAGAAAAACTTGTTTGAATCTGATTCAGTTATTATTTGTCCTGAATTAGGGGCCAAATTTTAATTATTAAGTTGTAAAATTTATTTCTAGAAGAGAAGTTTTCAAATGTCTGACAATCTGTAAATTTAGGATTTTACATTCAACAAATCCTAATTTGAAGCAAAGTTTCTAGAAAATGACAGAAATGAGAAATGTTCTTGAATCGATAAAATCAATAGAGAGATTAATTTGGCGATACGAAACGATAAAATCTGCAGCTCTTATTATTTGACATTCTTTATATCACACAAAGAAATAAGAGGATAAAATATATAGTCGTTTCGTATTGTTATAAAAACTTTCTTTTATGCTTAAGACTGTAGCAGAAATTTATGGATGTTTTTGAATGCACATTTTTGACTCCAGGCTTTCTTTTTTAACACTATTAGTTTCCTGTATCTTTACAAAGAAGAATATTGAATTCGTACGAATTTTCAAACTCAGAAAATGTATGTAAGTTTAAATTTCGCAACATTAAAAAATTAACTATTTTGACGTAAATTGATTTTCATATTAAGAAAAAAAAAACATTAGATAAATTTTTGTAGTTGCAGCTATACTTGTAAGATGACGATTTAAACATTAACTATAGGTGAACGATATAATGAAAAATACATAAGAATCTTTCTTAAAAAAAAAAAAAAACTACATTAGTTTGTAACATGAAGTTATTCGTTATAAGTTACTAGCTGTTACCCGTGACTTCGTTCACATAACATTTAAAGAAGAATAAATTCATCAATCAAGCAAAAGATTTCGATGATTAAAAGCGTGTAATTAACCTTTTATTGCGTTTTATAATAAAAACACTTCTGAGGATCCCAATTTGCTTATGGTTATATAAGGTACCCTGCGGTAATAACGCCAGATGGGGTAATAACGCCAAGTGCTAATATTTTGCATAATTATGAAATAATTTGATAAATGGCACCCATGTGTTCTGCGCAGAAGGGTTTTGAGCCATATAAATCGCAAAAAACAGCTTCAAGTTAATTTGTTTCATTTTTAGGTCTTATTGTTTTTACCAGCAGCTAAAATTAACGCTTGATCTAAAATTTGCGAGATACGTTTTGTGATGTGAAGACTATTTTTTTTTATCCGGAAATACTTTGTTAATTACATAAATTTGTAGTACATTTCATGGCCTTTCAAAATGTTGTTGAAGATTTTGGATATCTTCTCGAGATAATTTGTAATTTAAAATGTACAGCGCAATAACTATAACGGGGTAATAACGCCAAACCTTGGCATTAATACCCCGGTTGATTCCCTACAGTGGCCGAGCTACTTCCTAAATACTGATTCAAATAAACACAGTTAAAACTGTGCAATGTTTCTAATAATTCTATTTAAGCGGTTTTTAAGCAAAAAGAAGCTTACGGTCTGATATTCTTTTGCCTCATCCCCCCCTCCCCACACCACACCTTTATTTTTCTTACACTTTTACAAAAAAATGAACATTTTCAATAGCTTAGGATGCAATTTGTCAATTTCTAGAGCTGAGAGTTTGTATTTTTAGAATTGGGCAATCTACATGCAATTATTCCAACTTACTTCATAGTTTTGTTTGCATGGCGTTATTACCCATATAGGTGGGTAATAACGCCAAATAGCACTGGTCAAGAAATCACGCCATTACATTTTATGTATTCATATCTGTTAAATTATTTTTTTTATATAGATAGTCAATGAGTTGCTGTATCAAATCATATATTTGTTTGAAAAATACAAACTAAAACTGAGCCGTGAAAATTGCTAGAACCTTAACGTGGCGTTATTACCCCAGGGTACCTTATATAAGAAGGAGATCATTTAAATTTCTTTCATGGCCTCGAAATTTCATACCTGTTTTCTAACATAAAATGAAGAATGAATTTACATTTCCGTTATTCTAAATTTATTATTTATATTATTCAATTTTATATTTAATCTGTTCATGGTTATTGATTTATGTTTTTGTGTCAAAGAATGTTTTTTCAAGAGGTAGTAAATATTTTTAAATTACAGCTGTTATTAACAAAAAACTTTAGACGTGTCTTTGAATTGATTAAAAAATCGGTACACGACATTGTTTTTATTCCAAAAAATTGCTTTTTTGGGAAAGAAAACGATAAATGATATTAAAAAAATCAAACATAGTGAAACAGCATAGCTCAAAAATAAATGAAAAAGTAAAATCTTTAACTTTCAAATGTTTATAAAATTTTAATTACTCGGCACCACACTTTTAACAGCTGTAGATCTAACATTAAGATTGAAATGTTCCTCAGACTAAGAAATCTCTCGAATTTTAGATGCTTATAATTTAAGCAATAAAGGTGCTTGTTGCTTGCTGCTAGATTGTAAGTTAAAAAAGTGTTAAACATGTATTTACGAAGGATAAATTCTGTGAAACTCACCTATTTTCTATAACTGCTATAAAATGCAAATATTTTATGAATGAACCTGACTAATGTTTTAAAATATGACACCCAGTTTAGTTTCTTATACTAAATAAAACTTGTCAAGAGAAAAAAAATCTTTCACGCCATGTATCATGTAAAATTAAGCATTTTAATTTAATTAAAACAGGAAATCGCTTAACGAAATCAAATACTACAATACATTTAAAAAATATTGAAACATTATTTTTATTAAAAGCTAAATTTCAAGTAAGTAAACGTATTTAAAATATAAGTTAATATTAATGCAAAATATTATTTCTGAAATGAATATTTTTATATTAGGATTAATTCTTTTTTCAAAGCAGGTAACATCACTTTGCGAATTCAATATACTAAATATAGTAATGTTTTCAAATTAAAATGAATGCTTTACAAGAAAAAATATTACTTCATTTTTACATGATATATCCTTTAACTAAAAGCGCCTTTCGTCGTTTAGACTGCCATCTTTGAAAAAAATGACATTCAGTTTTTAAAAAATCCCTTTCGGCATGGCCTATAGGCGGAGGTAGATTTCGAAAAGTTTTCATCCCAACAAAAAAGAAAAAAAATGATTAGAGGTAAACCCTGTCTAACTACTTTATTCAGCCTCTTTAAAAAAATTTTTAATTTCATTTTTCTGTAAGAAGTGGTTTTATCAAAATCGTCTTAAACGAAATTCTACTCAAATGACAATTTTGGCAACATATTTTGAATTATATTCTTACTTTATTTAAAAAATTTACCAATATGCTCATTATATAGTTCCTAAATAACAAAAAACTGTTAATTAAATTCGTTTGACAGCAAAATTGAATTTAAAAATGAGTCATAAGTCATAAAATAATCAATTTATTATTTTAATACATCCACAATTCTTTAATCAAGATCGCTTTGAGAAATTTTATGCGAAGTGCCCACTTTGACAGATTTTTTAAAAATATATATTTAGCCTTTATCAAAAATCTGACCAATACGGCACATCACACAGTTCCTAAATAACAAATAACTGCCAATTGAATGCGTTTGAGAGCAAAATTGAATTTAAAAATGAGTCATAAAATAAACAATTTGTTATTTGAAGACAACCTCAATTCTTTTATCATGATCGCTTTGAAAACATTTTTTGCGAAGCGCTTACTTTGACAGCTTTTAAAAAATATATATTCACCCTTTATACACGCAATACGCACATTATATAGTTCCTAAGTAACGAAAAAACTGTCAATTGAATGCGTTTCAGAGCAAAATTGGATTTAAAAATGAATCATAAAATAACCAATTTGTTATTTGAATACCCACAGTTCATTAATCATGATCGCTTTGGGAAATTTTGTGCGAAGTGCCCATTTTGGCAGCCTTTTTTGAAATATATTCTGCCTTTATCAAAAAGCTGGCTACTCCGTCACATTATATAGTTCCTAAATAAGAGAACCTGTAAATTGGATGCGTTTCAGAACAAAAAAAAAAGATTTAAAAATGACTCGGTAAAAACGCAATTTCTTAAATTTCCTCAAATTTCAATCACTATAACTTCGTGAAATTCTGTTCAAAATACCCTTTTTGGCAGCCTTTTTAAAAATATATTCTGGCTTTATCAAAAAACTGGCCAATACGTCAAGTTATATAGTTCCTAAATAATAGGACCTGTAAATTTGATGGGTTTGAGAACAAAAATGAATTTAAAAATGACTCAGAAAAAACGCAATTTGTTATACTTAATCAATATTTTAATGACGATAACTTCGGGAAAACTGTTCAAAATACCTTTTTTGGCAGCCTTTTTAAAAATATATTTTGCCTTTATCAAAAAATTGGTCAATACGTCGCATTATATAGTTCCTAAATAAGAGAGGATCTGTCATTTAGATGCGTTTAAAATCAAAAATTAATTTTAAAATGAGTCAGAATATAAGCAGTTTGGATTTGAGGTTTTTTCTCCAACTCCTATTTTTGTTTAATTTATATTTGCTATAAGAATTGGTTCTATGAAAAACTTGTCAATATAAAAGTTGTAGATATTATTGTGAAGATGTAAAATAAATTTAATTAGATTTGATTGCTTAAGAATTGAGTAAGTTATGGGTTTTTTTCTTTTTTCTCCCCCCTTTTTCTTTTCGTTTTTAATTTTTTTCTTTGATAAAAATTGGTCCTGTCAAAAACTTGTAAATACAAAAGTTTTAGATAATATTGAGTACATTTATATAAAATTTAGTTGGATTTGATATCTTGAGAATTGACGAAGTTATGAATTTTTTCTCCCAAAAACCATGTTTTTTTCGCCCCTTGAGCCCATTTTTAACTTTATCAAAAATCTGTCATGCATAAACTTTTGGCCCATTCTTTAGAAGTAATATAAACTTTAAACTGATTCTATATCTATTTTAATTTAGAAGTTATCGCGTTTTTTCTGTTTTCACAAAACCCCTCCTAACTTCCACCCCCTTTGTCCGATTTTGCCCATTAACGAACTCGACCGAGATTTTAAGCTCCTTGATTTTATGTAAAAGTTTGAAGAAGATCTGAGCATAATTATGAAAGTTATCGTGTCTATAAGAAAGTGATATACACCGATAGATAGATAGATAGATAGATAGATAGATAGATAGATATATAAACTTTTTTACTGATGGTAGTTTTAGGGTCTAGGAGTCATGATTCGTGTAGATCCGCAAAAATTTTTCAGAAATTCCAACATGGGAGAGAATGCAATAGGTAGTATTTCATACGAAATCTACCTAAAATTCAGTTATTGGAGGGCAATAACTATCCACTTATATTTATGGAAGTTAAATTTGCGTCCTTGGTTGTAAATTTCAACCTATTGACAAAAGATTTCGGCTTCTGTGGAAGAAGTTCATTAATGAAGCTTCAACATGTAAAAATATGCTTTTAGTTTTAGGAAAATTTACTTTAATCGTGTTTTTATGTCATCTATACGAGGCCTGTCCAACCTTTCACTAAGCAAGGGCACATTTCAGCTAAGGACAAACAAAGAAGGGCGCCATCATTAACAGAGCTCAAACAATGCAAAACAAATTATCTCGCAGTATTAATAGAAAGGGACACATACAAATGCATACCTTTGTAGAGATATAAGGCCCCCATGTGGATCTGGAGCTTCATGTAAAAAAGAGAAAAATTAAAAAATTATAAATCAAAATAAGTTCGAAATATAATTCTTTCTGATTGGTGTTATCTCACAGATTTTAGAATTAGAAGGAGCCAGTAACTTTAATCTGATTTTTAATTGAACTTAAATGGTAATCAGAGACATTGTTAAGTTTTTTTAGGATCAATAGTTACTCCTTAATTTTTTTTGGAGGCGAAAATATGGCACTATAAAAAGCACAAAAACAAAAAGGATATTACTGACCAATCAATGGATAGTTTCAAAGAAATGTCGTGAAAGAATTTTAATTGATGGAAATCATTTTGTACGATTTTATAGATTTTTTAAAACAATTTGAGAAAAATACCTAAAATTTTAAAGTCGGAGTGGTAAAATGACACTTCTTTACCCTTATTATGAAACAGCAATGAGTCATTGTAATAACATAAAAAAATTTTTGAACATTCCTGCTTGAAGGAGGGGAAAAGGGTGCGCTTTTTTTCTGCATTTCACATCTTAACATATTAAGTTATTGCCAACTTTTACAAATTTCCAACTCCATAATTTCTATAGCATTTTGAATGAAGAATAACTGTGAATTATTGAAGAAACGGAATTACGCATGGTTAAATTAATAAAGCACATTTTCATTTTTTATGCCTGTAGTACGCTTGCAAAGGTTTCAAAAATATTTCTTAAGCAAATATCAAGGATTTAAATTAAAGCATTTTTTAAATGGAATTTCATTTTTAAAAAAATATTAATAATGGGGAATATTCAAAAGGGCGGCAAAAATCTGGTACAGGGCTCCGTGTTGGACAACGCTGATCTATACGAATTGAAATTAAATTCTTTTTAATTTTAAACAAAGAAAATAGCGTCAAAAATGTATACTAATCAGTTTTACTTTCCCTTTTTTCCAACCAAAACTGTCTTCCACTAATAATTATAAATTTTGAATGAAAAGTTTCAATAGTATGTAATTTATAACTTATTAATTAGAATAAGTAAAAAATATTTCTCATTCATTTTAAATATGACGTCATTATTTATCTAGCAACAATAATTACTGATATCCATGTCTCTAGTATTTTTAACGACTACTATAAAATATTTGTGTTACTTCAACTATGACGTCATATTTTTCGAAGTGAAATATTTTGTTAAAAATAAAATTCTTTTCCACTTTTTTTAAAATTTCTCATTATGTCACCATTTTTGACAGAAAAATTCGAATGCTCCCTTTATTTTTATTTCACTTATGACGTCATATTTATTTTCTTCTTAATTCTTTTTATTTTCATTTTTCGTACATGAAAGTAGCTCAATTGAAAATTTATTGCCGCTAAGAAATTATTATTCCCGATTTTAATTTTCTTAATTATTTTAATTAATTATTAAATTAATTATTAAAATTAATTATTTTTTTTCTAAAAAATGGTCATTTATTCAGTATAAAAAAGAATTAAATTTTGAATTATTAAGCAAAATATTTGAATTAATCAAATAAAAATTAGCCTATGTTCATTTCCGGGCTTCAACGTATCTATATGCAAAGATTCAAAGACATTAATCCATCCGTTTTGAAGCCAATTTCATTTCAACTTTTCGGACACCCTTTCACATTTATAATATGCACTATATTGCCATTGATTATGGGACACTTGCGATTTTAGACATTTTACTAAATATCTAGAAAAATACATGAAGAATCATCTCGAAACTCTTAGTGTATAATTATAATAGTATACGTCATACATCTCCGTGAAGATTTTTTACCGAAACTCCATAGGGGACCGTCAACAAATTAAAAAAGAATGAATATCTTTTGAATAACCCTGTGAAAACTAATGTAGCAAAAGCGCTCAAACTCTAGATTATGATTGAATGCCTTATTGTAATACACTGTGTTCATTTTTATGCAAATAGCATGCATACTCGCAGAGTAATTAAAGTTTTTATAAAAATAGTCCCAAATTTTTCTAAGTTTTTCCCTTATAATTTTCAGAGTTCTTAATATAAAATAATATGTTTTTCAGAAAATATGACAAACAACATTGCACACAGTAACCTGTAATCAGAATTAAAAAATAATAAAAATTGTTTGAAAAATGAGTAGGTTTACTAAATAATTTTTTACTGCGCATGCATCAAAGATATCAAAATTTCATTTGCATATTATGTTAGCTAAATGTATAGAGCAACTTTTGTAAAAGTCTCAAAATTATAGCTTGAAAATTCTGAAAGTAATCGTCTATAGAAAAAGGACAAAATCCGTTGTTTCCAAAATGAAGCAAAAAAATGAGGGATTTTATCCAAAAGTAGTCGTAACATCCCGTATTGTGTATTCTATGTTGACACTAATCAATGAATATATGGATACAACCCCTCTTGTTTTTGCTTCATTTTGAGAATAACGGATTTTCAACTTATTCAATTGACGATTATTTTCAGAATTTTCAAGTTATGATTTTGTGACTTTCACAAAAGTTGCTCTATACATTTAGCTAACATAATATGCAAATGAAATTTTGATATCGTTGACGCATGCGCAGTAAAAAATTATTTAGTAAACCAACTCATTTTGTATACAATTTACATTATGTTTTAATTCTGATTACAGGGTACTGTGTGCAATGTTGTTTGTCATATTTTCTGAAAAAAATATTATTTTATATTAAGAACTCTGAAAATTATAAGGAAAAAACTTGGAAAAATTTGGGACCATTTTTATAAAAACCTTAATTACTCTGCGAGTATGCATGCTATTTGCATACAAATAAACACAGTGTATTATAATAAGGCATTCAATCATAATCTAGAGTTTGAGCGCTTTTGCTACATTAGTTTTCACAGGGTTATTCAAAAGATATTCATTCTTTTTTAATTTGTTGACGGTCCCCTATGGAGTTTCGGTAAAAAATCTTCACGGTGATGTATGACGTATACTATTATATTTATACACTAAGAGTTTCGAGATGATTCCTCATGTATTTTTCTAGATATTTAGTAAAATGTCTAAAATCGCAAGTGTCCAATAATCAATGGCAATATAGTGTATATGAGATATAAGATTATACTCAAAGAATTTATATAAGTTAATATTTCATAATGTTAAAAATTTAACTATTTTGACGTACTTCGATTTTCATACTATGAAAAATAGCGTTAGATAAAGTTTTATAATAGCAACTATATCAGTAAAATAATAGTTTAAAAATTAACTATAGGTGAACAATAAGAATGGAAAATACAAAAATAAAAAATCGTTATAAAAAATAATGACAATAATGTGTATCGAGAATTTGTGTAATATATTAGCGTTTAACACCGTTTTCATCACACGAAAAAAAAAAAATATATAAAAGGAGTAAAATCGAAATTTGTAGGACCGTCAGATTTTGTCAGATTTTGTCAGAAATTTGTAAATTCGTCAGACTCCAAATGCTATGAAAATACAACGTTAATGTATGGTTTCATCTTTGTATCAGCTATGAAAAAGCAAAATAATACGATTTAGGGGTTACCAACACACATAAAACAGTAATAAAGTGGGGAAAACATTAAAAGTATTTTATAAAAACAAGATTAAAATGGGTAGAATTGGATAAAACTTCAAGATATCCTATAAATAACGTATCAAAAAACAAACTGTCATGATTACATTCAATTATTGCCAAAAAAATATATATATATATATATTTTTTTTAAAAATGGTATCAGCGGTCTGTGTTGTACCACTGAACTTAAATATTGTCTAATAAAACATTTTAGTGCTGCCATTTTTTGAACTTTCTTGAGCTCTTTTCTTTCCAATTAATTAAATAAATACAATGTTAAATGAATATATATTCATTTTTTCATTTAATTATGAAACAAACATATACAGTTTGGAAGATGCCTTATTCAAATTCTAAAAGTAGAGGTTTAAGTAAAGTTTAAAATATCTTTTTAAAAGAAATTTTTTAAAAAAAATAATATGTAATTGATTCAGATATAAATCCTTTCTTATATCTATATTTACTGCGATGGTTCAAATGTAATTCTTTTTTATAATCGAATAGAAATATTGATGATATCTTTTGAAGTATTGGTGAAGTATTGAAGTTTGAAAGAAATCTTCTCTTAAGGGGGTAGTAAGGTATTTTTTTTTTTTTGCATTTTTTTTTATTTTATATTAATGTACAACATCTTAAGATTATTCTGTGAAAATTTGAAAGCAATTGAAGTAAAACTGACGGAGATATACACTTGTAAGTCTCTGCCCTCCGATTTCGACAAAAGCGTCTGTGAAACTTTAAACGTGTTTTTCTAACACTTCGCTTTTTCGAAGCCGGTGAACTCTGTAGCTCAAAATCTACTGAACCGATCTTTTTTAAATTTTACACACTCTTTCTTTATATAAATTACGAGATAACGCTGTCGAGTTTTTTTCTTTTTTTTAATTTTAACTTACTTTTAAAAAACAAAATATCAGATTTTTTTTATGAAAAATCAGTATTTTGACTTCCGAGCCTTGTAAAAAATTGAAAAATCAATAAGAAAAAAAAAAAACTCGACAACGTTCCCTGAGGAAACTTATCAACTAATTAAATCAATTTGGTTTTTTAATTTCAGTTGATCCAGTCATAAGTTATGCGGTTCACCGTGAATCAACTTTTTTTTGGGACGTCTTCGAAGATTCGCTGTCATCGGCTCATTTTTTAATATGTCTTAATGAAAATTTCACAGAATACTCTTTAAATGACATATAATTATACTATAACTATACAAATAAATAAATATTAATTGTATCCTTACAAAAAATGATAGAAAATATTCTTTTTTTCCCTCGAATTAACCTTACTACCCCCTTAAGCAAAGTTGATTAATTTTAATATCAGACTGGTCAGAGATTTGAGGAATGCACCCGGTTAAGTTCTATCATTTCTTATAGATTCTCTCGAAGGAAACTTTCGAAATAAAGTTATTTTCAGACATTTTCTTTATACTTTAAGGTGAATCTTGTGTCTAAATTTATCATACTTACAACTTTTTATTACAAAAACTGTACAAAAAAAGGCTGGAATTTTTAAGTTTATCCCTCTATATTTTTACATACAGTAGAACCTCTTTTATCCGAAATTCGTATCACCGAAATTCATTTTTCAATTTTTTTTCGTTTTTTGTTTTTTACTATTACAATCCTTTTGTGCAAAATCCATTTTGAAAGCTTTTCTTTCTTTATTTATTAACTATCATATTCCTTGTGTAAAGCGGTCCTTTCCGAACTACGGATCTATATGAATATTTTCGATCGCCTTTCTAATTATTGCTTTATACGTAATTTGAGCTACGGTGAACTACAACATAAGCTGCTGAGTGGAAACGAGCAAAACGAACAAAGTAATTAAAAAAATTAGCAATTCTGAAGCTTTTCAATATTTTGCAAAAGGTTTGTCATGACTGGAGCAACAGAAAGACTATGATATTGATAACTAGTAATATTAAAAAACACTGATATAGTTTCAATTCAAAAGCAATTGAACTGCGACAGACAAAAGATTAATTCAAACTCTTGTAAAATTTGTAAAAGGTATTTAATTTCAAAATTAAAATTCAAACAATTTATTCCTATTTTTATTTTGCTATTCTTAATTTTTTATTAAGCACTTATTACTTTAATAAAAAATAGCGCTTAGCAAGAGTATAACTACAGCTGAAAAAGGACTGCATTACACTTAAATTAATTATGCTATTCATACAAGTAACTTATTTTTAATAAATTTTGTCATGAATGTAATAAGAGCAAAGCTACAAAGTTTAATAGTGCTTAAAATATAACAAAATGTATTTTCCAGCTCGATTTATAACCATCCTCATTAAGTAAATTCAAATAAAGTCCCAGAAAGTATTTTATCAACGAACAAAGTTTAAAGACTTGAAAAGACAATTAAATAAATGCATGGAAGCATTTAGATAAATTTGAAAAGACTCTGTTATTTCAAACTGTCTTTCGAATTTCAAAGGTATAAAATAACATACAAAGTTATTAACTTCATGGAACTTAAAAAGTACTGTAATGATTGTAAAGATCAATATACCATTATGTTAGTGTATTTATAATCACTTATCTTTTATTATCTGTGTTTATTGAAAACGTTTGGTATACAGTTAAATACATAAAGCTATTTTGTGTTTATTAAAACGTAATAAATGGATGTTTGCAGATTACTTTGATATTATGTCATTTTAA
This sequence comes from Maratus speculifer, assembly GCA_964019185.1. Lineage (NCBI taxonomy): Eukaryota > Metazoa > Arthropoda > Arachnida > Araneae > Salticidae > Maratus > Maratus speculifer. Next base: position 141,820,659 of record OZ025289.1, on the reverse strand, counting down.
AATAAAATATTAATCCTACCACTAATACAGAGTATTTCATAAAAGAATATTTTATTTAAAATCCAACAATTCATTTTCGGTAATAAACAGAAAGGTGAATTTAAAAAATGCTTAATTAATAGCTCATAAATTTTGTATGCTTCAATTTATAAAGTTAATCAAACTTTTGCCAATGGATGCCGTTTGCTGTTGCCTATATCCTCTTCAGACCTGAGCACAAAATAATTCTACAAATATATATTTATTGCTTTTGCATAATCGAAATGACACCATACAGATGACAGAAAGAGTCATTTTTATGAAATCAGTACTTTAGGGGACTGGCAATTTAGGTTTAAAAATATGGATATAAAAGTACTAAACCACTGCAAACATCAGTTTAACTACCAGTAATATAAATTTACGCAATAACAAAATTAACGTCTTTAAAAAAGTAAATGATCAGCAAATCCTCAATTTTTTTTTTTTTTTTTTTTTTTTTTTTTTTGTAAAACATTTAAGTCAAATAATCACGAATATTTCTTACTTTCTTGGCCGATATGCCTTGAAGGTATTTTCAAAAATTGGATGAAAATATACTTATTTTATTAGGTAATATTCATCAGTGCTGACATTTATTAGTTTTGTTTTAAAGCAAAAAAACATTTGTATAGGAGTAAAAAAAAAAAAAAAAATGCAAAAAATTCGAACAGTTTAGTTTTTATGAGAAAAAGAAAGGAGGTACACATTTGTGTACCTCAGGTCTGAAGAGAATAAATATCTTTGTATGTATTAAGATGAAAACGATAACTCGTTTCTACTAAAAGCAATGAATGCATGCTTGCTCACAGATCCCCAAATACAGGCACGATTAAGATATTTCAAGTTCATAAACGCATAATTCGCCCCCCCCCCTCTACTCCCAAATTACACTGATCAACAAAATTTTCTTTTTTTTATTCAAAAATCAAAATTAGTAATTTCTTATTATTATTATTATTATTTTTTTTTTTTTTTTTTACTGCTTCCGAATCTTGATTTAAATTTTTTCTATCAGGTCTAGATATTTGCATATTTCGATTTATGCAAGTTTTGGAATAAAAATAATTATGCTTATCATCCAGAAAAATTATCTTCCATAAATTTTGTCCTGAGAGTCATGAAAATGCTTGAAAGTTTAATATAGCTTAAAATGTAACAATTTTTTTTTTCAAATTCTGTTTATAACCATCCTCATTAATTAAATGCAAACAAAGTTCCAGAAAGAATTTTATCCAGGAATAAAATTCAAAGGCTTTAAATAACATTTGAAGAAAACGTACATGGACAGTTAATGATAAATTTGAAAGATTCTGTTATTTCAATCTATTCTTTCGAATTTCAAAGATATAAAATAACACACAATGTTACTAATTTCATGGAACTTTAAAGCTATTATTGTAATGATAATTAAGATTAATACACCATTAAGTCAGTACATTTATAATAAAAATTTTTCATAAAAGTCATGCCAATACTGTAAAGTTTAATCTAGCTAAAATGTAACACGATATAGCTTTAAGTTCGATTTATAATCATCTTCATTAAATAAATTCAATTAAAGTCTCACAAAGAATCTAATCCGCAAATAAAATCTAAAGACTTTTAAATACAATCAGGTAAATGTACAGAGGTGTTTTAATTTAAAATTTAAAAGATTCTGTTTTTTTTTAACGGTATATGCAATTTCAAAGATATAAAATACCGTACAAAAATATTTATTTCGTAGAACTTTAAATCTTTTATTTTATTGATTATAAAAAATAATACGAGTACGTCCATTTCTAACCAATTATCTTTTATTTTCTGGGTTTATTAAAATCTTCTAGCAATAGTTGAATGCATAGAGTATTCTTTCAAATGTCATTCTTGAAAAAAAAATGTCTTTGAGAAATTTCATCATAAAAGGTAAGACAATTCTTCAAAATTTAACATAAAATAAACTGTAATAATGTATAGATTCAAGTTCGGTCTATAATCCTACTCATTAAGTAAATACATATAAAATCCCACATCATTTTATCCGCGTATAAAATCTAAAGACTTCTAAATACAATCAAATTTTACAAATACAATCAATTTAAATGTAAATGTAAAGAAGTTTTTAAATTAAAAATGTAAAAGATTCTGTTTTTTCAAAGAAACTTTGGAATTTCAAAGATTTAAAACAACATACAAAGTTATTTATTTCTCAGAACTTTGAAGCTTTTATTGTATTGATTATAAAAATTCATGTGACATTAAGACAATTCATTTCTAACCAAATATCTTTTACTTTCTGTATTTATTTAAATCTTCTGGGAAATAGTTAAATACACAAAGTATTCTTCCTAATTCCATTCTTCCAAAATAAAAAAATAAAAAATGTATTTTATGCGAATAAAATCCAAAGAATTTAAAATACAATTTAATAACTGTGCAGAGGCATTTAACTATATATTTTAGGATATTTTGTTATTACAAACGTTCGTCAAATTTAAAAGATAAGAAATAACACACAGAGTTATTAATTAAACTGAAATTTAAAGCTATTATTGTTTTGATTATAAAAATCTCCATGTGCTATTTATTTTGTGCGTGCTTTTCCAATCAATTATCTTTTATTTTCTCAGTTTCCGGGGAATAGTTAAATACGTAAAATAACCTTCCAAATGTCATTCTTCCAAAAAACATTATCTTTCATATATTACTTTATAAAAGTCATGACAATGCTTCAATGTTTAATGTAGCTTAAAATATAACAAAATATAGCTTCGAGTTAAATTTATAACCATCTTCATTAAGTGAATTCAGATAAAGTTTCACAAAGAATTTTATTTTCAAACAAAGCCTATGATTTTAAAATATCATAAGATAAATGTACGGAAGCATTTAAAAATAAATTTAAAAAGATTCTTTTACTTCTGACTGTCTTTCAAATTTCAAAGATATAAAATAACATACAACGTTATTAGTTTCACAGGACTTTAAAGCTATTATTGTATTGATTATAAAAATCAATATCCCATATAGTTAGTGTATTTCTAACCAATTATTTTTTATTCTCTAGGTTTACGAGATTTTCAGGAAAATAGTTAAATGCATAAAGAGATTTTGCTTTTATTTAGAAACATAATAGATGTTTGCGGGCTACTCAAATATCTTATCAAATAGCGCATACATTTTGTATACTGTAATTGATAAAGTTCTTTAAACTTTTATCAAAAGTTAGCATTATGGCATTGCTGCAATGTTTAATAAAGATTATAACGAAATATACACCAGAAGTTTCAAATTTGGTTTAAAATTATCCTGATTAATGAAATTCAGATAAAATTCCAGAAAAAAAATTTGCCGCAAATAAAGTCTAGTGATTTAAAAATACAATTAAATAAAGTTATACAGAGGCATTTAAATATAAATTTTAAAATTTTCTGCTACTTCAAACAGTTTTTCGAATTTCAAAGATGTAAAATAACATATAAAGTTATTAATTTCCGGGAACTTTAAAGCTATTAGTGTATTGATTATAAAAATTAATATGACATTAATTTAGTGCATTTTCACCAATTATCTTTTATTCTCAAAAATGTTTAAATTACTTAAACTAAACGCTTTAAAATTTTTAAACTGTTCTTAAAACGCTTTAATCTGTTATCTATTGGACGTTACACAAAAATCTGAATATTTCGATTAAAACTCTCGGAATTTGTTCTGTTCCCCCCCTTTCTATCCCCCAAAAATCGGGGGGGGGGGTCCTTATTTATATATTTATTCTGTCAAAGCGATGTTTAGATCTTAGTTATAAATTAAAAAAAGGAGAAGTAACAAATTGAAATCTTTGTAATGCATTGATGTATTTGTTTGCCATCTGATATATATTTAGAAAGCATACTTTTTTACACCCTTACTGTTTATAACTCAGATTCCACTGAGCATATTAGTTGAGACTTACAAGGTTAATCAAAAAGGTTTTTTGAAGGTTTAAGCGTATACTACGTTATTTAGTTTTACAGGTACCAGAGAAATGTCTCACATTAGGTGAACAAGATTATTAATGCTTAGCTCTTTCAAATTTCTTCTGAACAAATTTTCATGGAAGTTATAGTTTTAGACAATATTTTATGGAAGATTAGCATGTGATATATTATTCTACGCTGATTAGTATACTATGTAAATAAATAAAAAAAATAAATAAATTGAAAAGACCAAAAATTTTTAAATGCATTTAATATGTTTGTTTGCTATAAGAAAGGTTTCATTATGTTCAAATTTAAGAAAATATACCGCTTATTCGTACTGTCTTTAAATCTTCTTTTGCCTTAAAAAAATGTTCCAAAGATTGAAATTCTCTAATTCCCTAATAAGTGTTGTCTAATTAAGGTAACTCTAATTCCTTAAAATAATGCACTAACTATAAATCAGATAATTATCAAATATCAAAATAGTTAAGAATATAACAAACAAATTTAATTTCCTAATATTTTTATCTTATTATAATAATTATTTTACTATCGTAATAATTTATTATAACATAATAAAATTAATTCCACTAAATGAACAACATTATGGTACATTTTACATATTTATTTATTCATAAAAGTATTAGATTCGCCAGAATTAAACATTTATTTCTCTCTGAAATTTTTCAATTTTTCAATGCTAACAAAAAAACTTAATATAAGAATGCTTATTTCAAATCATTTAAATTATGTTTTGAGCATTTTTCTTAATTCTGCCACATTTCCATTTCATATATATTTTCACAGATTATCATTTCGTTTAATAAATATTCTAAGAATAAATCTTACCAAATGTTACAGAAATATGTTGTTTTTGAAGAGAAAATATGATTATATTACATAAATATTTAATATTTTTTCTTAAAATATGTGTTTTTAACGTAAGAGAATATGTTTCTATATATATCAGAAGATACTTTCGCTTTTTGTGCAGAACTATTCTTGCGTTAATATCGATTTCAAAAATCTGGAGAAATATAACTTATTACAAAAGGTGTTTTCGATAAAAGACAAAAAATACTGAACTTCTTGAAAACAAACATTCTTATTTCGATAAGAAGAAATCTTTATTTGTTTGGATCTTCAAGCCACCTGGGGACCAAAATCAATCAGAAGAACACAAAAATGTATTTCAAAGAAAAAATTCACAGCATGTTTCTAATGAAATTTCTCTTTTAAATTCTTAGGGAAAAAAATCCTTTTTCTCGAATGTTGGAATATCATGGGGACATTTCAAAATGTAAGTGTTTAGAATTAAATGGAGAAATAAGGGGTTTTATATTTACATTACATAAATCCTTCCGCATAGTTCCATACATATATACCAGGTGTCCAGTAAATGACTGACCCATTTTGAATGTAAATAACAAAAAAACTGCTTGAGATAAAAATGCGCGGCTTGTTGTATTGTTATTAGAATATAAATAAATTTTAAAATATGCATTTTGTTAATGTAATATAATAATATTTAAAATAATATCTAAGTCTCAAGACTGAGGAGGGGAAATATAATACAGGTGGTTCAATCATAAATATTATTTTAAATCACTTTCCAACCAACGTACCCTATTTCTGAAGCTGATTTGAGAGTCGATTCAACATATAGATTCAGATTCGACAACATATAGATCCAGGTTCAGCCGAAAATCTCACATATATGAAAATTAGAGTCATGTCTGTGTTCAAACAGCCTGTTACCGCCAGCGCGATATTTTTTCCGAAATTTGAACTATATTAACAAAGTACATGTTTAAAAATATTTTGATTTTCTAATAACAATACCGCAAACCGCGCATTATTATCTCAAACCGTTTATTTGTTATTTAAGTTCAAAATGGGTCAGTTATTTACTGGACACCCGGTATGTGTAATATATACAATAGAAAGTGAGTGAGAGAAACACATACACACGTGTATATGTATGCATAATTTTTTCTGGATTAACAAAGATTGTTTTTAAAAATACGAATTGAGGGAGCTATTTAGATTGTCTTTGTCCGAAACAAAAATACATATTTTTTAAAGAATGCTTAAAGAAAGATAAAATGTTTAAACGGAGGGGGGGGGGGGGGTGAATTCGGATTGTGTTATGTTTAAATTTGAACTCAATTTTCTGAAACAAAATGTTAAGCACTTGATATAAAAAAGAACATTGTAATTGAAAATTATTTGTACACGATGCTTTCAATGGGAATTTATTGATTTAAACTTGTTTTGATGATGTCATTTATTTATTTTTATTTTTTGTGATTAAATAAATTTTTAGCTATATAATACAAAATTTGGAAACAGTTTATAAATGCATTTTTCAGTCAGTTTCTTTTCTAATTAGGTTATGTAGTACATAAATACGGAAATCTACTCAAATACACGCAAAAGTTTAGAAATTCATATAAAAATGGATTGGATAGACATAAAATAATTAAAAAAAGATATTGTTCTTTATGCGTAATGAGTGCCTGATTTATAGCAGGGCATTCGGGGCACTGGCCCAAAACCCCTGATTTTCAGGGACCTCCAAATGCTGCTGAAGACTTTTCAATTTTTGCCTAAATCTGATGCAGTTTCAACATCTAATGAAATGTTACATTTCATTCCAAATTCCATTGTGCTAATATTATATTTGTATAACATCGTATATTTTCTCTGAAATATTCATATTTAATTGTTTTACGGTAGTGGATATTTTCTTTTATCTTTATGATTTAAAAAATATATTGTACTTTTAATTCTTAATTAATCCTATTCCTGTTCTCATCAGATTATTTTAGTGTTACTGAGCGTAATCTTTAGGGTACAGAATACCCGAATATTTTAAATAATTGTAACTTGGTACTGTGGAAAATTTATTTTTAGCTGTTGCATAGTTTATTATTATAGATATATAGACTTGCGTGTGAAACGATAATCAATATCACAAAGTAATTGATAATAAAACGTCTATTTATTTAAATTCAACTATTTAAAAGTAAGTTATTAATTACCATTTTTAATTTTTGAAGTATATTTTAATATAATTATTAAAATGAATAGTGATTTTTTTATTAAATACTTTTCTTCAACATATATTTTTTACTCTATCCTCCTATAAAAATCGGTGCATGGGGAATCCCGTTAACATCTGTAACCAGGGTACCCAAATTTGTAAATCGACTCCTGTGCGTAATTTTAAAGCAGACAAATTTACAGAAAGAATTTGTGAAATCTCATCAGTTACAAAATTTAGTCTTTACATTCATAAAACAAGTTCAGTGAAATAAAATTGTTTTAACTCCCCAATGAAAAAGGAGATCGAGATTTATTGCTTCAAAATAAAAGTTTTTAACCTAACTGCATAAATTATTTGTCCGTATTTATTTATTTGCATACAAAAAAAGAAAGAAAAAGTGAAAGCAACTTTTCAGGTAAGCTGTATCACCAACATAAAAACACATTATCGGAATTTTTCGCTAAATCACTCCCATCTGTCACAAAGATCGATGCCTAACGCTTCTCCGATAAATTGCTGGCATCCTTTGTCTTTTCCCTCTATGATCCATCATGGATGACTTCTGACTTCCTATGGGAACCACTACTGATTTTAAACATGGTGGGGTAAATGACTTTAGTATTTTAGGTCATAGAGACATTTAGCTACAGCTAATGTGTCTATTTATATTGCTTCTATTAACTTATTTCGATAAGACCACTTCTCTAAAGAAATTTTCTATAGTTGTGACCAATTAATACTGTTTCTTATTTAAATTGCAATTCATTGAACATTTGGAAAATATTTCACACAGTTCGTAATAAAATTTCAGCAATTACTGTTTATGGCAAAAAAAAAAAAAAAAAAAAAAAAAAAAAAAAAAAAAATCAAATTATTTTGTAGAGCGTCAAAAAAATGAACCAATTTTATTGTACTAAAAGTGTCACTACACTCTATTGAAAAAGAGATCAAGATTTATTGTTTCAAGATAAAAGTTCTTAACCTAACTGCATAAGCTATTTATTTATGTTTATTTATTTGTACACAGACGAAAAAAGTGAAAGTTAAATCAATTTTTCAGGTAAGCTGTGTCGCCAACATAAAAACATATTATCAGAATTTTTCATTAAATCACTTCCATCTGTCATAAAGATCGATACCCAATGCTTCTCCGATAAATTTCTGGCATCCTTTCTCTTTTCTCTCCATGATCCATCATAGATGACTTTTGACTTCCTACGGAAACTTCTGCTGATTTCGAACATGAGATGGGTAAACGACTTTGGTATTTTAGTGAAAAGAGATTTATTTATTGTGAATGTGTCTATTTATACTGCGCCTTTTAATTTATTTTGTTAAGACCCCTTCTGTAAAATTATGGTCAATAATTATGATCAATTAATACAATTGCTTATTCAAATTGCGATTCATTTAACATTTGGAACATGTGTAACACAGTTGACAGTAAAATTTCAGCAATTATAATCTATAATCAGAAAAAATATTCAAATTATATTTGTAACGCTCTATACATGGACCAAGTTCAGTGGAGTGAAAGTGTCATTACTCTCTGTTGAAAAATAGATCGCGATTTATTGTTTCAAAATAAATGATTTAACCGAGCTACATGAATTATTTGTCAATGTTTATTTATTTGTTTATTTGTACACAAAAGAAGAAAGGGAAAGCGAAAGCAGTTTTCAGGTAAGCTCTATCACTAACACAAAAACACATTATCGGAATTTTTCGCTAAATCACTTCCATCTGTCACAAAGATCGATACTCAATGCTTCTCCGATACATTGCTGGCATCTTTTGTCTCTTCTTTCCATGATCCATCATAAATGAATTTTGACTTCCTATGGGAACCGATACTGATTTCGAACATGAACTGGGTAAACGACTTTGATATTTTAGGTCATAGAGACATTTAGTTACAGTGAACGTGTCTATTTATAATGTGTCTATTTAAATTATTTTGTTAGATCACTTCTCTAAAGAAATTTCCAAGAATTTATGATCAATTAAAACAGTTCTCATTCACATTGCGATTGATTGAAAATTTGATAGATTTTTAAAAATGTTGATAATCCAAATTTAACAATTATAGTCTATAATCAGAATAATATTCAAATTATTTTGTAAATGTCCATATATGATGTATTTTTTATATAGTATGCTAAAATTTAATTTACATAGCTATCATTTAATTCATTTAACCATCTATCATTTAATTGATAGTTAAAATATGAAAATATTGTATTAAAATTTCTTAAAATTTCAGCAATTACTGTCTATAATCAGAGAAATATTAAAATTAGTTTTTAAAGTACCCATGACCCTGTTAATTCTTCGAAGTAAGGATAGACCGGAATCACACAGGGGTCCCTTATTACTCTAACTTTTTCTTTTTTTATTTACTAAATGCAGTTTTGATAGATTTTTGATAATTTGAAATTTTACCATCAAAGTTTCGAGTAAATAACACTTTAAATATTAAAATAAAATCTAAATGAAAAATTATTTTATTATATTCATAAATAACCAAATAATCTTATAAATGACAAATGTAGACTGACAGTTGAGACTTGAACATCAAAATAAATTTTGTGATTTACAAATTGCCAGATAGTAAGAACAAAAAATTTCATAAGACAGAAAAAAATCTATTTTTTAGACTGCTTGGGTTTGTTTCGCCTAAAAATTGATTTTGAAAAGTAAATTTAGGGGGAGGGGGCTCTTTATATTTTAGATGGTAAGCTCAGGCTTCACTGGCTTATTCCATAAACAGGCCCTGAAAGCTCTATACATGAACCAAGTTCAGTGGATCATATGCGTCACTACCTACCGAAAAGATCGAGATTTACTGTTTCAAAATAAGAGTTTTTAACCTAAATACATAAGTTATATGTCAATGTTTATTTATATATTTGTTTTGTATACAAAAACAGATATTGAAAGTGAAAACAGTTTTTCAAGTAAGATGTATCACCAACATAAAAACACATTATCGGAATTTTTTGCTAAATCACTCCCATCTGTCACAAAGATCGATACCCAACGCTTCTCCGATAAATTTCTTGCATCCTTTGTCTTTTCTCTCCATGATCCATCATGGATGATTTTAAACTTCCTATGGGAACAGATACTGATTTTAAACATGGTTTGGGTAAACGATTTTAGTATTTTAAGTCATAGAGACATTTATTTATTGTGAATGTATCTATTTATATTGCGTCTATTAATTTATTTCGATAAGACCACTTCTCAAAAAAAAATTTCAATAGTTGTGATCAATTAATGGAGTTTTTTATTTAAATTGAGATTCATTGAACATTTGGAAGATGTTTAACACAGTTCGTAATAAAATTTCAGCAATTACTGTTTATGACCAAAAAAAAAAAAAAAAAAAAAAAAAAACAATTCAAATTAGTTTGTGAAGCTCCATACATGAACCAAGATCAGAGGAGTAAAAGTGTCACTACACTCTATTAAAAATAGATCGAGATTTATTGTTTCAAAATAAAAGTTTTTAACCTAATTACATAAATCATTTGCCAATATTTATTTATTTATTTCTACACAAAAGAAGAAAGTGAAACGAAAGCATTTTTTCAGGCAAGCTGTATCACCGGCATAAAAACACATTATAGGAATTTTTTGCTAAATCACTCCCATCTGTCACAAAGATCGATACCCAACTCTTCTCCGGGAAATTGCTGGCATCCTTTGTCTTTTCTCTCCATGATCCATCATGGATGACTTTTGACTCCCATGGGAACCGCTACTGATTTCGAACATGAGTTGGTCTAACGATTTTGGTATTTTAGGTCATAGACACATTTATTTATCGTCAATGTGTCTATTTATATTGAGTCTTTTAATTTGTTTTGCAAAGACCACTTCTCTAAAGAAATTTTTATCAGTTGTGATCTATTAATGCAGTTTCTTATTCGAATCGCGATTCATTGGACTTTTGGAACATTTTTAGCACAGTTGGTAATAAAATTCTAGCAATTACCGCCTATAATTAGAAAAATATTAAAATTAGTTTTTAGAACTCCATACATGAACGAAGTTCATCGGAGAAATGTAACATTAATCCCTATTGAAATATACATCGAGATTTGTTGTTTTAAAATAAAAATTTTTAACCGAACTACATAAATTATTTGCCAATATTTACCTATTTATTTTGCATACAAAAAAAAAAAAAAAAAAAAAAAAAAAAGAATGTGAAAGCGAAAGCCGTTTTTAGGTAAGCTGTAGTATCACCAACATAAAAGCAGATTATCGGAATTTTTTGCTAAATCACTTCCATTTGTCACAAAGATCGATATCGATACTTAACGCTGCTCGGTAATTGCTGGCATTCTTTGTTTTTTGTCTTCTTGATCCATCATAGATGACTTTTGACTTCCTTTGGGAACCACTACTGATTTCGAACATGAGTTGGGTAAACGACTTTGATATTTGTAGGTCAGAGAGGCATTTAGTTATCATGAATGTGTCTGTTTATATTGCATCTATTAATGTATTTTGATAAGAGCACTTCTTCAAAGAAATTTTTACAAGCTGTGATCACCACAGACAGCTCTTTATTCAAATTGCGGTTCACTGACAATTTGGAAGATGTTTAACACAGCTGATAATCCAATTTCAGCAATTACAGTCTATAATCAGAAAAGTATTCAAATTATTTTGTAAAGCTCCATATACGATCTAAAGATTTGTATATTTTGTAGATAGTGTGTTAAAATTTAATTTACAGGCTTCCGATGCCAAAACTTAATTCACAGAGGGCCAAAGCAGTATTCAAGTCAAGCGTCTCAAGGCCTATGGAGGAGGTGTCCGCAAGATTAAAGGCGGGTTCAAGGTCTACGCCTCCTAGCGGCAGATGTGCACAACAAGAGGATTATTAAATAGATTGCAGTTTCTTTTGTGTGAATGGCAACGGAACCTTTTTGTTTCTATAAAATTCTGCTTTCAAATATTGCGTAGAATAAATTTTAGGTTTGAAATATTGCAAATAAATATAGAATAAATAAGTGTAATACAATTAAATATTAACATAAAATATACTAAGATAAAATATAATTTAACTATGCGATACAAATATCTCTGATTTAAAGATGTTCGATTTTAATTATGTTTTTAATGTAATGAAAGATGACTCCTTAAATTTAGTAAGTACTTAATAAATAAAGGCCGAATTTTGTAGTAATGTCATAGTTCACTAAATTCTTGATGAGCTAAGTTATACAAAATCGTATACATCATTGCATTTCCTATAAGAATATAATGTTTATCAATGTTTAGAATAAGCATAGAATTATTATTATTATTATTTGAGCTTTGAGGAGTAGGTGCTCCAGCAAAGTGCCGGCATGACCTCAAATTATCACAAAGTATAGAATTTAATACTAAATAAAATATTCAACTTTAGCTCATTTTTTTCATTTACCGATTGCAGACGATAAAAATCCAATGTTTTCTTGGTCTTATCGACTTTTATTATTTAACATGCAAATATTTCATTCTTTTAATTTATAACCTATTTCATTATACGTATATTTGGAATAACTTTAATTTGATATGCATGTATTAAATGTTGTTTTGTTATACAAAGAAATATTGTTAATTTATTTGATTAAATATTTTACGATTGTAGACAATAATTTTCCTAAAATCGCAGATTAGAATCTCTCTCTCTCTTTTTTTCCCTTTTTTTTGACAGACAAAGCTATTTGGAGAATTCATATTAAAAATTCAATCATAAATTTCAAGCTATTGTCTCAATCATAATAGATTAATCAAGTCTACCAGATTTATTGCAAAACATTTGTTACAGATTTTTTCGATTAAAAATATGTGAATTTAAAAAAAAGTCGCATTGTCATTTTAATTTTAGGGTAACAGTCAATATTTTTCATAGCATTATGTGGTACTTATTAGTACTAGTTAGTACCTTTTCTCATGAAATTAAAATTACAGAGTGACTATTTTTTTAAATGTATATGATTTTATCAAAACAAACTGTAACAAAATTATTTTCAATAAATATGGTAGACTTGATTTATCTGTCATGATTGAGTAAAAATTCTGAAAATGTGAGCAAGAGTTGCAGAGATAATAGACATCTGCGCATATATGACGTCATACTAAAAACCCGCACATACATTAGCACCCTTGCCACCAGCGGCGCAGCTATGTTAATTTACGGCAGATTCCAGTATTGTCGTGGAACGCTTGATATGTATTCAGTTTGCAGGGGGCCGATAGTTTAGGTAGTTTACTTTTGAATCTTTTTACTGCTTAAAAAATAATACAGATTTTGGGGGGAAAGTTTATTAGTGGGTCATTTATATAAAACAGAAAATTGTTTTACTTTTTCTAAACATAGTCTTTTTTAGCTGAAAATGTTTTTTATTAAAAAAAAACCTGTGCAAGGCAATATATTTTCGTCACGAAACTGGCGTCACAATTTGAAACTTATTTTTCACGGAGTAAGTATAACTAGAATGAAAAATGTAGGAAGCTTGAAACAAATTTTTTCAACCCAAGACTTTAAGGGGGCTAAGTGCTAGAAAACTTTTTAAAAGAAGGATTTTTAATGATCTAATTTAATTATTTAATTCTGAAGAAACTGTAAAGAACCGCATAAAAGTATTTGCATTTGAGTGGAGTTGTAAGCATTTACGTAACAATCATTTCCAATGCTGCACCCATATAATTTCAAATTTAAGTCGCATTTTCTGAAAACTTAAAAAAAGAAAATATTTTTTATGAGCTATTTTGATTATTCAATTAATTCTGAACAGATTTCAAAAAGACGCTTAAAAATATTTGCATTTTAAACGAAGTTATATGTATTTATCTAACAATTACTTTCAAAGCCACAACCTTATAATTTCAGCTTTAAGTCGCGTTTTTCTGAAAACTTGATTTTTGACGACTATCCGCAAGATTAAAAAAACTTATTATAAAGATTTGTGTATAACATTATTATCTATAGAATGAATTAATATATTTAAGATAGTTTAAAATTGCGAGTATTTTAATGAAGAAAAAACAATTGTATATTTTAGGGTTTTTTAAATTTTCAAATTTGAGAGCTTTTTTTTTAAAAAAAGGTTTCCTTTGATTGAGAGTAATGTCTTTAATTTATTCTATAAAATTTCAGGATAATTTTAAAGCGAAAATTAGTTTCTTATGTCAATTCAATGTTAAGATATCTTACGAGTGATGATATGACACCCTTTTTTTTTCTTTTTCAAAAATTGTGTCATATAAATTTTGCATTTTTTTTCTTTTATTACGTTGAAATACTTCATTTTATAATTTTATAAGACTACAAAGTTTTTTTAAATAGATTTCCTTTTACTGATAGTTATATCCTTAGTTCGTTTTTTAAAGTTTCCGAATAATTTCAAAGTGAAAATTAGGTCCTTATGTCAATTCAACTTTAAGATATCTTACAATTGGTGATATGACACCTTTTTTTACGAAAATTGTACTACATAAATATTGCAATATTTTTAAAACTACAAGCATGCTTAAAAATATCAGAAAGTTTAAATTAGTTAAACTGAATGCTTCTGTTTTTTATGGACTCGAAGGTAAAGTTCTTTTTACATGTTTTTCGACTATTTATCAAGCGTTGAGCCTTCTTAAAACATCAAGTGATGGGATGAACTTTATCAAATTTTAAGGCTTTCACATATACTATTGTACATTACAGATTTTTGTGCATCTGAAAAATCTGTCATAAACATGTTAAAATTGGGTTTTGCATATATTTCACTTAACAGGTTGTGTTGTAGACCAGGAGGCCGCAACACGCAGTGGCGTAGCTAGGGATGGGGTCCAAGTGCTCAGGATACCAGTAATCTTTTTCTTCGTCTTCATTAATAGTAGGAAATTCTTTGATTAGCTAAGACGAGCAGAACTTTACAAAATTAGTGGTTTCCAGAACGTTTGGACCCCATCTTGACTCCGCTACTTGCAGAACAGAAAATCCCCTCACCGAGTTCACGGATAAAAATCAGGGATTAGTTAAATCTCGATTCACATATAAAAGCGCAATCGGTCTGCCAAGTCAGATCTTGGTGGAAAACACCTAAAAACCCGATTTTAACGGTTGGAATGCAAGCTTATCATTGTGCTTTCTTGCACCCAAGACTGGGAGCAGGAAAACGTAATGGTAAATCTTAGATTCAGCTGCTAAAATCGTGTTTTGGGGTGTTTTTCACCAAGATATGATCCTTAAATTTGACGAGGTTATTGTCTGTGCTGCCGCTTCCCAGTCTATTGTATTTTTCACGATTTCTACAGTAGCTATATGACGAAGGACCAAGTACAGATTTTTCTCAAACTGCATGTTTTCTATACAAGAATAGATATAGATTCAATTTTAATTTTAATGATTAAACAAGAAGTGCTGTTATCTTGTGCTTCGGAGAAAACTCGCAATCAGATGCGCAAGCAGTTAATGTATTGTAAAAAGCATAGTATGTAGTATTATTAATGGGATTTTTGTAATTCTGACACACTTTTTGTGACATTCTTGCAACAACTCATTTCCGTCACAGAATTTGTCTGTAGACTCCATTACCGAATATTAGATTTAAGCCTTTTGCATTAAACTGGGTGACATGTTATTTTCTATAATGTACAAATGCAAGAAATTTCATATTTGATATTGATAACTAAAAATCTATAACTGGAGCAAAATTTGAATTTTAACGCATATTTAACGTAACGCTGTTGCTTTTTTTATTTTGCTCTAAAACAGCTGAGTGATACATTTATTTTGGTTTCTTGTGCTTTTCACTACATCAACTTTTACATTTTACATGTTTGCATCGATCTTCTACTATTTGTAGTAGATCGATGATGAGAAATAAACAACGCAATGTTTCATTTTATATGTAATATTAATTTTAAATCCCTGCCGTGTAAATATCCAGACTTCACTTCTGAAAATAAACTCATGCTGTTACGTATAACTCAAAAGAGAATTCAATGAATAGGGCTTACATAATATTTTTTCAGTGCGATTTATATTAAATAAATATATATTAAATATAAATTTCTAACTAGTAAATTTCTAGAGAACCCCATTTGCATTTTATCCTTTTGCATTTGTTCTAATAAATTCCTAAATGAAATGAGATTCCTGAACTTTGCTACTTAATAAAGAATCGTTTTTACAAATGTCAATGAACATCTCAAGACAAGGTTAACATGATGTTTCTTATTCCTTTCAGAGTCGTGAGGGGAATAAGTAAATATCAAATTCTGTACACACAGAAATATATATATATATATTTAACAACAAGCCATGCCCAATTCAAATACTAACTGTGAAGCATTAAATAAAATAAATTACACTGAATTTTAATTACTGTTATCGATTGTGAAAGATTGAAAGCGTTGAACATTTTAAATGTTTTTACTATTTCTTTTTTTTAAGTAAGTTGCACATCATTTTATGTAATTACTCTAAATTAAATAATTTTTGGGATTTTATGTTTTTTTGTCAACTATGAAATATGTCTAATAAATATTGAAACCTTTCCATAATATTATAATTAAAACAATAAAACATCGTAAATAACTCAAACAAATTAGAATAAATACGTATTTTGTAAATATGTATTTATTCCAAAAGCTTTTTTGAAATATATATTTGCAAAATGAAAATAGTTAACAATTAAAATTAAAAAAAAAACATTAGAAAACATGCAATAATGAAAACCTAATTCATTAGTGAAATTTATTACATTAAGCTCTTTACACATATTCTAGATGTATATTGCAAATTCCGTAAAGTAATTATATGATATTTTAGACGTTATTTGTGTGCTATTTTAGCCCAAAAATTCCACTTTATCTTTTTAATCTAAAAATTGTGTCCTTTGCGCTCATGAGAAATAAAACTTGGATTTGGAAACAGTGTATTTTTTACAATATTTTTTCCAGTGCTTGTTGTTAACAAAATACAATCAAATTATTTTACCAGTAAAATATATAATTCTGCTTTTTAGCTACTTTAGATAATTATAACGAATTCAAACGTGTTGTTATATGGTAATTTTTCTCTTTGTTTATTATCTAAAGGTCTTCCTACTTATTTCATAAAAAAGAAAGAAAGAAAGAAATATAAATAAATTTTCAGTATAAATGCAAATAAATAAATAAATAAATAAATAAATAAATAAATAAAGTACGGAATGCGTATTTCTATTTTTATTTAATATTTAACGTACTTACTTTTAATATGTTAACTAATTTTATTTCAGTAATTTTCCTGAATGTCCCATTTGCATTAAACTTCTTTGTACCTGTCCTAATAAACTCGCAAATGAAACAAGATTTTCTACCATTGCTACTTAGTAAAAAATTATTTTTACATGTGTGAATGTACTTCTCAACAGAAAGTTAATGTGATGTTCCCAATTCCTTTCAGTGTCGATAAATGAATAACTAAATTTCAATAAATTTAACATACAAGGAGACATTTTCCTTTATTACAAGTCATGCATAATTCAAGTTCTAAGTGGGAAACAGCAAACTAAAATTACTTACATCAGATTTCCATCGACCCTATCACTTGTAAAAGATTGAAAGTTTTGAAGATTTCCATCACTGATAAAATATAAAAGACCATTTTTCAACTTTGTTAAGAAACCAATAAATAAGGTGAAACAGGAGCACTGAGTTTTCTTATTTGATGAAAAGAAAAGAGTTTCATATTAGTTTTGATTATTTTTTAGTACTTAAAGATCTTAAAATATTTTTTTCGAACAATTCTTAAAAATATGATATTAAAGATATTTAACGATTTTTATTTAGAGATCTTTATATAGACCAACATACTTCTACATATTTTTTCTTTATTTGATTTTTGCATTTTGCAAGTTAAATTGCGTACTCAGATGTTAAGACTCTTTTTAAAAAGGATTACAGTAATATTATTTTTTTCAAAAGTTTCCTTAGTTTTAGCTTTAAGTTTAATAACTTCTAATGAATAAAAATTTAAATCTAATAAATGAAAACTATGTGTTATGTAAAAAAGGTTCGGAAATCTATAAGACATGTGTTTGGCCTAAATGGATATATATATCAAGCCTTCAATATAATTATATACATTTTTAATATTCACAGACTGTGTATTTTTTTTCACTAAAAAATTAAATAAGAAAAAGATGTTATTAAAAAAGTGCATGTGATCCAGGGTTAGCACTGTCACTAAAATTTTCGTACTTTCCTACCAAATTTTTTAAACGGTAATATTTATAACATAATTCTATTGTAGATGTTAAACGGACCTTCCATGAAGATTTTTGATTTAAGATATTGGTAGCAAAGTGTGAAAATTTAAGTAACGGTGCGAGCCCTGGTGACCTTGTGCTATCACATCTATTCAAGTTCGCATCATAGTAATAAAAATTAATCAGACATTTGAAATCTGAAAATATCAGTTAAAAACATTTTTTAAATATTTCTACTTTAATATTTCATGAACCTATTTACATGTAATCTATTTTCTAATCAGTAAATCCTCTTGAACATTTAATCTCCGTGTATCCGTCTTATAAAACCGCAAATGAAATAAGATTCTGTACCATTGCCACTTGTTTTTTGTACACATGTGAATGAAAATATCAACAAAAGTTAATGTGGCGTTCCATATACCTTTCAGTGTCGGCAAATGAATAACTAAATTTCAACAAATTTGGCATAAAAGAAACATTTTCTTTTATTACAAGTCATGCATAATTCAAATACTATGTGTGAAACAGCAAACTAAAATCACTTACATCAGATTTCAATCTCTCCTATCAATTGAAAAAGATTGAAAATGGTGAAGATTTCTCTTGCCGATAAAATAGAAAAGACATTTTTCAACTTTGATAACAAAGTAATAAATAAGGTGAAAGAGGAGCACTAAGTTCTCTTATTTGATCAACAAGAAAGATTTCATATTAAAGTTGGGTACTTCTTTTTATGATTGATAGATTATTTATTAAGATTATCCTTTTTTGATTTCTCTATGAAATATTTCCTAATAATATGATATAAATTATATTTAAGGCTTCTCATATTGGTACTTCTACATTTATTTATTAATTTTATTTATTTTATATACTACCATAGGTATTCAGATGAAAAAATTCTTTTTAAAAAGTATAAAAGTATTATTGTGTTTTAAAACTTTCTTTTAAATTTTAGCTTTTAATTAAATTTAATTTTAATGAATATAAAAGTGTAATAAGTGAAACGTTGTACATTACACATACATGTGTATATAAATATAAAGAAGGATCATTCGTAAGGCATGTTTTGAGTTCATGTGAATTTATCATTTCATTGACCATAAGAAAACTGATATAGTTTTTTTTTTCACGTATTATATTTCATTATTCTCATTAAATACAGTAATAAAAAAGCAAATTTTATTAAAAAGTGCGTCTCACCAATGGGTCACATTCAAATTAAAGAGCGAATCATATCAACAAAAGTTCACCAGGCAATCAAAATTCTACATTAATGAAACATTTATTTAACGTTAACATTGATGTTTCGAAGGAACAAGTTGCGGCTTCTTTTTTTTATGCTTTCCACATCAGTGCCGAATTTCAAGCTTTTTGCTTCTCTAAATATAATATAATAATTTTGCGATTTCCATAATATCATATTTAAAAGAAAATGTCGTGTTATTTTGTTCATATAAAAAAAATGCCGACATGGAAAATCAAACTTTTTATTTTTTAAAACAATTACAAACATTCTAAGTTCGTAGATATTAACGATTTGGAAATCTTGCAAATTAACTAAAAATGTTGCTCAAACTTGAAGGTATTACAATAAAAAAATTAAAATTTCTCTGATAAATTCCCCTTGATTAATAATTACAACTTATAAAAAAAAGAGAAAATTGATCAACATTATACGTTAAAGTTGTGTAAAACATAATAAAAAAACTTTTAAAATACATTAAAGTCCTTTAAAACCAATTTAACTTTAAAATCAACAATCATTTTTAACTGAACGTAGTCGCGCATCACCAATGAGAACTAAAAGTTGTTGTATCTCTTTGCGCCTTTTAGATTCTCTCTTTTTTTAGGATTTCATAACAAAGCGAAATTACTTATTGCAACTGTCCGGTAGAAAGCACTTCTGGAAAATTTCAATATTTTTTTACCGATTATGACCCTTAGACCTCAAAATCACCCTCCACTCAAATGTTGACTTTTATATGTATAAATAAATATGTATGATTTTTGTTATGTGATAACATTCGTATTTATAAACCGATTTGTATGAGGCTAATTGTATGCATAGTACATACCAGTGTTTCTAATGAGTTCGGTGGCCAGCTTCATCCGCCATCTTGTTTCTTAATAGCGGCGACTTAAAAACTAAATATTTTAAAAAAAAAAAAATACACAATATTACAGAGTATTTTTTGTTTGTTGAGATACAGCAGTTTGGAATTCTAGGAGAGTTGACATTTTAATACAAAGAAAAGTAATGAAAGTCAGGTACCTATTAGTTTATGAGTATTAGAGAACGTTAGCTTCAAATTCTCTCTAAGTTTGGTGTCACATAGTAAATGAGAGCATTATCTTTTAAAGATTTTTTTTTACGTCATTTAAGATCAGTTTCGAAACTTTTCTCCCATTATTAGAAGGCCTCCTACAAGAATACGTTAAATGTACCCCTCCGAGAAGAACAAAGTGATCGGTGGGAGAAATGGAAGTGCATAATATGAACAAGTAGTCACAGGACTTACCATAACCAGGGCTTTCCAACAATATATCACATGAGAGGTGTCAGCTAAATTTAGAAAAGTGCTTACCCCGCTGAGACAAAGTAAGGGGGAGAAGCACGATAGGTGTATGATATGAAATATTTGTCAAAGGGATTTCCTAAAATATGTCACATGATGGTTATCGGCAAAAATTAGAAAAGTGCCTCCAGGGTTCTAAATACCGCGCGCCTCGGGAAATCAACCTCCTCTCCTGTCTTTGAATTTTTTATAATATTTATTTGCATTTGCATAATATTTATCGAAAGGATCCATAAAATTTCCGATTAAAAATGATAAAAACGCAACAATGAAAAAAAATTCGAAGCAAATTGGGAAAGAGGAAAGAAAGATTTATAATATGAAAGACTGGTCCAAGGGCTTTTTGATGACATATTACATGATGGGTCCGAAAAAAGCTTGAAAATTTTCCATCCCCACATTAATCCTTTTAAAGGGTAGGGGAGATTTTAAAATCGTTGAAAGATGTGTTTAATTATTTTTTTAATAGCTTTATTTTCAGAAATTTCTGAAAAGCTGGTAAGATGCGCCAAATATTCAAAAATGTTCGATTCCCCTTTCAACACCTTTATAGGGGGAAGACAATTTGCAAAATCGCTGAAACATGTGTTTAATTAATTTTTTAGTAGATTTATTTTGGTATTTCTCGCTCGTACCTAAAACGTCTGCTGAGATATAGCAAGATATTCTACAATTTTCAACCACTTGTTAATCCCCTTAGGGAAGGAATTTTCAAAAATCCTGATTTTGTGCATACTAGTGTTATAAGGAAACATTTTCTCCCTAATTTTCATTCTTCTAGGTTCAGTAGTTTTGGCTGTGCGTTGATTATTTCAGTCTGGACAGATTATTTTATATGCATAGAAAAACGTTTGTTCAAATTCGGGGAAAAAAAGGAGTTTTTATTATTTTAAATTTGACACCTAAGTTATAACAAGTTATTTTTTATTCTTTAACATTTATATTTTATTCTTTATCATTTATATTTAAACGTAATGAATTCAAGAATATAGATTATATTATACCGAAAAATAGTACAGTAGAACTATGAACATCGTCGGAAAAAATAAATTTAGAGCATTCTAATACGTATTTTTACGGACTCGTTCTGTCTAGAAAAAGTCTTTTGTTAAAATTTATGAAGAAATGCACTCAAGTCTAAAATATCATCTTACTGTTAAAATGTTATTAAATTATTCTACTAAAAACTTGAAATAAAAAAAAATAATTTTATCTTCCTTATTTCTGTTCTCGTAATCATTAATTTTAATGCAGGTAACTAAATTTCCGGCAATAACAATAATGTGGCTTTTTCATACAAAATTTAAGAGGAAAATTTTAAAATTTATTTTTTTAGCATTTTTCTGTTTATAAATTTTATCTCAAAACTATGTTTATTAAAAATTCAACTTTTATATCTTCTTTCAACAGTTTTGAAAGACAGAGAGATATGTTTTTTATATAATGTCATCGTTAAGTTTGTACCAGAATTTTCGAAAAAAAAGTTTACTTATAGAACAATAAATATAAGAAATATAGTTAGAAAATGATAATAAAATATTATAATAAAATTATTATCAATAAAATAAATATGTATAGGGTCAGTGAGGTAAAATATGTACAAAATTCACTATTTTTAGATGTCCAGTTACAATTTTTTGGTAAATTTTAAACAAATAAAACTTTTGGTATTTTTTTACATTGCATATCCTTGGAATGAAAGTGCACTGTTTTTATCCATTAGGCTACAAAAGTATATCTGTAACAAAACATTTAATAGATGTATGTTTGCTATACCTATTTTCCCCAAACAGATGAAAATGGGTACAGTGTGGGGTAAAATGTGTGTTTAAAAATGAGTTTAAAAGAGTTTAAAGAGTTTAAAAATGAATAATGTACAAATAGATTTATAAGAGATTATCTAATGAAGTAATATGGAAAAAAATTATATGTTTTAAAAAATATCAATATTTTTTACATAAAATTTAAATTCATAAATAAATGAGAAGTTTAACAATGAATCAAGCTTGCGTATAAATGAAGATATTTCCTAGCTCCATTTTTTTCCAACTCTCATTCTCACCATTTTACATTAAATATGTTAAAAGTGTATTTATCAAAAGCAGAGTAGCCCAGATTATTAAATGAGAGTTCATTTAATGTTTCAGTAATCTGCTTTTTTTGTTTAGTATAATCTGTGGGAACGTCCATTGTTACTCTTGTGACCGTTTAAACAAATTTTCAGAAAAAAATTCAGTTATTTTATTATAAAATACAAAAGGATAAAATTTATACAGGGTGTTTCGCTACCAAACCGACAAACTTTGAGGGATGATAGTAGACATGAAGACAAACATTATTAAATAGGAAACCATGGGGCGCAAACGTCTTCTGTAGGAGCTAGGGGCCATTAACGTTTAAGGTCCAAAATTTCAAGCGATGATAAAAAACGGAAAAAAGGGTCAATTCGTTTGCGGTTTTCACTAAAATCATTCTTTATATCAAGATTTTTTATAAATTTTTTTTAAAGGCTACGTTCGAAAATTGTCGATAGAGGGCGCTTTAGACTTTAGAGTAACGAACAACTACTTTTTACCGTTATTTTGTGCATGAGGTTGAAATTATCATAAAGTTTAGACTTTAACTTAAATTTTAAGAGACAAATCGGAAACATTGGGATTGGGTAACTCGCGAAAATTGAGCTGTGAAAAGAGGGGGGATTTTAAACGCTCATAATATTGGACAAACAAGTCGATTTTGTTGCGATTTGCGTGTAAGTCATTCCCTTGGTAATTATTTTATTCAAAATGACGTACAGCTTTGATATCCTCATTTTTTGATAGAGGGCGCTTCCGAAACATCTCTGACATTTCAATGGCATTACTCCTGGGTGTTTTACTACCAGATCAACATACTTCCAGGAAGTGTTAGGAATACAAAGACGACTCGGAATCAGATAGAAATGTAACGTTGGAAATGCCTTTTTTGCAAGTTACGGTTAAAGGAAGCAGAGAAAAAAGCAACAGAAACAGCAGAGAAAAAAGCAACAGAAACAGCAGAGAAAGAGCGACACGTTAATGTGACAGAAAACAGTTTATTTAAAGATTTTACTAGAAAAGGTGTTCAAAATTACGACCAGAAGTAGTTTGGCAAGTTTGACAGCGACGGTAGATGGCGTTGCGGTTTCCTTGCGGTCGATGGCACTAAACGGTAATGCGCCTGAGCAACGATCACATTGAAGTGATCATTCGCGAACCGGTTCCAAAGGTAGCTGAATGAAGTATTTGAACGATGAATAGCACGATAGGGATCCTCCACATTTTACCAATGACGTTTGCTGGCACTTCAAAGTAACATATGGACAGTGGTGGATAGGTCGTGGTGGCCCGGTTCATTGGCTGCCAGATTGCCAGACCTATCATGTATGGACTTCTTCTACTGGGGTCAAATGAAAAATGGGAGTAATTGACTCCCGTACCATCAGTTGAAGACCTCGCAGTTGGTATTTCTGTAGCTGCCAGAAAGTTATCAGAGATACCAGGAATCTTTCAAAGCGTGAGGAATTCCACGCATTGCCGCTATCAAGCATGCCTGACTACTTCTGATCGTAATTTCAAACACCTTTTGTAGTAAAACATTTAAATAAACTGTTTTCTGTGACATTAACGTGTTGCTCTTTCTCTGCTGTTTCTGTTTTCTTTTCTTTGCTTCCTTTAACCGTAACTCGCAAAAAAGGCATTTCCAACGTTACATTCCTATGTAATCCCGAGTCGTCTTTGCATCGCTAACACTTCCTGGAAGTATGTTGTTCTGGTAGTAAAACACCCACGAGTAATGCCATTGAAATGTCGGAGATGTAACAGAAGCGCCCTCTATCAAAAAAAGAGGACACCAATGCTTTACGTCATTTTGAATAAAATCATTACCAAGGGAATGACTTACACGCAAACCGCAACAAAATCGATTTTTTTTGTCCAATATTTATGAGCGTTTAAAATCCCCCCTTCTGTTCACAGTTCAATTTTTGCTAGTTACCCGATTCCAATGTTTCCTATTTGTGGCTTAAAATTTAAGTTAAAGTCTAAACATTATAATAATTTCAATCCCATGCACAAAATAACGGTAAAAAGTAATTGTTCGTTACTCTAAAGTATAAAGCGCCCTCTATCGACAATTTTTGAACGTAACCTTTAAAAAAATTAAAAAAAAAATCTTGATATAAAGAATGATTTTAGTGAAAACCGCAAACGAATCGATCCTTTTTTCCGTTTTTTATCATCGTTTGAAATTTTGGACCTTAAACTTTAATGGCCTCTAGCTCCTACAGACGACGTTTGCTCCCCACGGTTTCCTATTTAAGAATGTTTGTTTTCATGTCTACTATCATCCCTCAAAGTTTGTCGGTCTGGTAGCGAAACACCCTGTATAACCAATTAAATACCACTGTGTTCCACTTACATAAAATATATTTAATTTTTAACAAAATTTTGATTTATTATATAAAAAGATAAAAGGCTTTATGATACAGTTAGATGTGTTTCATGTGAGTGGAACACGATGGGATTCAACTTGCTATATAAAGTTTTATCTTGATAATAAAAAAATTGGAAGTATTTTTGAAAATTTGCTCCAATGGTCTCAAGAGCAACAAATGGGCTTACCCTTGTGTCTTCAACATCAGAGAAAACATTTAAAAAATTTTACTTCTTATTCATATGTTTCATCGACTTCAACAGCCATAATTTTGCCAATGAATTCTTCTCTCCCCCTCCCCAAAAAATGCAGGACTTTCAATCATGCATCTACAGATATATCCATTTTTAAATCACTTCGTTGATTTTAATTTGAATCTAATTTGATTTATGTCCTGATTTAAGATTTTTTTCTTCTTGTCCAATATAACTTTTTTGGTGTTTGATTATCCAAGTTTTTAACTGTTTCATAATATCTTCATTTGATTTTATTTGGACATGCTTATGTTTTTGCTTTGAAGTTTTTATTAAAATTAATTTAGAGATGTGGCAGATTGATATGCATCGAGAAAGCAATTTATTATAGGATGTGTCAAAGCCTCACTGCTCTTGATTTTGTCAACAATTCTGGTTTATTATTTCCCAAATTTTTCAACAACCTTTTCTTAAAATTTCAATTCCAGTCCGTGCCTAGTATACCATCTAGTAATGAGAAATGATTTGACTAAATTTTGTACAATGAATTTCATGCCATGTCGACCGTCAGAAAAACTGTACTGCACATTATATAAACATTTCAAAGTATTTTAATTTATTTTATTCTAATTATAGTAAAATAAACAATTGTATTCGGAAAAATTCTATATAACACCTTAAAAATACTGACAAACATTAAGTCTAATACTATACTCATTTTGCCCCATTTTTAAAATTTAAAACAAACAATAAAAACTAAACACAATTTCTTATTTGTAATTTGGAAAAGCACTAAAAGTGCTTAATGAACAAAATGAGGTCAAAGAAATCAGTTTATATCAAATACCATAAGCTGCAAGAAAAAGTTTAATTAAATCACATGTGGCATGGAACTGTCCTCAAAAAGTTTTAGTGTTGTCACTCAAATAGAACAAACGATAAAAACAAAAACAAAGTTTAAAATAAAAGCTTAAACATCAAGCAATCATATATAATTTTGAAAACTATAAATGTGTTAAAAAATTACATAAAAAATTATTTTTTATTATTCATTTTACCCCATTAACCATTTTACCCCACCTGACCCTATGGTAAAAGTGATTACAGCAAACATAAAGGGTTTTTATTATTGTTGTTTTAATAAACAAACCATCTAATTTTGTGCACACGAACGGGG
Source organism: Maratus speculifer (assembly GCA_964019185.1). Classification (NCBI taxonomy): domain Eukaryota; kingdom Metazoa; phylum Arthropoda; class Arachnida; order Araneae; family Salticidae; genus Maratus; species Maratus speculifer. The sequence goes on along the minus strand of OZ025289.1, from coordinate 141,793,991 downwards.
AAATTTTCAAGAACAGTAATAACGAATTATTTTTGCAAAAAACACAACAACAACAAAAAAATGAGACATATGTTTTTGTTAAATGAAAATATCACCTGTTAAAGTGACTTATTTTATCATTTTCAGGTCGTTCGTAATTATGTAAATACGTAGCATCTATAGTTGTTGTTCAGTCCGTCCGTCCGTCTGCATATAACAACGCAAAAAATGCCAAATCGAATCGTTTGACATTTAAAATATATAATTATTACATAATTTAGTCGAGTCATTTTAAAATTTTATGAAAATCGGATGCATAGATCAATTACAGGGACAATCAAAAGTATTCCATTACATTAAGGTCAATGGGGAAAAAGTTTCAAATGCATTTTACACATTTGAAATTTAAAATACATAATAATTACATAATTTTGTCGAGTTATTTCAAATTTTATGAAAATTGGATGCATAGATCAATTAAGAGACAATTAAAAGTATTCCGTTACATTATGGTGAATGGGGAAAAATGTTTCAAATGCATTTTAATGGTGTTACACTCATTCGAACGATATGCATCTATAAAGTACATATTATAATATACATTTTGCATAATTTGTGATGCAAATACCATTTGTTATTGATTTACAAGGCCACACAAAAGTATTCCATTGCATGATGGTATAGGGAAAACATTGTTTGTTGTGCATTTTAATTGTAATTAATTATTTACAATTTTATGAGATTGATATATGAAAGTGATATTTTTAAAACTTTGTTATCGTACGAACGCACCTCATTTGCAACGCTTCACGTGCAATTTCCAACTTGTTTTATTTTATATAACATCTAATGCCAAATGTTGCCAAGTAACTCGAAAAAGACTATTCTATAGAAGTATAATGCAATGAATCCATGCTTTTTTTTCTTTTCTTTTGCCATATCTTAAAAAATAAATACAATAAAAACTAAGTGCTTGCAAAAATGTTCCAGTTTTCACTTTCCGTCAAGCGTAAATCAAAGCAGCGAGATTTCAATAATCAGAGAAAATGCTAAATTAACGTATTGTAACGCATTCAAAAAATTAGACATGATTTTAAAGTAAGAAAATGAATGCTTATAAATTTAAAAACTATTTTTACTTTTATTGTGAATTTACTGGAAAGCTAAAATACCTAAAATATTTTGTGTATGTACATTACATTTAAAATTTCTTATTATTTAAAATATGACTTTACAAATTTAACTAAGATATAAAGTGAACCACCCAACTCCAAAATTAATGCGTTTTGCCTTTTGTGCTTTTAAATAGTCTTATTTGGGCAGTTATTATTTATATTTTAAAAGATTGAATTTTTATTGTTAGTATTATTTTTATTCTTGTTTATTGATAATGTCGAAAAATAAATTTAATAAATATTGAATAAAAAAGATTTTTTTAGTAATTTTATTTCATTATTTTTTTTATTATTTAATTTGCATCTCCATAATTTTAACATATTTTATTAAAAAAAAAGAGTAAAATAAAACAAAAGCCATTGAAACTACGGCAACTTACCAAAAATTCTATTATAATTTGCTTTCATTCTAGCATTTTTTGTCTCTTTAAATTGTTACCAATTTTGTTAATTATAAGCGGAACGTTTATATTTAATATTTCTATTTCAGGCTGCAATAAGTTTTATTTATTTATTTTTTAATAATGCGAATGTATAACGAAAGACTCTCGTAAAAAAATGATTTTTTCTTTTGTTAAAAATGCTGAGCAATGTTTATTGAAAATACACATCTGCATAACGCAAAAGAAAATAAAAATTACAGGAAAAAAACCCAGTAAAATGATATTTTTAGACTAGAGACAAATTGATTTATCTGAAACTAATTTAACATAATGATACTACTTAAAAAGTGTTCGCTTGACGTATTTCTACAAATATCTTTATCTCTAGACTTTCTCTCATAAAGAAAATTCGTGAAATGTCAATTGGTAGTTTAAATAAATATACAGGGTGATCTTAAGGAAACACGACTTTGTGCTATCCTGTGGAAAACAGGCGAGACTTGAGACCCCTTTCCTCGGAAGCTTACACATCTAATTTGGATGTAATTTAGAATCCATATTCACTGGATTATGCTCGAAACTTATGGTGCACATTTTGTTTTTCAGAAATTTTCCATTTTTTTCTGAAAATAATTATTTTTTTCCAAATGTTTGTCCTATAAGTTCGCAAATGTATACTCCTTCAATTTTTCTTCTTTTTTACCGAAATCGTTCTAGTACTTAAGGAATTAATAAAATTTTTAGCTGTAAAGTACAATATTTTGAAGAGCTAAAAAACTTACTTAGCCACTTCTAACTTGTGTGAAGTTCTTGCACAGTTTTATCAAACACGTGAATTAAAGTCTATATAAACACTTCGATATAATTTAGTTACATATAATAAATACCGGGTGTCTTAAAAATGACTGATGGATTTTAAAATTCAAAAACTTGCAAACGGTTACAGCTATTTAAAAAATCTTTGCAGGAGGGTTATGTATAATGTTAGGAGTTTTTTTTACCGTAACGTTTTATTTTAGTTCGCATTTCAAACAATAGGTGGCGCTGACGGTGATTGAAGGCCAGGTGATCAGTGCTTCACTCAGCACTTATTTCCTGGCCTTCAATCGCAGTCAGCGCCACCTATTGTTTGAGATGCGAACTAAAATAAAAAATTACGGGAAAAAAACTCCTGACATTATACATAACCCTACTGCAAAAATTTTTAAAATAGCTGTCAACGTTTGCAAGTTATTGAATTTTAAAATCCATCAGTCATTTTTGGGACACCCGGTGAGTACAAAACTTTAGAGTAAAATGAACGTGAGTGAACGGGGCATCCCAATCGTGTTTTACCTGAACCCTTTCCGGCGCACTGTGTCCACTCAGGGTGTACCTAATTTTGTTTCCAAACGTACAAACGGCACCAATAATATTTTACTAAAATTTTACTTTTACAATGACAGCTTAAATCAGGGTGTTCTTAATTTCTAAAGAAGTCTTTTGTAAAATCCGTTGCCAGTCAGCAATTTCTCATTTTGCGAACAGAATTTGTCTGCGTCGGAAAGGGTTAAGGCCCCACACTAGTCACTAAAAAAGACCCGGATGATAATGTTAAGTTTATGGGGGCGTATTTTTCAAATATCTCTCTCAAATCTTAATATTTTTACATGATTTTTTTTCTTTTGCATAGGATATCTGAGGACGATCTACAACCGGGCTAGTTTTTACTTTTTCAGTTTTGGTTTCAGATTTAAAAAAATACTTTAACTTTCGAAACCGGTTAGAACTGGTTCCTGAAATTGAAGCTATCATAATATAAAAAAATATATAAACAAAATCGAAAAAATAAAAACTAGCCCGGTTATAGATCGTTCTCATATATCCTATGCAAAAAAAAAAAAAATGTTAAAATAATAAAATTTGAGCGAGGTACTTGAAAAGAAAGCTTCCATAGACTTAACATTATCATCCGGGTCTTTTTCACTGAGTAGTGTAGGATCTTAAACGCATTTCAGAAAATCAAAAAAGTGAATTATTATTCAGACACAAATGCAGGGGACCTAACATTACAAATAATGAAATTATTTTGTGTAAGTATTATGTATTATGTATGCGTTGAATGAGACTATCCATAATTCGAAATAGCAATTCCTACGCTGATACTGAACAAATTATAGCATAATAGAAGTATTATATTATCGCATTTGAGGGAATCGTGTTAATAATATAGCTAAATGATCTTCAAAATGGTTACCTTTAGGGATTTTCAGCTGCTATATTCACAGAGTTTTGGAGAAAGGTAATAAAAGGCTGATTTGGAGCTTATAGTGGTAGATTTGTGATAGTGGACGATACGTGTTTAATGTTATTTGGACTTGGGATCATGGTGATTTAGCCACGTCTCATCCCCTGTCAAAAATCTATCCGCATAATCTCCAAACCAGATTTTCAACCGCAACCTTTCTCAAAAATAGTTCTTTAAAACTTAACCCCTCCATCCAAATTTATGTTAAGTATCCGAACACCTTTAAAACGTAATTTTCGATCAAAATATAGATTTTTCATTTTTGCAATAATATTACAATATAATTTTTTATTTATCAATATCTGCTTAGCTGTCTGTATCTAAATTAGAACCAAGTTACAGTCGTTTAAAATTACACCTATTACAGCTTTTGAATTCTGTTTTAAAGTTACTTTTAGCTTTTTCTCAAAATGAAGTTTTTCAGATTTTTGCTATATGCAAGACATCCTAAAAAAATTATGCATGAAATGCCACAAAACTTTCTGTACTTATTTACAAATGTAATTTGAGGGAATAGACTACACTCATGATAATATATTAAATAGTTTTATATTTACATTGATATAGGTAACAGACGTTTGACAAATTTCGCAAATTTTTCATTTTTTTGTGTGTTTTAATCGTCATATCATCTGAAATAGAGATGCGATTATAATATGTGTAGTCGAAGTCCTAGATAAAGTGATTCTGTTTATTATGTAATTTATAAATTGTCTATACATTGTTTTACTTTTGAGTTATCATGTTTTGTGGAAATATCAATTTCTGACATAATTTTAACTATTTTTCTCTTAGAAAAATTATTTCTGGGTAACTACTAAAATTTATATATTTTTTCAAAGTTTTACAGTAAATGTCTTCATAAAAAATGGATAACAAGAGAAAAATTCGAAAAATCACTCCCAAATGTGTGCAGTCCCAAATATAGCAGCTAAAGTTCTGAAATTGATATATAAGCAATCAGTACTTTAGGCTTAGATATTCTATATCAACCATCGCAATACACCATTTTATATACACTAAAGATAATAATTACTGAACCATCCACGTATATATATATACCTCCTCTTCATTTTGCTAAAACAGTTTTCAAACACTCTCTATAAGTTTTAATTTCCCAAATGAACAATCAAACACTAAAATAATTAGAAAATAGGAGAATCACTTTCATTTTCCCTTTGGAGATTTTGTGTTCAGATCAAATATTTTTTTATTGTATGGGGCTTAAAAAAAGAGAAATTAACAGAAACTTATGAATTATTTATACGATTTCTTTTCTCTAAAAGTGAAGTCGTATAAAAAGTTATACTTTCAAGAATATTTGATAATATTCAGTAATATGAATAATTCAACATAATGTCTTTAATACTTTTCATCTGTGAAGATTCCATTAAAAAATTAAACCAATACTTTAAAGTCTACATGGAAAAAAAACTTGTATCAACATTTTTTTTCACCCACTTCTTGAGCTCTTAAAATACAATATTGAGTGTTTTCTTTTAACCTTTTGAAGTATACTAATTAATTCCTCATTGAAATAAAACTCTAAAAGTATATAAAAAATGGGTATTTAAAAAAAAGTGAAAGAGAGGAAACTTTTTCAATGACCGTAGGGATTTAAGTTGTAACTAGAGCAAAAAAGAAACCCTTTTTTTCCCTAGCAAACTCATTTTTTTTTTTACTTTATTCTGAAATTAAAGCTGGCATAAATTCTTACTAGAGATGAATGATTAATAGGGCTTTTTTCTTTCTTCCCTAAGCTAGAAATTATTCCACACTTTGCATATAGTTAAACTTGTGTGAAAGTTTATAGATGTGAAGTGGAAGTGTGTAATTGCAATTATAAAAAGTCCTTCCGGCAATGCCGGGAGGAAGAGGTAGCTTTCATATACTTATTTATTTATTTTATATTAAGTTATAAAAATCAAATATACGAAGCTCAAAATAGTGGAACACGATTATGTAAGTTTGAACACTAGTTTTTGTAAATACTGAATATTTATAGGAATTTTTAGATATTAGTCATCTTTTATTAAACCTGGTTTTATTTTAAGCGATTTATAGGGTCGCCAAACTTCTGGATATCCATTTTAAAGCAGCATGATGGATACAAAAACCCCAATGAGCTTGATCGAAATCTTAATTCATGTGAACATGCACACCAACATCGAAATCGATTAATATATACGAGTACTGTCGCGGGTAAATTAAAATGTCACCCACATTAGAAATTCAAACTGCTATATCCCAGGCGTTTCTCAAGGTAAAGACAAAGCAAAAAATACTTCGAAATTCATTATTAAGATTAATAGTTTAGAAAGAACCTTTTTTCAATTTCTAATTTTTTGTTTATACATCATTATACATTTAAAAGATTTTTGACAAATATAAGTGGCCGCCATTTTGAAACAAGATGGTGGATAAAATTGGCTGTGAACTCGGTCAAGACATTGGTATGTACCATGAACACACGGAGTTATATGGAAATCAGTTAATAACTATGCGTATTAAAGCGTGACAAATTTCAGACCGTTTCAAAATGTATCAAATTCAAGATATAGATGAAACAAAAAATGCTCTGGAATCCTTGTATCAAGGTCAAAACACAAAAGAAAAATCTTTTTCAATTTCTTAATTTTTGCACCTAATTTTAAAATTTAAATTAAAAAAAATAACATTCCGCCATTTTGAAACAAGACGGCGGTTGGAACTGGCCAACGAACGCGATCCAGGCATAAGTATGTCCTATCTACGCACCAAGTTTCATCCAAATCGGTATATAAATACGCGTGTTATCACGTGACCAAAAACAGATCATTTCAAAATGTGAGTAACATTAGAAATTAAAAGTACTATAACTCAGACATTTTTTAAGATACAGACGAAACAAAAAGTGCTTTGAAATATTTAATTCAAGGTCAAATGCATAAAAGAAAAATCTTCATCAATTTCTCACATTTTTGTACCTAATTGCAAATTTTAAATTTCTTTTAAAAAAATTTAATGGCCGCCACTTTTAAACAAGATGGCGGATGGAACTGGTTAACGAACTCGGTCCAGGCTTTATTTAGTACTACGAATACACCAAGTTACATCCAAATCAATTTATAAATACGAGTGTTATGACATGACAAAAATCAGATAGTTTCAAAATGTCAACCATAAGAAAAATTCAAAGTGCTGTAACTCAATCATTTTTTAAGATATAGACAAAGTAAAAAATGTTCTAGAATCTGTTTTTTAGGATCTAACACATAAATTAAAAATATTTTACAACTTTTATATTTCGCATTTATTTTTAAGTTTTAAATTCTTAAATTTTTTTTAAATGGCCGCCATTTTGAAACAGTATGGCAGATGTTTCTGGCCAACGAACTCGGTCGAGATATTTGTATGTACTATGTACATACCAAGTTACATTCAAATCGTTTCATAAATATGTTAATTATAGCATGACAAAAATCTGATCATTTCAAAATGTCAGCCATATGAAAAATTCAAAGTGCTATAACTCAATCATTTTTTAACATATAGACAAAGTAAAAAGTGTTCTGGATATGGTGTTTTAAGGTCTAACACATAAAATAAAAATATTTTTCAACTTTTAATTTTTTCGCATTTAATTTTAAATTTTATATTTAAAAAAAAATTTAAATGGCCGCCATTTTTAAACAAGATGGCGGATGCTGCTGGTCGACGCACTCGGTCGAGATATTTGTATGTGCTGTGTACATACCAAGTTTCATACAAATCGGTTCATAAATATGTTAATTATAGCATGACAAATATCAGATCGTTTCAAAATGTCAGCCATAAGAAAAATTCAAAGTTCTATAACTCAAACATTTTTTAAGATATAGACAAAATAAAAAGTGCTCTGGAATTGGTGTTTTAAGATCTAACACATAAAATAAAAATATTTTTCAACTTTTAAATTTTTCACATTTAATTTTAAATTTTAAATTTTTAAAAAAATTTTAAATGGCCGCCATTTTGAAACAAGATGGCGGATGACGCTGGCCAACGAACTCGGTCGATATATTTGTATGTACTATGTACATGCCAGGTTTCATTCAAATCGGTTCATAAATACGTTAGTTATCGCGTGACAAAAATCAGATATATATATATATATATGGTTATATATATATATATATACATATATATATATATCTATATATATATATATATGTCAACATTTGAAGGGAGGGTGGTTTTGGGGTCTGGGGATCATGATCAGTGCAAATATATCAAAATTGTCTGGAAGTGCTTTCCTCCGGACGGCTGCAATAGGTAGCTTTTTACTTTTTGTAATGAAAGCTACCTAAAATGCTCTGGAATCTTTGTATCAAGGTCAAAACACAAAAAAAAAATCTTTTTCAATTTCTTAATTTTTGCACTTAATTTTAAAATTTAAATTAAAAAAATAATATTCCGCCATTTTGAAACAAGACGGCGGTTGGAACTGGCCAACGAACGCGATCCAGGCATAAGTATGTCCTATCTACGCACCAAGTTTCATCCAAATCGGTGTATAAATACGCGTGTTATCAAGTGACGAAAAACAGATCATTTCAAAATGTGAGCAACATTAGAAATTAAAAGTACTATAACTCAGACATTTTTTAAGATACAGACGAAACAAAAAGTGCTTTGGAATATTTAATTCAAGGTCAAATGCATAAAAGAAAAATCTTTATCAATTTCTCACTTTTTTGTACCTAATTTCAAATTTTAAATTTCTTTTAAAAAAACTTAATGGCCGCCATTTTTAAACAAGATGGCGGATGGAACTGGTTAACGAACTCGGTCCAGGCTTTATTAAGTACTACGTACACACCAAGTTACATCCAAATCAATTTATAAATACGAGTGTTATGACGTGCCAAAAATCAGATCGTTTCAAAATGTCAACCATAAGAAAAATTCAAAGTGCTGTAACTCAATCATTTTTTAAGATATAGACAAAGTAAAAAGTGTTCTAGAATCGGCTTTTAGGTAGCTTTCATTACAAAAAGTAAAAAGCTACCTATTGCAGCCGTCCGGAGGAAAGCACTTCCGAAAAATTTTGGTATATTTTCACCGATCATGACCCCCAGACCCAAAAACCACCCTCCGTTCAAATGTTGACATATATATATATATATACATATATATAACCATATATATATATATCTGATTTTTGTCATGCGATAACTAACGTATTTATGAACCGATTTGAATGAAACTTGGTATGTACATAGTACATACAAATGTCTCGACCGAGTTCGTTGGTCAGCATCATCCGCCATTTTGTTTCAAAACGGCGGCCATTTTAATTTTTTTTTAAATTTAAAATTTAAAATTAAATGCGAAAAAATCAAAATTTGAAAAATATTTTTCTTTTATGTGTTAGAACTTAAAACAACAATTCCAGAACACTTTTTATTTTGTCTATATCTTACAAAATGATTGAGTTATAGCACTTTGAATTTTTCTTATGGCTGACATTTTGAAATGATCTGATTTTTGTCACGTGATAACACGCGTATTTATGAACCGATTTCAATGAAACTTGGTATGTACATAGTACATACAAATGTCTCGACCGAGTTCGTTGGCCAGCATCATCCACTATTTTGTTTCAAAATGGTGACCATTTTAAATTTTTTAAAAAATTTATAATTTAAAACTAAATGCGAAAAAATCAAAATTTGAAAAACGTTTTTCTTTTACGTGTTAGAACTTAAAACAACAATTCCAGAACACTTTTCATTTTGTCTATATCTTACAAAATGAATGAGTTATAGCACTTTGAATTTTTCTTATGCCTGACATTTTGAAACGATCTGATTTTTGTCACGTGATAACACGCGTATTTATGAACCGATTTCAATGAAACTTGGTATGTACAAAGTACATACAAATGTCTCGACCGAGTTTGTTGGCCAGCATCATCCACTCTTTTGTTTCAAAATGGTGGCCATTTTAATTTTTTTTTAAATTTAAAATTTAAAACTAAATGCGAAAAAATCAAAATTTGAAAACATTTTTCTTTTACGTGTTAGAACTTAAAACAACAATTCCAGAACACTTTTTATTTTGTCTATATCTTACAAAATGATTGAGTTATAGCACTTTGAATTTTTCTTATGCCTGACATTTTGAAACGATCTGATTTTTGTCACGTGATAACACGCGTATTTATGAACCGATTTCAATGAAACTTGGTATGTACATAGTACATACAACTGTCTCGACCGAGTTCGTTGGCCAGCATCATCCACAATTTTGTTTCAAAATGGTAGCCATTTTAAATTTTTAAAAAAATATAAAATTTAAAATTAAATGCGAAAAAATTAAAAGTTGAAAAATATTTTTCTTTTACGTGTTAAAACTTAAAACAACGATTCCAGAACACTTTTCATTTTGTCTATATCTTGAAAAATGATTGAGTTATAGCACTTTGAATTTTGCTTATGGCTGACATTTTGAAACGGTCTGATCTGAACGATCCATCATGTTGCTTTAAAATGGCATACACTTTATGATATCGTAGAATTTAGCGATCCTCTAAATCGCTTAAAATAAAACCAGGTTGAATAAAAGATGACTAATTTCTAAAAATTCCTGTTAATTTTCAGTCTTGACAAAAACTAGTTATAAAATCACATTTTATAAGATTATTTCCACTAAATTGAGCTTAGTATTTTTGAACAATGTAATTTACTTTAAAATAAATAAATAAATATATAAGTATATGAAAGCTACCTCTTCCTCCCGGCATTGCCGGAAGGACTTTTTATGATCTAACACATAAATTAAAAATATTTTACAACTTTTATTTTTTCGCATTTATTTTTAAGTTTTAAATTTTTAAAATTTTGTTAAATGGCCGCCATATTGAAACAGTATGGCAGATGTTGTTGACCAACGATCTCAGTCGAGATATTTGTATGTACTATGTACATACCAAGTTTCATTCAAATCGGTTCATAAATATGTTAATTATAGCATGAGAAAAATCTGATCGTTTCAAAATGTCAGCCGTATGAAAAATTCAAAGTGCAATAACTCAATCATTTTTTAACATATAGACAAAGTAAAAAGTGTTCTGGATATGGAGTTTTAAGATCTAATACATAAAATAAAAATATTTTTTTTAACTTTTAATTTTTTCGCATTTAATTTTAAGTTTTAAATTAAAAAAAAAAATTAAATGGCCGCCATTTTTAAACAAGATGGCGGATGCGGCTGGTCGACACACTCGGTCGAGATATTTGTATGTGCTGTGTACATACCAAGTTTCATTCAAATCGGTTCATAAATGCGTTAGTTATAGCATGACAAATATCAGATCGTTTCAAAATGTCAGCCATAAGAAAAATTCAAAGTTCTATAACTCAATCATTTTTTAAGATATAGACAAAATAAAAAGTGCTCTGGAATTGGTGTATTAAGATCTAACACATAAAATAAAAATATTTTTAAACTTTTAAATTTTTCACATTTAATTTTAAATTTTAAATTTTTTAAATTTTTTTAAATTGCCGCCATTTAGAAACAAGATGGCGGATGATGCTGGCCAACGAACTCGGTCGAGATATTTGTATGTACTATGTACATACCAAGTTTCATTCAAATCGGTTCATAAATACGTTAGTTATCGCATGACAAAAATCAGATATATATATATAAGGTACCCTGGGGTAATAACGCCAGGCGGGGTAATAACGCCAAGTGCTTATATTTTGTACAATTATGAAATAATCAGGTAAATGACACCCATGTGCTCTGCGCAGAAGGGTTTTGAGTCATATAAATCGCAAAAAACAGCTTCAAGTTAATTTGTTTCATTTTTAGGTCTTATTGATTTTACAAGCAACTAAAATTAACGCTTGATCTAAAATTTGCGAGATACGTTTTGTGATGTGAAGACTATCTTTTTATCCGGAAATACTTAAATACTTACATAAATTTGTAGTGCATTGCATGTACTTTTAAAATGTTGTTGAAGATTTTGGATATCTTCTCGAGATAATTTGTAATTTAAAATGTACTGCGCAATAACTATACCGGGGTAATAACGCCAATCCTTGACGTTAATACCCCGGTTGATTCCCTACAGTAGCCGAACTACATCCTAAATACTGATTCAAATAAACACAGTTAAAACTGTGCAATGTTTCCCATATTTCTATTTAAGCGGTCCTTTTTAAGCAAAAAGAAGCTCACGGTCTGATATTTTTTTGCCTCATCCCCCCCTCCCACACCACATCTTTATTTTTCTTACACTTTCACAAAAAGAGGAACATTTTCAATAGCTTAGAATGCGATTTGTCAATTTCTAAGTTTCTAGAGTTTGTATTTTTAGAATTGGGCTATCTACATGCAATTATTCCATCTTATTTCATAGTTTTGTTTGCATGGCGTTATTACCCATATAGGTGGGTAATAACGCCAAATAGCATTGGTCAAGAAAAAACGCCATTACATTTTATGAATACATATCTGTTAAATTATTTTATTTTATATAGATAGTCAATGAGTTGCTGTATCAGATCCTATATTTGTTTGAAAAATACAATCTAAAACTAAGCCGTGAAAATTGGTAGAACCTTAACGTGGCGTTATTACCCCAGGGTACCTTATATATATATATATATATATATATGGTTATATATATATATATATATATATATATGTCAACATTTGAAGGGAGGGTGGTTTTGGGGTCTGGGGGTCATGATCGGTGCAAATATACCAAAATTTTCTGGAAGTGCTTTCCTCCGGACGGCTGCAATAGGTAGCTTTTTACTTTTTGTAATGAAAGCTACCTAATAAGATGAGAGCACTAACGAATTCCCAATTATATTATAAACAATTTTCACTAGATATAGTTAACAAGATAAATAAACAGGGTTGCATTCCCTTGCTGCATTAAATAAGTACGATGTGTGCTTTTGCGTTTTAGTATTCATCTCAGTCTGAGTCTGAATTGATACCGACTTCCTCTCATGTAGGTGCACTAAAGTCAACTTCTACAAGGAAGTGGTCTGAAAATTGTTCAAATTGTTAAAAGAATTCAAATGTAATGTTTCTATAAACAAGTGCAATAATGTTGAATAACATAAAAGTTATTTTTATAAAAAATGCAGTAAAATTTTTCATTAATGTTATGGATGATTTAAGCTATAATTGAATGTTTACGACAGTTATAATGTTATAATCTAAACAAAAGGCAAAGTACATTGTTGAGGGGGCACACTACCATTGAAGCCATCTCTTCAATTTTGAATAATACTGTAACAATATGTGATGGCACAATACTTAATACTAAAAATTAAATCAACTTAAAAAACAAAAATCTTGTAGAATAGCGTATTTTACTAAAATTTGTTTTTTTTTTTATTAACTTTTTAAAAATGCTTACTATTTTTATAAATATGAATAATTTTATTTAATTTTTTTCACATTTATTAGAATGTACTATAAAAAAACTGTATATAGATTTTTAGATGCATGGGATTTTACATTTAACACATTCGCTGCCGCTCACGCGCTTTCGCGTGATATGGCGCCAACGTTAAGGGGCCACTCACGCGCCAGCTCGTGATGTGGGTTATGCCCAATAGCCAGTCACGCGCTGGCGCGAGAAAATGTTTTACTGATTCTTTGTTATAAAAACTAAATCGGCTTCTGGTAAAAACCCACTTCTACAGTGCGGCATTAACTATCATCACGTATTCACGTAAGCGGCAGCGAACGTGTTAACATAATTTTTGCTTCTCTCGTGTATATTAAAAAATAAAGAAATTCCACAAAATTTCAATGAAAATATTTATAAAAAAAACACTTTTTCTGGAATATTAAATCCATGCACAAAATATAAAATATACCATAAAAAACACGCAAAAAAAAAAAAAAAAAACCTGTATTCAAATTGTCAAAAAAGGCTTTGGTATTTATCAAACAAGCAAATACTACCTCTGACAATAAAGTTCGGTGAATAGCTTTGTAGCATTAATGTTGATGAAATATTAACGAAAGTTACCATATCATCCTTCAAAATAGTCATCTCCTATAATTATGCACCGCTGAGATCTGCTATACATGTCCTGGGAAATTCGAAAGAAGTCTTCTTTTGGGATGCAAAAGCTTCGTCACGTTTTGTTGGATGTCAGCAATATGGTTAAATCTCTTTCAAAGATAGTTTGATTCGTGAAAATATTAAGAAATCTGGAGGATTGTGATCTGTCGAGTATAGCAGATATTCAATTTGCACCATCCATTGCATTTCTTTCGGTGTCCTGCAAAGCTTAAAACCAAAGTTGAAACTGATCTTTATTCGTTCATTTTCCTGTTCTCTGCTAAGAACCAAAACTGAACAAGCACTTAGTAAAACACGTCTTACACAGAAATTAAACGACGCTCAACTGAACAACGGTTGGGGAAGATGGTCTATACTTGCCTCTATGCAGATGCAGCGTTTTATTTCCCCAGTGTTGCCAGATCGGTCATTCTGAATTCATTCACCAAACTTTATTGTCAGATGTAGTAATTAAAAGGTAAACAGGGAGAAAAAAACAGTTTAAAATTTTCATTTGTATGAGTAATTGTATTGGATCTATTAAAAATATTTACAATACCTCGCGAAACAATAGTCGTAGAAATAAAAATGAGGTTTCAAAGTAATAATTATAAAAGAAACTTTCAGTTAATTTAAAGAAAATAAAATCGATATTTTGACCAATTTCAAGGTAGTGTGTCCCCTTAATAATTTGATTCATATTAATACAGAATATATTTATAAAACTGGCAGGTTTCAAACTATTTACTGGTCGATGATTTCAAACGAATATTGAATCAAACCAAATATATCTGGGAATATGATCTTGTTTTTAACCCTTTGCACTCGACATCACCTGATGCACTCGACATCACCTGACTGGACATCATCTTTCTTTGCAAAATTTTCTTTTGGCACCAGTAAGAAAGAAAAATAAAAAATGCTTTATTTAATTAGAGCAATTTTTATATTGTGTAATTGAAAGTAACTTCTTTTGAAAAAATTATGCCGCCCGACTAAAATTTGTATAAGAGATGTTGGAGTCGAAAGGGTTAAATTAATATAGACCTTTAGATTCAATGTCCTTATGCATTACTTTAAACTATACGAACACCATGGCATATTAAATTTTCTAAATCGTCAGACAAAATTTGGGATTTTAAAGATTAACTCTTTTAGCTGATCATTTACAATTGTGAAGTACGATAGAGCTATTTGCAAGAAACTAAAACCATTCCTCAATAATTATCTAACTAAAAATGTATGTCTCATTAAATGTTGTACAGTAGAAAACTATCTAAAAATGCTAATCTTTTATAATTAGTTGGACCTATTAATAGAAGTTTCTCGTATTATTCCGTAACTAAGCAATGCAGAAAGGTACATTAAATTCTAAAACCTTCCAGAAAAAAATTATCTAACTAATGGTGCAACCTCACCAAAATCCATTCAGGCGAAGTTTTAAAAAAGGCAAATCTTTCATAATAGGATTTATTAGATTTTAGAACTTTCTTCTATTATTCTCCAAATAACGTCGAAAGTCATGCAGTATTATAGATCATTCCCCCAAAATATGTCTAACTAATAGTGAGATCCCATTGAAATCGATTTTGCTGAGATTAAGTTATAGGCAGCCGGAACGAAATTCCCATTAGTGTTATATGAGGTGCTGTCGAAAAGTTCCAGGGCACGGTAAAAAAACAAATTTCATTTGAACTCATCTAAATTTGTCTGTCGTCAACTTCAAAAGTTATCTTGTTGAATGTATACACCGATATCATCGCGTTTTCACTTCTCAAAAGCACACCTGATGTCATTCTCTCAAAAGCTGTTAAGGGCCACCTACAATTCTTGTTGAATATCGGACGCAGTTGAAAAACGCCATTCTTTCAGTTTCATTTTCAACTTTGGGAATAATTTAAAGTCACAGGGAATAGAGCAGGTGTGGAACAACAACCATATGGTTTTATGAGGTAAAAACTGTTTTGTCTTTAGGCACAGTTTCTGAGAAATCTTGGAACAAACTTTTATCATATTTTGAATGTTTTTTTATATGTGCCTTTATTAATAGGAGGTGACATCCTAGAAAAAACTACAAAAAGCTAATAAATAAGAGATTGACAATAAATGTCCTATGCAATAATAAAATGAAAAAAAGAAAAGAAAAAGAAAGAAAAAAGGAAAATGTTTTTTAAAAAAATGAAATGCAACAGAGTAATTTGTAAAGAACGCTACAGTGATTTATCACGTATGCGTAGACTGTGAGTGTCTTTGCGTAATTAGTTTGAGCATTTAAACAACAAGAGTTAAATTTTACAAAAGAAGATATAAAGTAAAAAAAAAAAGAAATATTTAGCACGAATATTGTGTAGTATTTGGACCATATAAAAATCGGAAAGGATCTAACGCGAGAGCGAGGCTTTTTTTAAACAGAATAACGTCAAAATAAATAAATAAATAAAAAAGATTATTTCAAAATAATAGGCACACATACGTATGAAATATATTTATAAATGGCTACTAAACTTTTTTTTAGTGAAAATTAAAATTTAGTTAAAAATAACTAAAACTTTAATGATACAAGAAATTTCTTATTTAAACCACTTATCTTTTATTTAGTCGAATCTCAAGCTACGTTTCACAGCTATTTGAGTTATTTGGACTTCTATCATTTAGTTATTAACAGGCAACTAGCAATATTTCTTTGCGTGGTTGGGTTGTACACAGCACATTGATAATTTCTTTTTACACGGGGGGGGGGGGCGAACACTTCAAAACCGAAAATTAAAAGCAATAGAGCTATTCGACAACCGTTATTCGGTATCTATCAATTTTACAAGCTTGCTTTTAAGAAATGAATATGTTACAGTTTTCGCCAATAGTTTATTTAATTTCAAGTTATCGAAACATTTTTCTAAATCTAAAAGCACTTAGATAGACGAATGTTTGTACAGTATCATTTTTTCTTACATTGGAGAATTTTCTGATAACAATGAAAATATTAAAAATTAGTTACAGAATGTAAAGAATTCTAATTTTAAGAGTTTTTTTCGTGATGTCGAATTTTCTATAATTATGATTAACATTGAAATTATGATTTTGCTATCGTTGTCTTTAAACTCAAAGTTTTCATAAAATGCCATTTATTTCTCTTGAGTTTACTTCAGTAACAAATTTACAATTAATCAAACATTATATAAACAGCCATCCCTAACATAGCAAAACAGCGGTTTTACGATACGGAGTTGAACAGCGGATTTTGAGTAATTTTAGTCCGATGAATACGAAAATAATACTAAATTTTCTGGACAGTTTTTCGTTCTTGAAATAAAGATAACAATCACATAATGGCACAAGTACAAAAATGTAACATTCCGTAATGTAACATTTAATATGCAAAGACTTATTAATTTTATTTTTCGTATTTCTAACATTGTGTTTTGAGTGCGATAGGTATTTGGAAACAGAAATACACATTTAAATTCTATTCATGTCATTTCATATACATTACTTTATTTAAAATGTTTCCTTATGACTTTTTGAAATGCTTCTCTTCAGGATTGATATCAGCTCTTTGTAAGATACAACAGTGGTCAAACACGGCCTAGAGGCCATAGAAGTTTTTGCTTGTTGAGGCGGGGCTTAGGACGGAATTCATGACGTCAGATCATATAAGCTCCGTCGAACCTATCTAGCGAGAAAGTTGTCCTAGCAAGGGGCACTACAAACAGGAACTATCTCTTCGGATTTGGTCTGCAGTAAATTGTGTGATATGATGCCATGAACCCCGCCTTAACAACCAAAAGCTCCTAAGCCTCCTATGAAGTTGGTCGTTTAGAAACCGCCATATCGCGATCTCCGCGTCTTTGATACCTTTGCTTTGATTTTACCCATGAATGGTAACAACCACGCTCGTGTATATACCTTCCGAAAAATCCTGTTAACCGTTTAAAAGCCAATGTTCCGAAATGGGAAAATTGCATTATTTGATATACAAAGCATATATATTCCAACATAATAACAATTTCCTTATTTTTCCTATAAAATATAAGGTCGATTTCAACTTTTGAAAAAAGAAAAAATATTTTAGTTTATGCATTTATCACAGGTATAAAAAATATGCAAGTTCATTAATTTGCATAAAAATATAGCATTTGTTTTTATCGTTTACTTTATATTATTTACTCTTTAGCGCTTGGAATCTAAACATTTTTGGAATTCAAGAAAATACTCAAGAACAGTATATAAAGCATATAGCGGAAAAAAGTTTGTTATATTTGCAGAGGTTGTCAATCAATAATCATGTTCAAAAATGCGAACACTGAAATGAAAACAGCCAAAAAACTGCATGTATATTTTTTGGTTAATTTTTAAATTTATATGGATAAATTAAAACATTTGAAGCTGTAATATAGGAAAAACAAAATTATTATTACATTGCGATATTAATTCGACGTGTTAACGGTTAATTGGCGAAAAAGGAGCGATGTTAAAATGTTCTTCAAGCCTATTAGTGTTTTTCTTCTGTATACACACGTCTTACATTAGATAGGTAAAGTTCTATAGACTTGTTGGAATCTTTTCACTGAGTTCTTCACTATAATGAACCAATTTTTTACGAAATCTGTCTAAATGACTGCGTAAAAATAACCTTGATGCATTTTTAAAAATAATTATTGGAAGAAGCAAAGCCATTTTAAATATTCCATAATTATAAACATTTATATGCATCAAAATCAGGAAATAAATGTAATGCCGCAGAAAAAATAGCTTTGTTACACTGTAATAAGCCGAAGAACATCAAAACATTAATAAATTTCAAAATAATTTGCATTTTAAATATCTTAATTAGTTACTTAAAATCAAAAAAACTAAGAAATAAAAAAAATAATAGTAAATTGAATAAAATGATTATCATTGGAGAGCATATTGCCCAAAACAATGTTGTTTTTTAAATAATTTTCTTTAGAATTCATTAATTTGTACAATTTATTTATTCATTGTGTTTCATTAAATAATTTCCTTCAAAAATGTTTATAATGCATTTAAAGTATCTTACTATAAAGGAGTTACAACAAAAAAAAGTTTAGATAGTTAAATTTTAAATATTTTTGATGCACGGATTTTGACGTTTATTAAATGTTTTCATTTGTGCTAAATTTTGCATCATTTCAAAGCGTATTTATTTTTCATTTTTCATTTTTCTCTTTTTCGATCTTTTTTTTTTTTTTTACCAATTCTTTTCCATTAAATGCCTTATTGTGTGATTTACCTTCCCATGAGAGTTAATCTTTTTTGTTGTTGCTATCATCATTTTAAAAATTCAAAAAGAAGGTTCATATAAGAAATTCACTTTGTTTCAAATTCTTCCATGTTTTCAATAATTAAACCTTTCATATATATATATACATATATACCTATCGATGAAAATTTCTTTGTAATGTAAGTACAAAACAAAAAAATCATCCTTAAAATAAATTGACATGGCTATCAAGTTTTAAACGAAAATAAAAAATGAATTTAATAATTTTTAATGATGACAATTGAGACCAATTAAGGTAATAACTACAATTTTTTAGAGCAATTTTGTTCAAAATTCTAAGTTAAAATTTTAAGTTATATTTTAAGTTAAAATTTTTTACCTCTTCCTTGAAATTGCAGAAATTTTATACGGAGAAAAATATTTCAATTTAATACTGATGTTTACTATATTTTAGATTATTATCCAGGGTAAGACCAAGGCCGGATTTGTCAAATAGTGCTATATCATTCAAAAAAATAAAAAATAATAAAAAAATAAAATAAATGCAATGTACAAGTGAAAAAAGAATCTAAATTTACATTCTTTATTTATTTAAAGAAATATTTTGTTTAAAAAAATGTTTAAATTGCTTAGTTACACGCTGTAGAAAAATCTATAATCCCATCGATGTAAATTTACAGAAATCTGATATTTACAAAAATTTTATCTGTATACTGTACAAAAGCAGATGTAAATCTACAAGACTAGTTCTTATAAAGCAGTAAAGATCTATTAGCGTGACAAAAGAATTAACTGAAATAATAGTAATCTTACTAAAATTTTATCTGTAACCCGGGTTGCAGTTACATAAAATGCTCTAGGCATCTTAGTTTTCCTAAAAACTCTAACTGACTTTACAGAATTTTGATTTAGAGTGCAAACGTGTATCTATTACATGAGTTTTGTTGTTTCCGTTGCATAAAAAGTTCTAAAAATCACAGTATCCTAAAAAAATTTTAATAACCTTACAGATTTTTTTACAGTATAGAAACATCTTTGTATTACGAGACATATAGACATTCATCCATATATATTAACAAAAAGAAATATATAACTATTATTTTTTACTTTTTTTACTTTTTCAGGATGACCCTAAAAAAGACTCGTGAATTTTTTTGGAAATTACAAAGAAATTAAAAAAGTATTTATATGTTCTAAATTACAACAAATGTTCAAATCTACTTCATCCAACTGCCTGATAATTTTTGTTTTAGATTCCTCTGAGAGTTAAATTTTTTTCTGTCTTCTGTTCTTATCAGAAAAGTTTTTAAATGAATATTCATATAAGGGTTTAACCTCGTTTAAAATATTTGCTATTTAGGATAATTAAATCATTTATATTTTGTTTCCAAGATTTGGAAAAAGTTTTGAAATTCCAGAACACCTGAGGCTTTACGCATATTTCAAAAATTCTTTGACATGACTTTCAACTATACTATTTGCTTGGATTTCAAAATTAATAATTTTTAATGATGACCAGTGAGATTTAAAATAAATTTTAAAATTTTTAGATTATTTCATTTTAAAATAACACTGTTAAAATTATTTAAAAGAAAAAGTGTCTGCTTAATTACATATCAAATTAGTGCAATTAGTGAGATTCGATAGTAATTCTTTTGTGAAAAAAATAGCTTTCTGAAAACTTTATTAAAAATGTAGAGAAATTCTCTGGACATATTATGACAGAATTCATTAATGTAAAATAAATGAAAATTGATGAGTGATTATGGCCTTTTAAATTAATGTAAAGTTTGTTTATGGATGTAAAAATAATATAAATCTACTTTATTTATAAAAGAAAAATATATTACGATAAAACTACTTTAAATTATGTAATTAAAATGTTACTGGAATATTAGATAGTTACTGTTCGAAATATTTATAATAGGCTGTCCAAATTTATTAATATAAAAATAGTAATCATTATTTTATCTTTCTGTACTTTAAATAAGGAAACATTTATAATTGATGAGAATATTTAAATTACTTTAAAAAAAAACCTTGTTATTATCACTTCTTTGATTTTTATGATTTAGTAAAGTTGTAACTTCATATTATTAATATCTTACACTATAATGCGAGCAAAAATTGTGTGTGCAAATTTTATTTCAAAAACGGCTCTAACGATTTTTGCAAAAATTCAGATTTCACCATTTTCGGGCACGAGAAGACCATTGGGATAGGTCACATGTTCGAGAAAATTCGATTATTGGGTTATTTTAGGCCATAATAGGTCAGGATCAAGCTATTTATATCTAGAGAACGGCTGGATCGATTTTAAGGAAATTTTGTATCCAATCGTTTTTTGGCACGAGAAAATTATCGGGCTGGGTCAAATGTTCGAATGTTCGAAATGTTTTTGGGTCACTATGGGTCAAGCCATTTTTATCTAAAAAACGACTCTAACGATTTTGACCAAATTATATATGTTATGGTTTTGGATTACAAGAAGACCATTGGGTTAGGTAACATGTTCGAGAAAATTCGGTTAGTGGGTCATTTTTAGGGTCATTGTGAGTCATGTTATTTTTATGTAGAGATTTCCTCCCGTAATTTTGAAAAAAATTGCATTCTATGGTTTTCGGACACGATAAAAACATTGGGCTAGGTTACTTGTTCGAGAAAAAAAATTAATGTATCATGGATCATTAAAGGTCTGGGTTAAGCTATTTAAATTTAAAGAACGGAAGAATCAATTTCATCGAAATTTTGTTTCTAACAGTTTTTTGACACGAGAAAGCTAATGGGCTAAGTCACACGATCGAGAGATTTCGATTATAAGAATCTTTTGTGGGTCATGATGGGTCATAATGGGTCATGGCCAAGCTATATCTAAAAAACAGATAGATCGATTTTAACGAAATTTTGTATACAACATTTTCTTTTGTCACGAGAAAAACATTGGGCCAGGTAACATGTTCGAGAAATTTCGATAAATGGGTCATTTTGTGTCATAAAGGGTGTGGGTCAAGCTGTTTATATTTATAGAATGGCAGGGTCGATATTAACGAAATTTTGCATGTAACAATTTTTAAACACGAGAGAACTAAGGGGCTAAGTCAAATGTTCGAGAGATTTCGATTATAAGGATAATTTTTGGTTCTTGATGGATCATGCTAATTTTACGTACGAAGATGACTCTTACCATTTGACTATACTTTGTATTATATCGTTTTAGGGCAAGAGAAAAGCTATTAGGATAGGACACATGTCACGAAAATTCGATTAGTGGGTCATTTTGGGTCATAATAGATTAGGGTCATTCTAATTATATTTAACAACGACTCAATCAATTTTGTCTAAATATTGTAACGAAACGTTTCTGTCACGTGAAGCCTGTTGGACTGAGTCGCATTTTAAACACACTTATATTAGTGGGTTATTTCGCTTCATTGCTGAATGCTGTCAAGCTAATTGTACCAAAAAAAATGGCTTAAACGATTTTGATTCAATTATATATTCTATTGTTTTTTATTACCTGAAGACTATTGAGCTAAGTCACCTGTTTGATCAAATTTTATTAGTTGGTCATTTTGGGTAGCAAGGGTCAGGGTTACGAGAATAATGGCAATAGCCAATAAGTTGGCAATATTTGACAAAATATTGGCGATATTTGGCCGAAAATTTACTTTTAAGATTACGAAAGCAAAACACGAATTTGGCACCAAATGAAAAAATGTCTCCAAATTTGGCTATACCTGGCAAAAAACATTGTCTTTCAGAATGTGAAAATTTTTTTATACATTCTTAAAAGGATTCGAGATGCATGGTCAAACCAATCAGTGTCGATCTAAAAAACTGATTTACATTGATATTCTTATATTGTAAATTTTAAAATAAAGTAAAATTTATGAACATGTGCATACAACACATACTTTTCTTATTGAAATTTTTTTGAAAATAACAATATTATAAAGAACATGTTTTACAGTAATAATACAGAGTGAATGATACAGTGATAACACTATATCCAGTTGAACACAAAGTTAATTTTGACCGAGCTTAGCTCGGACACTCCTGCTAGAGTAAAATAATTCGAGCTGAGGAATATAGTTTTGAAAATTCTAATGCATCCGAATTACATTTTGAAATTACAATACCAGGACATTGTAAAAATGCTTTACGCGCAGTAACACCATACTGCCACACACAGTCGCAGTACGCAGTACACTTTACACACGCAGTACAGAGGAAAAAAAAAAAATAAATCTGTTATCATACATATGTAAATTGACAGAAATCTGTAAACTAACTTAAACTTTTTCTGTACAATGTATAAAAGAAGTTTCAAATCTACAAAATTAGCTACTGTAGCTCTAGAAATGAATCATATTAAAATTACAGTAATCTTATAAAAGATTTTTCTGCTACACGGGTTGCAGTTACATAAAAAATTCTAGGCATAACAGATACCTAAAACTTTCTTAATAACATCAGAAGTTTTATTTTTTCTATTTAGATTGCAAACGCGTATCTGTTACATGAATGTTTGTTGCTATCCGTTGTTATATTTGCCGTTACATAAGAAGTTCTGTAAATGCCTGTATCCTAGAAAAATTTTAGTAATTTTATAGATTTTTTTTTTGAGTTACTAAGATCAAAATATTTTTTAAATGCCTAAAATTTGTAAAGAAGTGTATCGATATGTGTTTTAATCCCACATTTTGACCCATAGGTAATTATAATGTTTATATAAAGCGACGATTTATTTCGTTAACTAGCAAATTCGTACACAGCTGAACATAAGAACAAAGAAATAACACATTGAGTGATGAATCTCTTCACTCGCTTGCATGGCAGTGATGAATCCACAGCGCCATCTAACAAATAATGTCAAAAATTCTGTTTCTTTCTTTTGATAAGTGATAAATGATCGAACATTTTTGTTATTCCTTAAATGTTTATGTTGGAAGTAAATGGCACCCCACACATAATATATACAAATAAACAAAACTATTTAACTGTGCGAAACTTTCTAAGTAGATAAAGTTATATGAAAGACACTTTTATAGAATAATTCCTAGAAAATTATTTTTAAAATGCATATTGTTAGAGGAAAATTTCGCAAAATGTCCAGACGGGGTGAAATTGTCCTCATTTTAGTATTGCAAGGGTTAATAAAATTTAATATGAGCCCGATGAATGAAACTATTTTTTTTTACATAATAAATGTTTGGAAACACTGAGTTAACCCTTTCAGAGGCAAGGTACTCACTCGTATTGTTTCAGTCGTAAAATATTAAAATGATTGACTCACTGTCCGATATTCACACATAAATTTATTGAAAAATAACACAGGCCTACAAAAAAATTTTTTTTTTGGTGCCTGAGATTTTACAACTGATTTTGGATATTTTTGGGACGCTGATTCCAAATATGCAATCAGTTTTTCTCTATCACCTCTACTTTTTTAGATATGCAAAGCGAACTAAAGATTTTTTAGAACTAAAGTGACCTTGAACGCTTAAACTGACCTTATGATACATAGCCCTGTAACGACGCTCAAGGCGATTAGAAGGACGTTGAAATACCACAAGATCTTGAAAAAAAGAAATGTGCAAGCAATACTGAAGATCTGCTCATCCTTATGATTTCGCGCAGCTCATCCATAAAGCCAAATGTAAAAGCCTCCAAGAGATAAGGTTAGTTTCAGACTTCGCTCCATGGAAACAAAACTGGCTTTCTTTGACTTTCTAAAGTTTTTGAACTTCCATGATATTTGTGTTTAAGGTAGAATTCGTATCAATTTAACGTAAAACTCGTAGTGTTGTAGATTGTTGTGTTTGCGTTGTAGAATGAAATTTAAATGAGTTCAAGTAGAAAAAGTTGTATAAATCATCCAGATAAGTTTTGCTACAAATGCGGAGAATAAAAGTTGAAAGAACACAGAAAATATGTTACTGACTTTGTAAAGAGAGCTTATCTGGGCTACTTTGGGGTTAGACTTGGTGATCAGGATAAAATCTGCGCACCGCAACAGGTCTGTAAAACTTGTACAGAGCATTTATGACAGTGAGCTGACGGAAGAGAATAAGTCTCAAATTCGGTTTACCAATGGTTTGGAGAGAACTCCAAAACCATTTCTATTACTATTATTTCTACCTAGCACTGGAATACTATTTGAATTAATCGAAACAATTGTAATAAGAAAACTTATCCTGATTTAGTGTCTTCAAGACCCCCACTTCCTCACTCAGAGGAACTACCGATCCCAACGTTTCATCAGCTACCAGAGCTTAGTGAGGATGAATATTGTCCTTCAGATTATCTTTTAGATAGCTGTGAAGGTGATTATGAGGAGACGTCATCAATGCCTAAATTTTTCAACCAGGTTGATTTAAATGATTTCAAAAGAGATTTCAATATTTTAAAAGAAGCTTCTGATTTACTGGTTGGTTTCAAGATTAAAAGACAAAAAATTATTAGAGCAAAGACCCAAACTTACATTTTATCACACAAGACAAAATTGTCTACTACCTTACTTCTCTTAAAAAAACAATCTTATATTTTGTCATGAATTTAGAGGACTGTTAGAAAAATTGGTTCTTCCTAAATATTCTCCAGATGAATGTCCTTGGACAGCAAAGAAGTTACACAAAATACTATTGTTTTTCCATTTTTGGGATAGCAGGGATAAAACACACCACTAGATTAGAAAAGAGAGGCCTAAGAAAGAAAACATGGATGTTGGAGAAAGGAATGTCATTAATAACACTTTAGTTGGGCGAAAGAAAATCATACTTTCTGCACTGCATATCAAGCTCTGTCCTATGAAGCAGTTTGTGTAAATTCTCCATAAGAACGGGTCATGATTTGCATATATAAGGTAAAAACATCCGAATTGAGTTATGAAGATATTAAAGCAGGAATGTTTAACGGACAACAAATAAGACAACTGATTAAGGATCCTGCTTTCGTAAATTCAACGAATGAGGCTGAATAAAAAGCCTGGACTTTTTTGTGGCAGTTCACAAAAACATTCCGGGCAAATGCAAAGGGGAAATCTATGTAGAACTGGTAAATGAAAAACATAATAGTTTTAAATCTCTTGGGTGTACTAGAAGCATTAAAGTGCACTATTTACATTGCCACTTAGAGCATTTTCTTGAAAATAAAAAAGGCACAAGTGATAAACATCCCGAAAGATTTCACCACAATATTAAGACTATGGAGGACCGCTACCAAAAAAGATGAGATATGCAAAGGGTTTCAGATTACAGTTTGAGTTTAAAAAGACATTGTTCTAAAATATATTCCAGAATGTCACGGAAAAGAAGCTTCCGAAGCATTCAATGAGTATCACTTTCATCAGTGATGTTTTTCTCTATTTTTGTGAGTAAAAATATTTGTACAATATAATTAAAAAATTATTATTTCAATATGTGTATATCATAATAATAAAAACTAACATTTGTGTATTATAAAAATAAAAATCCTGTATTTATTTTATTTTTACATACATTTTTTAATACATGGATTTACCTTAAAATAATGAAACATATATTTCACGAAAAGTTGTTTATCTTAAAAAACTGAGCTGATAGAGAAAAACTGATGCCATGTTTGAATTCAGGACATCAAATTCATATAAAATCAGCTAAAAATACCCCGGCACTAAAACAGCTGTTGACCAGTGTAATTAAAAGCTTTTCTTCACGTGCTTAATAAAAGAAAGGTGTTCAGTCTAAAATTCTGCAGTCAGTTAGGGATTAAAAATGGGTAAAAATGGTTTTTTGGGATTAAAAATAAGTAGTCAAAAATGTACCACCGCTTTTTAAGGGGTTAAAACAGGTTAGATGATTTAGAGTAGTTGATATAATTTCTGAAGAGTAACATTTCATTCCACATTTCAAGTTACTGTTGATCTTTTTTTTTTAAATTTAATATCGAATAGTAGAGTTATAGATATTCATGAACTATGGGAGGAGCTAAAATAGGCATTTTCAGATAAATTTAACACTTATAATAATTAAAAAAATTGGTAGAAAAATTAAATAATTGATGAGAATTACTACTAATGTTATTATTGTAACATCAATACTTTAATTACTCTAGATAGAAGATTTAAGACAATAGATACTAGAGAATTAATATTACACAAATAATGGAATAAAAAAAGGTGGGGTGTACTTCTCTCTAATATAATAAAAAGTATTAAAAAATATTTACGCAGTAAAATTGCATTAAATAGTATTGTACGTTATAACATGCTAGAGATAAATCTTTTCAAAAAGAGCAATAATAATATAAAAAAAGTCCTCACTTAAAAAAAAATCTATCCAAAATTAAAATGCGCCTTACAGATCTGATTTCAAGGCCAGTAAGCTACAGAACTATACATTTAGAAATATAATCAATATTTATAGTTGACTTTTATGCACAGATTTTTTTTTCAATTATATTTTTACGTCCCCTCCACACACATACTTAAAAAAAACATCATGTTTATCTTTTCAGTTACTCGTGCCTATTATAGGATAATCATCTTAAAAAAAATGCTTCACGAATAAAAATAAAGTTAAAAATAAAGAAATTGGTGGTAAAGGAGCCTAAGAGATAGCAGAAGTAAACGAAATACTAATTTGTTTCTGATAGGGCGTTTTTAGCGAGATATGTATTATATTAAAATGGGTTCCAGCAACATCGTATGAAGTGTAGAAACATGCTCTATGTTAAGATATCATTTGTAAAGTCTTTCTAAAAGACAGGAAATAAATGTTTTAAATAGCTAATGTGACTTTAAAAGAAAACAGTAAGGGGAATGTTGTTGCATGAAGTTCTTCTTCATATATGCCCCTTTGAAATAGTGATGTAAACTCCTTCCTAGCAACTTTGTGCTATTTTTCAAATTTTTTCCTTATGTTTCCTTTTTGGATAGGGAAACAAGTTTATTTTCTTTTAATCATTCACTTATTATTGTTTGTAGCTTGTGAGTATTTTTTTCACAGCACCTGATATACCTGTGTATTTTTTACTTTTTTTTTTTTTTTTTTTTTTTTTTTTTTTTTTTTTTTTACGAATTTCAAATCTTTTATTCATTAAGCATTGTTTTTATTTTTTCTGTTCTGTAGCACTGCAAAAGCCGCAAGGTTGATGATGACGGGTATTTAAAATATTGTTTTTGTTATACATATAAAGCACTTTTTTTTCCTTATATGTGTCCTAGCTATTTATCGGTCAATAAATATAAATGTTAATTTGAAACTGCTTGTTAAATCTTTTATAAACATAAAATAAAACAATATTTAATATTAAACCAGCAAAATCAACAGATTGAAAAATTTCCAAACCGGAAATCAATCGCGGATCTCTAGAATAGCCCTCCAATGCTCTACCTTTAAGCTACAAGG
This sequence comes from Maratus speculifer, assembly GCA_964019185.1. Classification (NCBI taxonomy): domain Eukaryota; kingdom Metazoa; phylum Arthropoda; class Arachnida; order Araneae; family Salticidae; genus Maratus; species Maratus speculifer. The sequence continues at coordinate 141,765,467 of OZ025289.1, read as the reverse complement.
ACATTATCCAAGTATGCAAAATTCAATAATTTCCAGCTCAATATGAGTGTTGAAAACTAATTGAAAAATCAATTAAAAATACATATAAAACCACCTTATTCAATACAAGAATCCAAATATTACATTATGTGTTTTTCTACTCTAATAACCGAAAAATCAATAAAATTCCAGAAGTAGGCGTGCATCTTTAAAAATTCCGGAAAACATAAAAGTAAAATTGTTTGCATAAATCAAGAGCTCATTTCGCTTGTTGACACAAAGCGGTATTTAAAGAGTAGTTTTAGATAAGGAAAAATGCTATGAAAAAGGAAGTGTCGAATTTATATCAGCACATTGTATTACGCCCAAAAACAATTTAGAAGCTTGCACGCGATTCCTTTTATCTTGTTCTATATGATTAGAATTTTAATCAAAAAGAAAAAAAAAAAGGATAAACGCTCTTCATAGGCCATGAGCACTTGAAATTAATATTTAAATCCAAAAAATATCTTTCTGTACATCACTTTAAGATTTTTAAATACCTCTTGATAAGTTCAATTTAATTTTTGTAATAAATACAAAAATACTTTCCATGACTTCATAAATGATTGTAAAAGTTCACGGTCAATACCTTCTTTTTAATAACAGAATAAGTTTTAAAGTCAAGGCATAATTCAAAATTTAGAAAGGAAATTTTACTAAATATACTTTTAAAATGAAGCTTTTTTAAAAATTAAAAGGAGTAGAAATTGCTTACAATCGCGGAAAATACATTGTTTCATCTTTGGCAAAAGCACGTTACTCATGGAAAGAAACTACTGTTTATTAATCCCCCTACATCGAAAAAAAATCTCTTATGGAGTCATTTTTGTATACTGTGCTCTTCAAATAAAAAATAGGCTCAATTAGAATTTGAAAACTGAAGTGCGAACATACGGGGGGTTTCAAAAATGATCGGTATATTTGAAAAATCAATAAAAACAAAACGAGCAGCGTTAGAAGTACACCGTTTGTTGCAATATGCTTGGAAAAACAGTAAATTTTCAGGCAGACAAACTTTCGAAATTAGTTGTAATTATCAACAACAGATGGCGCTGCAGTCTTGAAAAATCTAAAGTACGATATTTTCCACATATCCACCATGCACAGCAATAATATGGCGCAGTCTCTGTACGAAATCATCAGAAACCTTTGTAAACGTGTCAGGCGGGATGGCTTCACATGCAGAAGAGATGCACTGCTTCAGTTGTTCAGTTGTTTCTGGGTTGTGGCGGTACACCTGGTCTTTCAAATTAAAAATCCTCTGTTCTAAGGATTAAACAATTTTTTAAGCAAAGTTGCTATCTGTGAACAACATACACTTACAGCAGAAAGGCGAATTACAGAATGGAGAACTCACAGACTACGTTTTCTTTTATATCTTTCAAATCGCCTGCAGCGCCATCTGTTGTTGGAAATTGTAACTAATTTCGAAAGTTTGTCTGCCTGAAAATTTACTGTTGTCCCAAGCATATTGCGACAAATGATGTATTTCTATCGCTGCTCGTTTTATTTTTATTGATTTTTCAAATATACCTGTTATTTTTGAAACACCCTGTATTAATTCTTATCTCTGAAATTTGAAAATATTAATGTACCACAGCTGAAAGTAACTCTTAATATAACACCGAATTCAAAAGAGAATGCTTTATACAATTAAAGTGTGCATTTGTTGGCTTTGGATTAAACTTTGACAATTAACCGCCTCCCTGATTTGCCCGTACGTCATACTGGCAACTTGTTTTATCAATCAAGATATGCCCGTACCACAAACGGACATCTATATTCTCAACAGTTAATTTTGCATTATTTAATCCGAGTATTTTTTATAACCCAATCATTTCTGTTATGAAAAACCAATCCATAAAAGATTAAAAATTCTGTAAGTAAATGAAAAAGGCATTATTTGTATGTTTTTTTTTTCTCCAAAAATATTGAACACTTAAGTGGTTAATTATTTTATTTTGATTACACATTTTCCACATGGGTGCCATGCCTGTGATGGCATGTAATTGCATGTGATGGCACCCATTTGGAAGATGTGTAATCAAAATAAAAGTTTTAGTTTCTCCGATCTGTATTGTAATCAGAGATTAGTGTACTGACTCTGCGTCATATGCAAATTTCCTCCTTGCGCCCCAATCGATTTTTTTCTAAGGGGGGGGGGGGAGGGGAGGATTCCCAGAACGGTTTTTTGTGCGTGCATAACATGTCCGTTTCTTGCGATACACGTACGGTTCCAACGCTCTTTAGGGTTTTCGCATGCGCTGAGCATTTTGCAATGAAAAAAAATGGGTGTTGCCAATGGAAATTGTCGAGTTTCTGTAACTATAACCGTAACCGTGAACGTCATTTTGTTGTCGTTCACAGAATCTCGAGCTCATATCTTTGAATAGCTATATCTGAAATTTCACCCCGATCGGTTGAGCGGACTGGCCGCTAGAGCTCCATATATCGGCAAAGTTTTTTTATGACCACCCTGTACTTTTACCATGCTTTTAATGGTCGGGTAGTTAAAAAAATCTTAGTTATTACATTTTAAAAAAGAGACATTAATAAGTAAAAACAAATGCTCTACACAGTATTTCAGGCTAATTTCTGATAAAAAAACAAACATAATTGGAGTTGCAAATTATAAACTTATAATTCTTTGATTTCATTAAATAAGTTACACTCATATCACTATCTATCGCCTTAAAGAAATAGAAATCGTTTATTCAATATAAAAATTTGTCACGATTTAAATAATTAATTTAAAAGCACCTAATAACATTCAAGAATTTATCTAGTGAAACATTCAAGTTATTTACAGTCAAATCTTTACAAGCATTGCCTAGTAATTTAATAAAAACAAAAAAGTTTTTATTTAATTTTATCAATCATGCGAGTAATTAAAATTAGTGAAGAAAGACTTTTTTGAGAAGTGAAAGAAGAGTGACTTTTTTCTTTTGTTTAAACACCAGTCAAAAACCTGTAATAACAAAGAAATCAATAAAACTGTAGATCTAGATAAATACAATAAAACATTTCAGATACCAGAAAGATAAAAAATATCTAAGTAAATCATAAGATTTTTCTTTGTTTACGCAACGAAAAAATTAAATAGTGGGATCAGGAATGAAAAAAAATGTCTATGGGAGAAGAAGTGTCGAAATTATGTATGTGTATTGTATAACACCCAAAAACGACGCAGTGGCCTGCACGCAATTCCTTTCATCTTATTTGATATGATGTGAATTTTGATTAAAAAGAAAAATACTCGTGTTCTTGAAGGTTCACGAAACCAGAATTCTAATTTCAAACAAGATATTATTTCTGCATTTTTCACGTTTAAATTTTAAAATAACTTTTGATAAACTGAATTTACAGTTTGATATATATCGAAAAATGTTTTTCGTCACTAGATTCGGATAATTACAGAAAAAAATCTGCAGGTAATTTAAAAAGATTAAAAAATTAATTGTAATTTCCTTTTTTTAAATATATGTTATAATTATTGACGCGATATGATTAAAAGTTTAAGAACGAAAATTACATATCTGAAAATTAATTTTTTATTATTATTGATAAATGATTAAATAAATAAAATTAATGTTTTATTTGTGTTTATAAAATGAATGTTTTATTAACTTTTATATTGTATCCAATGTAGGTTATTAAGATTAAATGAGACAAATTAATTGCTTTTAAAAAATATTATAATAATATTCTGCATAATACTAAAGCTTTTACTTTAGTAATAATTAAAATTATGAAAACAATTGCTTAAAATAAAATTAGAGAATTAGGTAAAAGATAATGGAAATATGGGTAAAATGATGACAGAGAAACTTAATATAACCCATTTAACCAAGAATTAGTGTAAATTTACAGAAAATTTCGCAACCCATTTAACTGAGAACTAGTGTAAATTTACAGAAAATTTCGCTTTTCCGCAGTATTTTTACAGAAATTTTTAACTGTGTAGATACCAAAGTTTTTTAATGAATTAAAAAAAAATCACTATACTTTTGTATAAAAAATGGCTTTATTAAGAAAAAAATGAACTGCAAATATTGTGCCTGCTTTTGTTTTGACAATATTAATATCATTTTTCTCCATTTTCCGAAATTTTGTGTGAAATCGTGTAGTTTGTCATTGCATTCTTTGTACATTAGCGATCCAGTTGTTTGCTGTCTTTCACCATCTTCCTTTCTTCACCGGATTTTATTTAATTCTTTTACATACTATCATTAGCGTGTTCGAGGGTGAGTGCCCAAAATCAATAATATTGTAAGGTTTTCTTCCCTTTGATTCATAACAGAAAAGTTTCTGGTTAGATCAGGCGAACAGGATTTTCAAAAATTATTGTTATTCAAAGCATTTGGGCACCTACCCTGGTTATACTGCTTATATATATTTCATGCATGACAAATAGAGTTAGTCACATCATTTTTCTTTCTTTATTTATTTAAATATTTATTACTTTTGTAATTCATATGCTGTTATTCGTGGTTAAGCACACTGTTGTCATATATAATTCTTCTGTGATAAAACAGATGAAAATGCTTAAGATTGATATACTATACTATATATACAGAACATATATTTAAAACAGACCTTCCGATCAACACACAGATTCTCCCTCGTGCCAAATTGCACCATATAATGTTTTTGTTTTGACAATGTATTCAGTTTTAATTAATATGTTCACTTTAAATAATACATTCATTCTATTTCTTGCATAAAGACACTGTTGTATTACTATTAACAATTTTATTAATTTTATATAAAAGCCTCAATAAATCTAAATATTCAAAAAGCCACTTTATTCAACTCAAAATACATGTATATGTTAATTAATTTTACGAATTTTTCAATATGTCCTTTGAATAAAAAAACAGTCTATAGTTTTTTAACTATATCTGTCACACATATAAACTGTACATATAGATTTTACATGTTTTTAACATTCGATAAATGTATTTATTATTTATTATTTTAGATTTAAATATCTCAGATTTTACATGAAAATGCAGGAGCATGTCATAAATCAAAGAGAATTATTTAAACCCTTCGGGTATTACACGATAAATCCCAGTTTTAAAGATGTCTATCTCTGTTGCCACAAAAAAATCAAGTAAGAGAAAAGAACGAAACAAAATGTAATAAGTTATTTCTGATTGATGGTAACACTTTTTACATTCCGCTACTCTCGAATCATTCTCACGCGAACAATTTTAGTTTCTCGTTAACATCAACTTTTGATTTATGACGAGAAAAGGGCTTTTTTTAAAGGTTTCCGTAAAATGTCTTAATTTTTCAGTTTTGTTTTTGTGAGTTTTACATTTTTGAGATGTATAAATGATACTTACGGTGTTAATTGCGGTATTAAAAAAAATGAAAAATGTTTGCAGAAGTATTGTGGAATTTAATCACCGTTCCGAGGGAAAAAATATGCAAACATTTGGACATTTATCTTGTAAGCAATTTGTTTTCGAAACAAATTTTGTAGCAAAACTGTTGTGATGCTTTTGGATTTTCGGGAATGAGGTTAAGTAAAATAAACATTTGAGATAGTTTATACAATTACGAATGTCGTAAAATAAATAAATAAAATTAATCAAAACAGTATTTTTTCCGCATTAAACTGAATATATAATAAAGGTTCTAATAAATGAGAAAGAAAGCAGCAAGAAATTGAACTGAAACAGTTAATTTAAATTCAGAGTAAAGACTGATGAAACAGAAGAATTTTTTGGTCGAAAAAAACAAACAAGCCCTTTTGTTTCATCTAGCAGAACTGTCATTTTTTAACTATAATCATTATACATATTAAATGTTACATAGATTTTATAAGATTTAACATTTGATAAGTGCAGTTATTTTTTATTATTTTCGATTTAAATATCTTATTTTGTTACATGAAAACAGAAAAGCATGCCATAAGTCAAATGAATTTTTTTCAACCATTCGCGTATTACACGATAACTCTCAGTTGTAAAGAAATCTATCTCCGTTGCCACAATAAAAAAACTTAAGAAAGAGAAAAGAATGAAATAAAATGTAATAAGTTACTTCTGATTGAAGGCAACACTTTTTACATTCCGATACTCTCGAATCATTCCCACGTGAACAAGTTTAGTTTCTCGTAAACAACAGCTTTTGATTTATAATGAGAAAAAATGATTTAGTTTTAAAGGTTTCCGGAGAGTGTCTTAATTTTTTTGCAGTTTTTTTTTGAGCCTCACAGTTTTTTGGAGATGCATAAATGAAACTTACAGTGGTTAATGTCACTATTTGAAAAAAGGAACGAAGAATTTTTGCAAAATATTACAGATTTAAATCACTGTTCAGAGAAAAAAAATTATTATGTAAATGTTTGGAACTTTTTCTTGTAAGCAATTAATTTTGCTGAACAGGCATAATTGTTTTGATGCTTTTGGATTTTCGTAAATAAGGTTAAGTAAAATATACATTTAAGATAGTTTATACAAATGCCATGAAAATAAATAAATAAAACTAATCAAGACATTATTTTTTTTCAGCCCGATTCTTGAAATATTATAAAGATTCAAATAATTAAGAAAGAAAGCAGCAAGAATTTGCACAGAAACATTTAATTTAAATTCAGAGTAAAGGCTAATAAAACACAAGTATTTTTGAAAAAAAAAACAGTTGTTTTATCAAGTAGGACTAGTATATCTTAACTATATCCATCTTGCATATTAACTGTATGCATAAATTTTACATGTTTTTAACATTCGATAAATGGAGTTATTTTTTATTACTTTAGATTTAAATATCTTGTTTGCTACATGAAAACAGAGGAGCATGTGATAAATCAAACAAAATTATTTCAACCCTCCGAGTCTTACACGATAAAGCCCAGTTGTAAAGAAATTTATCTCTGTTACCACTAGAAAACTTAAGAAAGAGAAAGGAACGAAATAAAATGTAATAACTTACTTCTGATTGATGGTAACACTTTTTACATTCCACTACTCTTGTATCATTCTCACGTGAAAATTTTTAATTTCTCGTTAACAGCATCTTTTGATTGATGACGGGAAAAATGCTTTAGTTTTAAAGATTTCCGGTAAGTGTCTTAATTTTTCAGTTTTTTTTTTGTGAGTCTCACATTTTTGAGATGTATAAATGAAACTTAGTGTGGCCAATGATGCTATTTAAATAAAAAAGAATGTAGAATGTTTGCAAAATATTACAGATTTTAATCACCGTTCCGAGAAAAAAATATTATGTAAATGTTTGGACATTTGTCTTATAAGTTATTAGTTATCTGAAAAAATTTTGTAGTATAATTATGGTGATGTTTTTGGATTTTTGTGAATGAGTTTAAGTAAAATTTACACTTGAGATAGTTTATACGGTTGCTAATATTACGAAGAAAAAAATACTAAATTAAATTAACCAAGACATTATTTTATTTCTTTCCGCACGTTACAGGATGTGAAATAAAGACAGAAATAATTAACAATGAAAGTAGCTAGACATTGTACTGATATAATATACAACACAAAAATGGCTAATAAAACATGAGTATTTTATGGGGGGAAAAACATGAATACTCGTGAAAGAAAGCCTGTTGTTTTTCGAAGCACAAATTGGCACAGCGCCGCACTAGGAACTAGCACAACGGATAGAGAGGTTTAATGTATTCTGCAATACTGAACGATTAAATTTTTTTTATAAATTATACATTTTTTTGAAAACCAGTATTATTTGAGAGAAAAATTCATTATAAGTTTCTGCAACAATCGAATGAAAAAAGTCGTTCTGTATGACAATCTAAGAAATTTAAAAACAAGATTTTTCTTAGAAAAAAAGTGGTTTCTGCTCCTCAATGCAATCACGCGATGTTTTCGTTTTGATAATATATTCAGTTTTAAATTAAATGTTCACTTTAAATAATATATTCAATCTTTATTGTGCATTAAGACACTATTGCATTAGAAGTAGTAATTTTTATTAATGTTACATAAAAGCTGCAGTAAACCTAAATATTCAAAAAGCAACTTTATTCGATACAAAATACATGTATTTGTTGATTAATTTTATGAATAATTCAATATGAACTTTGAACAACAAAACAGCCTATAGTTTCTTAACTATATTCATTATATATTAATGATTTGTATAGATTTTTTATGTTTTTAACATTTGATAAATGCATTTCTTTTTTATTATTTTCGCTTTAAATATCTTAATTTTTGCATATAAACAGAGAATCATGCAGCAAATCAAACGAAATTATTTCAATCCTTCGGATATTACACGATAAATCCCAATTTTAAAGAAATCTATCTCCGTTGCCACAAACAAAAACTTAAGAAACAGAAAATAAATAAATAAAATGTAATAAGTTACTTCTGATTGATAGTAACACTTTTTACATTCCGCTGCTCTCGTATCATTCTCAAGTAAACAAATGTTTTTTCTCGTTAACACCAACTTTTCATTTATGACGAGAAAAATGCTTTATTTTTAAAGGTTTCCTAGAATGTCTTAATTTTTCAGGGTTTTTTTTTCTTTTTTTTTTATGGTTCTTACATTTTTGGGATCTACAAATGAAACTTACTGTAGTTAATGGAGCTATTTAAAAGAAAAAGAATGAAGAATGTTTGCAAAATATTACAGATTTTAATCTCTGCTCCGAGAAAAAAAATAATGTAAATGTTTGGATATGTTTCTTTTGTAAGCTATTAATTTTCTGAGCAAATTTTGTAGCATAATTATTGTAGTGCTTTTGTATTTTCGTAAATGAGGTTAAATAAAATATCCATTTGAGATACTTGTTGACATAATTTCTAATGTCTTAAAAATAAATAAATAAATGAATTAAATTAATCAAGATATCATTTTATTTTTTATTCAGCACGATGCAGGATCTATAATAAAGACTGAAATAATTAAGAAAGAAATTAGCAAAGTATTGAACTGATATAATACACAACACTAAATCCACAATAAAGCCTAATAAAACATGAGTATTTTTTGGATGGAAAGACATAAATACTCGTCAAAGAAAACCTGTTGTTTCGTGAAGCACGAATCGGCGCAGCGCCACAGTTGGAACTAGTACAGCAGATAGAGAGGCTTAATGTATACTTGAATACTGAAGTATTAAAATTTATTTATAAATTCTACATGTCTTTTTGAAAACCAGTATTATTTGAGAGAAAACTTTATGATAAGTTTCTACAGCAATCGAAAGAAAAAATGCGTTTTGTAAAACTATCTACGAAATTTATAAACAGGATTTTTTCTTAAAAAGAGGGGCTTATCCCCCTAAATGCAACCACATAATGCCTTCGTTTTGATAACATATTCCATTTTAAATTAAATGTTCCCTTTAAGTAATGTATTCAATGTATATCTTGTATAAAGACATTATTGTACTCGATGTAGAAATTTTTAATAATTTTATATCAAAGCTGCAGAAAACCTAAATATTCCCAAAGCAATTTTATTGAACTCAAAATACATGTACACGTTAATTAATTTTATGAATAATTCAATATATCCTTTGAATATCAAAACAGCCTATAGTTTCTAAACTATATCCATTATACAAATTAATTATTTGCATATATTTTATATGTTTTTAACATTTGATAAATGCATTCTTTTGTTATTAATTTTCGATTTAAATATCTCAGTTTTTACATGAAAACAGAGGAGCATGTCATAAATCAAAAGAAATAATTTCACCATTTCGCGTATTACACGATAAATCCCAGTTGTAAAGAAATCTATCTCCGTTGCCACAAAAAAACTTAAGAAAAGAGAAAAGAATGAAATAAAATGTAATAAGTTACTTCTGATTGATCCCAACACTTTTCAGATTCCGCTACCCTCGAATCATTTTCACGAGAACAATTTTAGTTTCTCGTTAACAGCAGCTTTTGATTTATGACGAGAAAAATGTTTTGTTTTATAGGTTTACGGAAAATGTCTTAATTTGTCAGTTTTTTTCACATTTTTGAGATGCATAAATGAAACTTACTGTGGTTAATGACGCTATTTTTTTTAAAAAAAGAATGAAGAATGTTTGCAAAATATTACAGATTTTAATCATTGTTCCGAGAAAAAAATAATTATATAAATATTTGGAGCTCTGTCTTGTAAGCAATTAATTTTCTGAACAAATTTCGTAGCATAATTATTGTGATACTTTTGGATTTACGTGAATGAGGTTAAGTAAAATCTACATTTTAGATAGTTTATACAATTACTAATGTCATGAAAATAAATAAATAAAATTAATCAAGAGATTATATTTTCAGCATAAAAGTGGATATATAATAAAAATTCAAATAATTAAGAAAGAAATCAGCAAGAAATGGAACTGAAACACTTAATATAGATTCAGAGTAAAACCTAATGAAACACGAGAATTGTTTTGACGGAAAAAAATCCCCGTTGTTTCATCATGCAGGACCGGCATTTCTTAACTGTATTCATCATATATATTAACTGCATGTAGAAATTCGATATGTTTTTAACATTCGAAAAATGCAATTTTTTTTTATTATTTTCGATTTAAATACCTCAGTTTTTACATAAAAATAGAAGAGAATGTCATAAAACAAATGAAATTAATTTAACCCTTCGCGTATTACACGATAAATCTCAGCTTAAAGAAATCCATCGCCGTTGCTACAAAAATAAATAAATAAATAAATAAATAAATAAAAATAAAGAGAAAAAAATGAAATAAAATGTAATAAGTCATTTCTGATTTATGGTAACGCTTTTTTACATTCCACTACTCTCAAATCACCACATGAATAACTCTGGTTTCTCGTTAACAGCAACTTCTGATTTATAACAAGTAAAATACTTTAGTTTTAAAATTTTCCGGAGAGTGTCTTAATTTTTCAGGTTTTTTCAGAGTCTAACATTTCTGAGATGTATAAATGAAACTTGCAGTATTTAATGGCGCTATTTAAAAAAAAAGAATGAAGAATGTTTGCAGTTTTTTTTTTTTTGCCGTTGCTACAATAAATAAATAAATAAATAAATAAATAAATAAAAATAAAAATAAAGAGAAAAAAATGAAATAAAATGTAATAAGTCACTTCTGATTGATGGTAACGCTTTTTTACATTCCACTACTCTCAAATCACCACATGAATAACTCTGGTTTCTCGTTAACAGCAACTTCTGATTTATAACAAGTAAAATACTTTAGTTTTAAAATTTTCCGGAGAGTGTCTTAATTTTTCAGGTTTTTTCAGAATCTAACATTTCTGAGATGTATAAATGAAACTTGCAGTATTTAATGGCGCTATTTAAAAAAAAAGAATGAAGAATGTTTGCAAAATATTACAGAGTTTAACTACTGTTCCGAGAAAAAAATATTTATGTAAGTATTTGGACATTTCTCTTTTAAGCTATTAATTTTCTAAACAAATTTAGTAGCATATTTAATGTGATGCTTTTGAATTTTCGTGAATGAGCTTAAGTAAAATGTATATTTGTGATAGTTTATACAATTGCTAATGTCATGAAAATATATAAATAAAATTAATCAAGATATTATTTTATTTTTTTCAGCACGAAACTGGATACATAATAAGTAACAGTTAAATGATGATGATGATATTCAAATGATTAAGAAAGAAATTAGCAATACATTTTGCTGGTATAATACGCAACACTTTATATAAATTCAAAATAAAGACATGAATACTCGTGAAAGGCAGCCTAGAAGTAGCACAGCAGTTAGAGAGGCTTACTGTATACTGCAATACCGAACTATTAAAGTTTATTTATAAATTCTGCATATCTTTTTTGAAAACCAGTATTATTTAAGAGAAAAATTCATGATAGTTTCTGCAACAATCGTAAGGAAAATGTCTTTCTGTATAACTATCTACGAAATTTATAGACAAGATTTTTCTTAGAAAAAAAAAGTGATTTCTCCCCCTCAATACAACGACATAATGTTTTTGTTTTGATAATATATTCAGTTTTAAAATAAATGTTCACTTTAAATAATACATTCAATCGATATCATGCATAAAGACACTATTGTATTGTATTCTATGTAGAAATTTTTATTAATTTTATATCAATGCTACAGTAAACTTATTATATTCCCAAAGCAGCTTTATGCAACTGAAAACACATGTATATGTTAATTAATTTTATGAATAATTCAATATGACCTTTGAATAACAAAACAGTCTATTGTTTCTTAACTGTATCCATGATACATATTAATTATTTGCATGCATTTTATATGTTTTTAACATCTGATATTTCTTTTTTATTATTTTTGATTTAATTTTCTTAGTTTTTACATGGAAATAGAGGAGAATGTCCTAAATAAAACGAAATTATTTCAACCCTTCGCATATTACACGATAAATCCCAGTTGTAAAGAAATCTATCTCCGTTGCCATAAAAAAACTTAAGAAAGAAAAAAGAATGAAATAAAATATAAGAAATGAGTTCTGATTGATACTAACACTTTTTTACATTCCGCTACTCTCGAATAATTTTCACGAGAACAATTTTAGTTTCTCCTTAACAGCAACTTTTGGTTTATGACGAGAAAAATGTTTTGTTTTAAAGGTTTCCAGAGAGTGTCTTAATTTTCCAAGTTTTTTCTAAGTCTCACATTTTTGAGCTGTGTAAATTAAACTTACAGTGGATAATGGCGCTATTTAAAAAGAAAGAATGAAGAATGTTTGCAAAATATTACATATTTTAATCACTGTTTCAAGAAAAAAATAATTATGTAAACATTTGGAACTTTCTTTTGTAAGCAATTAGTTTTCGAAACAAATTTTGTAGCAGAATTGTTGTGTTGGTTTTGGATTTTCGTGAATGAGGTTAAGTAAAATATACATTTGAGATAGTTTATACAATTACTAATGTCGTAAAAATAAATAAATAAAATTAATAAAAACATTATGTTTTCGCATTAAATTGAATATATAATAAAGATTCAAATAACTAAGAAAGAAAGCAGCAAGAAATTGCTATGAAACACTTAATTGAAATTATAAAAGCTAATAAAACGCAAGTACTTTTTAGACGGAAAAAAACTTGTTATTTCATTAAGGAGGCATTTCTTAACTATATCCATCATACATATTAACAGTATGGATAAATTTCATATGTTTTTAACCTTCGATAGATGCGGATATTTTTTATTATTTTCGATTTAATTTTCTTAGTTTGTTACATGAAAACAGAGGAGCATGTCATAAACCAAACGAAATTGTTTCAGTCCTTCGCGTATTACACGATAAAACCCAATTGTAAAGAAATTTATCCCCGTTGCCACAAAAAATCTTAAGAAAGAGAAAAAAATGAAATAAAATGTAATAAGTTACTTCTGATTGATGGTAACACTTTTTACATTTCGCTACTCTCGAATCATTCTCATGTGAACAATTTTAGTTTCTCGTTAACAGCAGCTTTTGATTGATGACGAGAAAAATGCTTTAATTTTAATGGTTTCCGAAAAATGTCTTAATTTTTCAGTTTTTCTTTTCTTTCTTGAGAGTCTTACATTTTTGAGATGCATAAATGAAACTTCCTGTGGTAAATGACGCTATTTAAAGAAAGAATGAAGAATGTTCACAAAAGGTTACAGATTTTATTCAATGTACCGAGAAAAATATAATTATGTAAATATTTGGAACTTTCTCTTGTAAGCAATTAATTTTCTGAACAAATTTCGTAGCATAATTATTCTAATGCTTTTGGATTTTCGCAAATGAGGTTAAGTAAACTATACATTTGAGATAATTAATACAATTGCTAGTGTCAGGAAAATAAATAAAGAAAATTAATCAAGACATTATTATTTTTTAGCACAAAAACTGAGTATGTAATATAGATTCAAATAATTAAAATAGAAAGCAGCAAGAAATTGCATTGAAACGCTTAATATAAATTCACAATAAAAACTAATGAAACACCAGTATTTTTTGGACACCGCTTCCCCCCCCCCGTATTATTTCCTCAAGCAGGACCGGCAGAGCGTTGCGATAAATCCTGGCACGGAAGTTTGTGGGGCCCAATATATATGTCTATTAAAATTTATTCATAAATTATAGATATCATAGAATATTACATAATATGAATAACAAAATGTGCAAAAAATAGCATTAATTTCAGATTTAATGTGAATAATTAATTTTAATTTCGCAAAATCTTTTATTTTTTACCAATATTCTTAATAATCTTTATGCATTCATAATTACTTTTAGGATATCAAAAATTATATATTCCCTGACAAATATGCCAACTTTACATATAAGAAATAAAATTAATACATTTTTCTCGAGAAGAAAGTTAAAAAACAAATCTAGAACAACAATAATACTTATTTATACAGAGGAAATGTTATTTTGAAGTGCATAATTTACACGCGATAAATATTCTGATAATTGTTCAATTGAAAAAAAAGATATATTATTTGGCCACTAATAAGATCCCAATTGGCTTTGACCAGTGTAATTACCCCATTTGCCCGAATGTTACGCCGGCCCAGATTACTCTAAAAAGATTTTAAAATATGAAATGCAGCAATTGTAAAAAATAAAAGCTTTGCATTGTAATTGAAATGTCAATATTACGAAAAATATTAACTTTAGAATGAAAATATTGGCAGTGAAATAACAAATATTTTTCGAATTCTGATTAAAAACTGATAAAACAGAATCCTTAATGTTATGGAAAAATTTGATGTCAGTATTACACTAACATTAACAGGAAATGTCGAAGCTATAAATTTTAATTACCAATATTTAGGTATAAGATCAAACATATTGCACTGAGCTAAGACGTTGAAACTGGACTCTTTTTAGAAATTTTTAAAGAAATTAATTGCATTCTACGTAACATTTCTTAAAAAACATATTTATAACTCCTTATTTGTTATCAGTGAAGCCGAAAATATGCTGGCACTCACTAATCTTTTATTTAAAATACATACAAAGATTTACATTCAAATTATTTATAGAGTATAAATCAATAGAAATATCTAGTATAAAAACAAAGCATAAATTATAAGAAGCATGCAAAACATATCACCCATTATGAAATTTATACTTTAAAGGGAATTCCAGCGTTTTCGCACTTTAAAACATGCTTACCTAGAATAAAAGAGAAACACTATGTTAAAATTAAAAGAAAAGAAAATACACTACACATGCGCACACACAAAATTTATTGATACAAAAAAATATATATATATATATATTTATACAGTTTTCTAAAATCGAAATTTCAATTCAAATTCTAAGATATGAGTACATGGTTATAAAAAAAAAAATCCGTATATTTTTTTCTGAATTAATTATTTTGAAAACAGTTGACATAATTCGCATTAGAACAATAGAAATCAGAACAGATGTATTAGTTACTAATTTTTTCACAAAAATAATTCACTGCAATAAGAAGTATGCAAAAGATGACCGCATTCACGAATTTTACTACAGCTCAAACTTGCGCTAATTTAATTAACCGTTTAAACGCCAATGTTCCCAAATGGGAGCATTGCATTATTTGTAATACAAAACATATATTTTCCAACATAATAACGATGTCCTTATTTTTCCTATAAAACATAAGGTTGATTTGAACTTTTGAAAAACAAATACTCATATTTAAGCATTTATCACAGCTATAAGAAAAAGTAAATTCATTAATTTGCAAGAAAAATTTATTATTTCCTTTTATCGTTTTCTCTATATTACTTATATTTGACTGCTAGGAATCTAAATGTTTTTGGAATTTGAGAAAATAGTCAAAAACAATGTACAATAGCATATAAAGAAAAATAATTTGTTATATTTGCATATGTTGTCGATCAATAATGATGTTCCAAAATGCGAAAATTGAAATAAAAACAGCCAAAAAAACTGCAGATTTTTTTGTTATTTTCTAAATTTCTATGCATGAAATAAAACATTTGAAGCTGTCATATAGGAAAAACATTTTGCAATATTAATTCAGCATGTAAACGGTTAATGTATCTAACCATCTCATATAAAATAAAGCTTCCATTGACTATACTTCTTGCAATTTTGATGAAGTTTGGAAATCCAAACTTCATACAAACTTCAAACGCATTTTATTTTTTAAAGTGATGAATGACATAAAATATACTTGAACTAATCAATTAGTTTATTTAAATTATAATATATATATATAGATAACAATATTATGATTTCAAATAATTTTTAAAATTCATATATGCTTAAAAATTGTTGAACATATGCACAAAACAAAGCAACTCTTCAGTATATTAAGCTGTGGCAGTTTATTATTATATGTAATCAATATCTAGTTTTTTATAGAATTATTCAGATTTTTCTAAACTATTTCTTTATTGATCGCTGCTAAATGGAAGTTGTAGGCTGTAGTATTAATTAACTATATAGAAGATTATAATATAAAAATGTCATATTTTCTTTTTTGGTCTTCTTTCTAAACGTTTTGCTACTTAGAACTTTTTCATTGCCCTACTTTAAATACGAAAATAAAAAAGGAATTTAACTAATGTAATGTAAATCAATTTCAAGTATGTTTCACTTGCAAGTATGTTTTCAATAAAACAGACCTTTTTCAATCATTTTCGTTCCAATGCGTATACAAGTAGATGTCTTTCAAAAAAGAATACTGCAAAACAAATTTTGCAGTAGCTAAAACGTAAAAAAAATCAGAGTACATACTTAAATACTCAAATACCTTCTAGAATCATTGTACAAAATAACAAAAGTGGATTTCAAAACATAAAGTTACATAAAAATGTTCTGTACGGATTTTTACTATGAATACAATTATTTTTCTTTGACGATATGTTCTCAATTTTGTGGCATATTTTACAATCCCCATCCCTCTTGCGGACATTTTCAATGTCTACAGTGTCTGTGCTTACATACCTCAGTGAAGAGCAGATTTTGAAGATTTTATTTAATCTATTAATGTAGATGTAAAATCAAATGTCAATGTAAGCCGCTAAAAGCTTGTTCTTCCTTTTGTGAGAAAAAAAAAACTATTGTAATTTTATTTGCAATAACAGAGTTTTCACGGGTTCTCGAATTTCTAGACCAGGTAACATATGAACATGTATACATTTTAAAAAATCTTTTGTTACTGTTTTTAATGTTTATGTTATACCTTTTAGCAATTAATATTATTATATCAGAAAGTGTTTTAAAAAATGACATTCTAGAAGTTGTCAAATTTATTTGTTTTTTTATTCTTAAATATTTATAAAAGAATACAATACACTAATACCTTTTATTGATACTGTATGAAAACAATATTCTTTAGTTTTCTAATTACTTAGCTCTTATCTAGACGTCTAGATAAAGATTGCATCGAGTAGTATTTATTTAATAAGAAGAATCATCTTTCACCGATAAAGAAATAAAGTAATTCCCGTTTTCAGTGCATCATATCTTTTATATTTTATATAACCTCAGAAGTTTTTATGCTGACTAATGGAGTACTAGAATAAATGATACATATTCGTTTTCCGATATCGCTTTCTAGGAAAGTACATATATATTTTCTCAACACTGTTATTTTGATTTGTACGTAGAAACATGCAGTTTGATAAAAAATTCCAAACAGATATTTCAGTATAACTGGATTCAATAATGCATGGTATCAATTTTTTTAATTTGATAACTTATCTATACTTTAGTTACAAACAGTGATTTTTCAAAGACTAACCATAGTAATTAGATACTTTCTTTTATTTTATTTAAAAAATGGTCATTATTAAAATAAGTGTCCATATGATTATATTTATCACGTGATTACATTTCGACCAAAAATGGCCGAATGCTTCAAAAAACAACTAGTGTTATTTTCGTTTTTTTCTGTTGCACGGCAATTTCAAACCATTTAATGTACTACAATTTATAATTAATAATCTATACATATTAAAAATATAATGAATATTTATGTGTTAGATATTACTTCATAAAATTCAGACACGCATACATATATATGTATAGATTTAAATAAATTGTAATAGCTTCACAATAATGTTATTTACATAGAATTTTCACAAAATCCCTTTTGCGTTTCAAAATTGCAGTAGAATAGTAGGGTAAATATATCATAGGCTAGGTGAGAAACACAGCTTATTGCAAAAAGCCTCTACACTATTAAATACCTATAGGAAAAGTTCATGCATTAGGTTGTTTTTAAATATAAGGGCTAGGCCGGTGCATGTTGAAAATAAGGGAAAGTTGGCCCATCCGCTATATTTTTCAAAGTAACCCGTCGATGGCGGTACCATGAAAGTGAATTGTTTCTCAATATGTCTTTTTTCACTCACAACAGCATCAGCAGCCAAGAAGCAAACAAACAAAAATCATTTCAAATTTTCAGTCAGTTAAGATTTTTTTCTTCTTTTTTCACTTATAAATAATCGTTTCTGATTTCTTTCTATTTTTACATATCATTTTGGTGAATACCAATCTTAAAGCCTGCTGTTCAAAGATTATTTTCTATCTGGTGATTTTACAAATATAACCAGAATATTTTAATATGATGACCAAAAACCAAATCGTTATAGGAGCAAGTTGGTTCATTTAATCCCGGGCTCGTTGACCCCGGATTAAATGTTGTTTCATTTAGAATCAAATAGGATTTTTTTTGTTGTTGTTAACTTCATGGTAATTTTTTAGAGCTAAGTTTAGTTACACTTTTTATTACAATTTTATAGAAAAAGAAATTTAATCAAATAGAAAAATTACAATCAAAGAAAAGCTTTAAACTGATGTATCTCGAAAATTTGAAAAATGGACTTGATTTACATCCTTTCTAAATAGTTAATTTTATGTTTCTTTTATTCAATTTTTGTTAGTACACCGAAAATCAAATCTATTCAGAAGACCAACTTACCCCATTCGAAGGCGTAGCTTGGCTCATTGAATTGATGTACTGATGAGCTTCATATCGACACTATTATTTAGTATTTTTCAAATTTTCCCTTACATGGCTATGTTTTAAGATGCGCTAAATGTGCAAAATAAAATAAAATAAAATAAAATAAATAAAAGGTAAGAAAAAGAGCAGATTAACCCTGGTCTACACTACAAGAACATATTATGAAATTCATCTGATCCTGTTATCGACCATATTATGAAGCGCATTTGACTACATAATTGACCATATTATGATCAGAATAATGTTAAATTACGGTTACGTATTTTCTATAAAAATGGCAGAATGACTGGAAAGTTTTCTGCAAAATTTTAATAGTGTTGTCTGTTCGTAAAGAGCCAGGCTTCGCAAAGAGTTTTCTATAATTTTGAAACCAGTCTGACATTTTTTAAAATTATTCACAGAACATGTGAAACTTTAAGCGAATGGAAAAAGAAAGTTGTTTACTAAACAAGCTGATAAGTGTCAGACTTATTGTGCTAAGCCTATACAGTTTCATCCTATTAGAAAAAGACCGATTATACTAGCTCCAAAAAATTACAAACAATAGGCTCTAGTCTCAGTACTAACGGAGCGAAGAATAAGGGAAAGTTAAGTCATTTAGAAGTTTTTTTTCTTTTCTTTTTGTTTCTTATTCACGCCTATTTTTGAATTCCTCTTGGCTGTTTTCTGATAAATTCATGAAGGAATTTTAATTCTAAATGCATGAATTTACCGAAAGAAAAAAGTATTTTTTATTCATTACTTTAAGAATCATCAGTTTTAAACCAGCTTTAACGAGATTTTTTTTTTTTACCTTTATTTCATATATTACAGCTTTCTTTAGGTTTATTTGACCTTAGTCAACTCTTTAATGTGCAGTTTTATTGTTATATTTCAAGATTTATTTTAATATCAATGAATACAAATTTTATTTATGACACAAATAATATTCATCATTTATTTAAAAATTAAATTTTTATATAATTGCCGAGTACAGGCACAAAAATTTAATTTTAGTTCCGTTAAGAGTTTTTATAACCATTATATACGTTATAGAATCCTAGATTTATTTCCTTAAAAAAAAATATATATATATCATGCAAATATTATTTAACGCACATTTATAATTTAGAATGTGGATTTTCAATGATTTAATTATATATTATTTTCCATTAGCTCCTTAAAGATCACTTGATATTTATAAAAACCACAAAGGTACATATTTTTCATAAGATTTCTGAATAAAATATTCAGTTAGTTATACATATGAGACAAAAAAATTATAGATATATTCATATTTGCAGAAACACTATCATGCGGAAATTTTGCTGCTTAATGTCTGCTTTATATCATATAAATTATTACCATACTTGGCTAAATAACAATACCGTACCATCACTGCTGTCATCAGGTTCATCATCTAATTCTGAACCAACATAAGGCAAATTATCTTCGGCTTGACTATCAAATTCATTAATATTCCATTTATCATCGAAATCAATAATTTACTCAGATAATTGTGCAAATCAACACGATTTCTCTGATTTTATATGGAAACGTCAACTAAATTTCTCTAGATTTACAAGTTTTTCCTGGTTCTGCAATACTTTTGAATCTTCAATTTGGATGTATCATGGGCACAAAAAATGGAGAACGATAGCTCAGCCGTATTATCTATGATAATATTATAATTTATTTAGATTAATAAAATCTCAAATTTGAAACTTAATAAGTTTTTGTCTTTGTAAGGTTGAACGCTGCAATAGTATTAAAATTTATTTTATTAATAAATGGTAAATATTTTCCGTTTCATAAATATATAAGATTTTTATTCATTCATATTAAAATAGATCTTGAATATAATATTTAAATTGTAAAGAATATTTTCTAAAGAGAAAGCTCAGATCGAATAAATAAAAAAATACATAATACACGAAAAAATGTTTAAAAAAATCTTGCACGTAAAAGTAAGGAAAAACTGATGAGTATGCTTAAATTAAACATACTTTGTTTTGAAAGTGATTGCGTGTATTTTTAAATTCCAAGCACTTTATTATTTAAAAAAAAAAGAAACGAAAAACCTGATTGAAGTATTTAAAAAAATATATCCGATTAATAACATCAAACTTTCAGATACATTTCTGGTCTCAGTTTTACACCCAAAAACATAGCAATTGCAGGCCTGACTATTGCAGCGATTTTTAATAGAATAGCGTTTTCTCTTTTTTTCATAAATGAATTATTTAAAAGTTATTTATGACATTAACTTAATATTACTGACATCCATGTATAACAGGGGTGCACAACCTTTGGCCCGCGGGCCACAATTATACCACTATTTTTATGCAGAATAATTTTCCTTATAGTAATGACAGAAACTTTGCTATTAAAGAAAAGAAACTAGACTTTTCAAATATTCTGGTGTCAACCGATTTTCTGGTAAAAAGGTTGTGCATCCCTAATGTATAACATTAGACAGGTTTTTCTACATTTACAAGCTGTCATATCTAGAAATTCGCTGAGAAATGTTAAATTTGAGAGTACTTTCTAAATGTCCTTTTGCTGTCACCTAAAAATATAAAATATCATTCAATTGCATACTTTTTGAATAAGAATATCTGCCAATTTAATGCATTTACGAACAGAAAGGAATCCAGAAATATGTCAGAAAGTAACTTCTTTGGATATGAGAAAAGTGTTTAAAAAAAATCACTAAGGCTTGTTTAAGAAGTAATTTATATTTTGTTCTGAAAAAGGCGAAATATGTAATAAATGAAGTTTGTGACAGTACAAATTATTAGTAATTCCGAATTCTGATAGTCTTTACAAGTATATTAAATTATTTTATTCATATGTTTACAAATTGAATATGGGATCATTTCTGTTGTTGATTTATTTATTTTTCATTCATGATTTTACTGGAAAATATTTTTGATTGAAAAAGTAATTTATACTTTATGCTTAATGTTAAATATATTTTTAATTTTTTTAATGTGTTTACTTTCCAAATCAGTGAGATTTATACATATTAATTAAATATTTTAGATTTTACAGTAACTTTTCTTCCCAACCAGTATTTTAAAAGTCAATTTGAGAAGAAATTGTCTTGAAACAAAACCGTCCCAATTTTAGTTTATATATATTTACTTAGAATATAAACATATAAGCAAACACTTAGCGCAAATACAAATATATTGTACCAGTTTTCGTTTATTTTTTTCTTCTACAACTGGTACTGTAATAATGTCACGTAGGCATAAATCTTTTGTAGGTAGTAATAATTATAATTATTACAAGAAAAATGCTAATCTACAACACATAATATTGAGCGTCCCAAAAAGCCACTGAAAACATTTAATTACAATCAAAGCTTTCAAACTTAATCCAAAAGGCCCTGAAAAAATAACCATCCAAGAACGATTTTTCTAAAATAAATGTTTTTTTCAGTGACTCAAATATGTAAATGTACAGTCAATGCAAAAAAAAAAAAAAAAAATCTTGAAGTTTACGTTTTTAGACGTTTTGTTAAATAATCTAAAAATATACATGAGGAATAACTCCGAAACTCAAGATATATAAACAAAATAGTACTAATCACATATTTTCGCGAAGTTTTTTTCCTGAAGTTCCATAGGGGACAGCCAACAAACTGAAAAAGAACGAAGATCTTTTGGATAACCCTATCAAAACTAATGTATCAAAAGCAGCGTTCGAACGGAAAATTATGATTAAATGGCTTATAATAGTAAACTGTGTTCATTTTAGGAATATAGCATGTATACTCGTAGAGAAAATAAGATTTTTATAAAAACAGTCCCAAATTTCGCCAACTTTTTTGTTTAATATTTTCAGAGTTCTAAAATAAAAACAATTTTTTTTACAGAAAATATGATCAACAGCATTGCACATAACACCCTGCAATCAAAATTACAAAATATTTATAATTGCATGAGAAATAAACAGATTTACTAAATAAGGTTTCAGTGCGCATGCGTGATCTCAATTAAAATATAATTTGCATAATGTGTTAGCTAAATGTATCAAACAACTTTTGTGAAGGTCTCAAAAACATAGATTGAAAATTCTCAAAATTATCGTCTATAGCATAACATCAAAGTCCGTTTTTTTTCAAAATGAAACAAAAAGAACAGCAGCTGTATCCAAATATAGCAGTACGTGTAATATTCTGTAGACGCTAATCAATGGAATATGGATACAGCCCCTCATCTTTTTCATTCATTTTGAGAAAAACGAATTTCAATTTCATTCTTTTGACGATAATTTTCAAGCTATGTTTTTGAGGTTTTTACGAAAGAGACTATACATTTAGCTAACACATTATGGAAATTATATTTTGCGCATAGATCACGCATGCGCACTGAAACTTTATTTAGTAAGCCTGTCCATTTCTTATGCAGTTATTAATATTTTTTAATTTTGATTGCAGTGTGTTATGTGCAATGTTCTTTGTCATGTTTTCTGAAAAAAAAAAATTGTTTTTTATTATGTTTTATAGAACTCTGAAAATTATAAGCAAAAACCTTGGCAAAATTTGGAAACGTTTTTATAAAAACCTTAATTTCTCTTCGAGCATACAAGCTATATTTATAGAAATGAACACAGTTAATAACAATAACCCACTTAATCATAATCTGCAGTTTGAACGCTTTTGCAGCATTAGTTTTGAAAGGATTATCCAAAAGATTCTCGTTCTTTTTCAATTTGTTGATAATCTCCTATGGGATTTCGGGGGAAAATCTTCCCGAAAATATATGACCTTTACTATTTTGTTTACATACCTAGAGTTTCAGATTAATTCCTTATGTATATGTCTTGATATTTAACAAAATGCCTAAAATCGCAAGCGTCAAGATTTTTTTTTTTTTCACTTTTTATCAAATATTATTTTTATCAAAAATTTCATCAAAGTTGTTTTAAATTGTTTTTGCATGCTTTGAATAATAGACATTTTTAATTAAGACTTGGTGTTTTTTTTCTGTTAGTTTTTGAAACAAACTTGAAAAATTTTTATAACAAAATGTCGTATTTTTATTTCTCTGTCATAATAGTGGGGCTGATTCTCGTACGACTCATTCCGTTAATTTTGCGTAAGTTCGTTATTATATAAATAAATAACACTTATAGTCGTTGTCTGAACTGTCAGTGTATCCATATACAATAGCGCAAAAACAATCCAAATGAAATAGTTCGGAATTTAGTATAAATAATAACTGAAGAACTTTGTCGAGTCACTACAAATTTAATGAAAATTGAATCAAAAACTAAACAAAGATATTAATGAAAGTTTTATTTCATTGTATTAAACCGTATATCATGTAATTCCTTTAATGTTATCCTGTGATAGGTGATGATTCCAGGTAGCCATGATAATTACTTTCTATTTGATATGAAGCCATATTATTTCCATAATACGGAATTTAGTATACATAATGGCAATAAATTGTGTATTTACTCATTTTTGCATAAGATGAAATAGCTATTTAACCAAGATCTGAATATTTAAAAAAAAAAAAAAAAAAAAAAAAAAAGTTACAGTATAATCTTATTTGCCGCGTTAGACGTACAATTTCAGGCTTTTATGAGATAGAATCATTTCAAGTCGAGATGTTTTGTTCCACTGTTTAAAAAATACTTAGAAAAAAATTACTCTTCAAAAGTACTAAATGTGAATTAAATTAAGGTAAAATAAAATTGGTTCTTGAAATCAGGAGAACGAATAAAGAATTTTTTAAATAGAATTTTCTGTCGATCTTTAAATACATCAAGAGGCAAAAAATGAAGCAAACTAACCTTTACTTCCGGTAGGTTTTATTTATGGCGAAACAAAGTTTATTTTATATATATAACATTAATACAGTTTATATATATTTTCAGAAAGAAACCTCCTTTCGTCTTCTAATTGTTGTTGTCTTATCTAGACGTCTGGGTAAAGATTGCCGTGTATGTATACTTTTATGACTGGGAGAATCATCCTCTATCGATAGGGCAAAATAAAATAACTCACCTATTTTCTTTTGTTACATAACTTCGGTAGTTTTTATGGTAACTAACGGTGTAATTAAATAAATGATGCATACATATTCGTTTTTCGATATCACCATGTAGGAAAATGATATGTATTACTTCTTCTCCGGAGCTATGTTGGTTTATACATAAAGAAGAAGCATACAGTTTCATGAAATATTAGAACAATTTATATTTCAATATAGAGGGTGTTTCAAAAATGACCGGTATATTTGAAAAATTAATAAAAATTAGAGGGGCAGCGTTAGAAATACACCGTTTGTTGCAATATGTTTGGGACAACAGTAAATTTTCAGGTATACAACTTTTGAAATTATTTTAAAATTTCAACAACTGATGGCGCTGCAGGCAATTTGAAAGCCATAGTAGAAAACGCGATCTGTGAGTTTGCCATTCTGTAATCTTCTGTTCCTGCCCGCGAAGACACTCGCAAGCTAAAGCTATTCCTATGGGGAGGCATTTTTGTAATAACTATTTCGCATTTTGACATTTTTAAATAATTTTTTTGCATTGCATGACTGAGGTCCTTCTCAAGATCACTGCTTGATTACATTTTCGATTTTGATCGCAGATATTTTTTATAAAGTTATTTTCACTTTCGAAACCGGTTTTGGAAGTAAAAGTAACTTTATAGAAAATAACTGCGACCAAAATTAAAAAAATTAACCAAGTTAGCGATCTTGAGAGGGACATCAGCTATGCAATGCAATGCAAAAAAAAAGTATTTAAAAATGCGAAAGAGTTATTACAAAAATGCCTCCCTTTAGGAATAGCATTAGCTCGCGAGTGCCTTCCCGGGCAGGGACAGAGCCAGAATGGCAAATTCACAAATTGAGTTTTCTACTGTAGCTTTCAAATTGCCTGCAGCAAATTTTAACTTCGAAACCTGTATGTCTGAAAATGTATTGTTGTCAGAAACATATTGCAACAAACGGTGTATTTCTAACGTTGCCCGTTTAATTTTTTATTGAATATTCAAATATACCGGTCATTTTTAAAACGCCCTGTATATGTTGTGTTTATTAATACATACTTATTTAAAGTTGTCACGAATTTTATTTATTTATCGGCTTGCCAATTATTTTATATAAAAGATCTCGGAAACTGAATGCGCATGTTTTTTTAATTAAAAAAAATGAAAGGTTTTAAATGGTAAATAAATTTTTTATTATGGCTTCATAATTTTAAGTATATTCTTTTCTCATATTAAATACAAATGTGTTAGATCAAGACGTACAAACCCTTATTTAGTAGTACTAAATGCTCATGCTTATTATTAATCTAAAATAATCAGTACTAATTTCGTGTGTGACCGTACCTTCGAACCGAATACCCCACTCTCTAGAGCAGCGGTACCAAATCTATGGGTCATATCCCACTAGTGGGTTACAGGCGAAATTTTTTTTTCCAAGCCCCTTCGTCGTTCCAAGCCCAAACTCGTACTCTGATTGGTTGTTGCTCTCGGCACTGTTTTCACGTAACTTGGCGATAACCATACTTGGTGAAAAATACTTCGCTCGTAAGTGAACGAGTAAACCTAAAACCTAACCTACTCATTCTTATTATTCCTTCATTTTGTGCTCTTGTGTATTATTATCTTGTGTTATTTTATAAAATGGATAATGGTTTACTTATTAATAAACGGAAAAAGTTACTTTGTACTCGGTTCGGAAGGAAATCAAAATCCTCGGCGGAAGCATCTATCGCTACGCCAAGTATGATTATCGCCAAGTTATATGAAAACAGTGCCGAGAGCAACAACCAATCAGAGTGCGAGCTTCGGCTTTGAACGACGGAGGTGCTTGGAAAAAAAATTACGCAGGTTACAGCTGCTGTTTTAGTGGATTGCCGAAACAATGGATTTTTTTACAAAAATATGTTTTGCATATCATCTGTTAAAAAAATACAGCAATTTCAAAGGCAAAATAATGTTTCAAGGGAAATTACTTAATTTCCACATGAAGAAATATACGAGCAGAATATCCAGAAAAATATAAATGAGCTTTGAGTTCCTTGATGGAGTTCAACACAATATACTTATATTTTTTGTATTTGGCTGTTTTTGAAAAACAAGTATAGAAAAAAAAACTGTGTTGAAAGTGAATTAAGGTTTAAATTAACCAGTTTTAATTCTGTTATAGATGCTTTTATCGGTAAAAATCAGTGCCAGAAAACGCACTGATTATAAAATTGCTTTGATAGAAAATAAATGTATTTTTTATTATCTTTCTAGTTTGTGTGTTGTGTTAATTATTGTTTTACTTACACACTATGGAATTACGAATTGTTGTTTTTGTTGATAGTGTTACTTTACACGAAAATTTTGCCTATTTCATAAGATAGGATAGGATAGCTGATAGCTTATAGATCTCACTTAGCAATTTCCAATCTGATATACTCCATTACATTAATTGGGTCGCGAAATTTTTTTTTTTTTTTTTGCTTACAGGTGGGTTGCGAATCAATAAAGTTTGAGAACCGCTGCTCTAGAGGAATGGAAGAAAAATAAATAAAAAATTTATACCAGACACATTTAAAAGCAAAATTACACAAATTGATGACACTGAAAAGTGGGAAGGTTTGGGCTCGGGGCGATGGAGCTACGGAACAACCCCATTACGTCTCGCTTATTAGTCTTATATATTAAATTCATGAGAACTACAAGGCATATCTGTTTCGCATGATGTTAGACCTTTGAATTGTTCGCCGAATCTACGTGAAATTTTTGCAGTTTCTTTACTACATGTTATTAACTATAACTTAATTCAATAATAAAATTAACCGCTTTATGTGTCGTGAAATTGCTATCAGTGAATGTCGTATGCTAACAATGGCGGATTTAAGGAGGCTGGATCGAGTTGCAGAACTGGATCGAGCCACACTTTTTTTTCCAGGTTCCACACTTTTTTTCCATAGCCGAATACTTTTGAATGCCCATGTAAAGAAACTATAAATGATACACACTTTATTTTCAATATCGAACATGTCATTGTGAACCGCAAAACTGCGGCAATAGAAGTATATTTATGCGAGTTGAACATTGACAGTTATACATGGAGTTATACATGGACAGACAAACTCAATTATTTACAGTTTTCAATTAGAATTAATAAGTATTAAAACATAGAATTTCATAACTTAATTTCGCAGATAATATGGCATTCAATATGTCGATACAATGTTAACCGATTAAAGTTCAGAAAGCACCTTTGCTTAAATGTGGTATCGTAGAAGAAATGACGAGATATGAAGTATTTAGAAATAAGGTAAAATAGTATTAAATAATTAAGTAGTAAAAAAGTATCTTTAGAAATTATATTTTTTTATCATAATAAATTATTAGATGCTTAACCTGGCAAAATCACAGAGCAAAAATTACTTTTGAAGTTTATTTTTATTTATTTATTTATTTATTTTGCTAATTGTTTTGTTCTTAAAACGACTGGAAAACACAGACATATACAGGGTGTCCCCTCTCAACGGTGGCCAATGGCTAATTTCTAAACCGTTAGTCATAGACATATAGTTCCAATTACAAAAATGCTTTTAAAAAGGTAAAGAATTGTTTTCCAATCGATTTAGCTCAAAATAAAATTTTATAAAAAAATTACGAAAATTAACTTTTTATACGGTCCCCCGATCCTATAAGTGATATTTAGTTAAATTTTCCCATTATTCTAACAAGTGAGAGAAAAAAGGTCCCATTCACATAACATTAAAATTGACAGAGTTATAAAGCTTTAAATTTCATGACTTAAACCACTTTTCTGTAGCTAAATACGGATGAATTGGACTAAGCTTTAAGGGAAAGTTCACTAAGTGTTTAAAGTATTATAAAGGGCGTCTGTTTTCAACGCTGTCTAATAGCTAATTCTTTGCCACAGACATATAGTTCTAATTTCTAAAAGGTTTTAAATGAGATAAAGAAATATTTTAAAAGCAATTTAACTGAATATGCTACCACCGTATGTTTTACGGTAATTTTAATTTTTATTATTAAACTTCTAGATTGGTGAAACCGTGAAAAATGTGAAAACGTGAATTGACGTGAAAAATGATAAATGATTGAAATCGTGAAACGTGAGTTTTAAAACGTGATGTAACGACAAAACATGAGTTGAAACGTGATGAAACGAATTGAAAACGTGAGTTTTAAAATTCTCTTTATCGTGAAAATCAAATTTTGGGAAATCGCAATTTTATTTTAAAAGGTGTGGTATTTTGATAAGCCTTTATTTTGCTTAAAACGTTCGTACTTATTTTTCCCTTGCTCAAAATTTCTATTCAAATTTTAACTCACTTCCAAATATCCGATTGAGGTTCAATTTGCACACTTATTTATATCCAACGACAGTATAATATTAATGCAATTTTAAGTGCGTATCATTTATTTATTTTATAGGATTACATCAAATTCTGTTAGGTTAAGTAATCTAATAGAATAGTAAATATATGTCATTTTGTAACGATTTGTGATTGTTGCTTTTCATAAATTAAATTAACAAACCTTCTGTTATTTTTTTACTTATAATTTTAATACAAATTTTCCTTTAATATATAATCATCAACATAAATTTAAAAATAATATTGTAAAAATTATTTTATTCTCAATGTTAAATGTTGAATTTTATATCTTGCGTTTATTTTTATTTCCAGTAAATTTGTGACTGACCCCTAATTTGCAGCAAAAAAGATGCTTCAACTTTAAACAGCTATTACTCTGTCAATTTTAATGTTATGTGAATGGGACCTTTTTTCTCTTACTTGTTAGAGTAGTGGGAAAAATTTACTAAATATCACTTATAGGACCGGGATACCGTATGAAAAGTTAATTTTCTTAATTTTTTTAATAAAATTTTATTTTGAACTAAATCGCTTGAAAAACAATTCTTTACCTTTTTTAAAGCATTTTTGAAATTAGAACTATATGTCTATGACTAACGGTTTAGAAATTAGCCATTGGCCACCGTTGAGAGGGGACACCCTGTATATTTTTTTCCGAGAGCTTGAAATGATTAAATATTCATATCTTCTTATTTTAAAAGAACGCAATTATAAAAAAAAACACCACATTCTTTTTGCGTTGAAATAAATTATTCATTACGACATCAAAAATTGTTTCAAGAAATTCTTCCAAATTTGTCTTTTATTAATGAATAAAAAAAGCCATATTGAATAAAAACAGATAGTCAAAAAAGAAAAAAATACGTTAAACTTGCCCAGGAGTTTTTAAGTAAACCTTCAGAGGCCAATTTTCTATTATAAATTGTTCTACACTTTTCCAAATGATGCTACAGTTTTATGTTAAAGTACTTTTAAGAGTTTTCTAAAAGATGGTAAATTTCTACTGGCTTTAAGCCAAATTTGGTCACGCTAGTTCATCGATACATCAGGTCTTTTTATCAACATTTTCTAAACATTGTATCTCCATTTGGAAGAAAAAAATCAATATAATGTAAGTGAATTATTAGAAGTCTATTTTGTCATTAAATTATTTATTTATAGTTTTAAAATTAATGAATGGTGCTCTAGACAAAGAATTTAAATAATGAAAATAAACTGAAGTTATTGCGTGATACGATTTTTAAAACTCTATCGATATTATAAACTAAAAATATGTTCGTAAGAAAAATTCACATCATAATGGTTGTGGCAACATTGATTAATAAATTTCGCTTTTAGTAAACATTTTTTTAAATTTTAAACATTGCAGACTTTCATTTTTTGCGCCTCTAATGAAAAAAAATGGTCTTTCACATGCAATTTATTTGAAAACTTTCTTTTCTTTTAAAAAATTTTTAAAGAATGATTTTTTTTAATTTATCTCTATCACATGCAGTTCGATTACAAAAGATGAACTCGTTTGCACTTAAAATAATATAAATAGTAGAACACTTGTTTTTCGACAATATTCTGTAATGGAATTAAATTTTCTCCAATAAATAAGTAAAGTAAACCCACAAAAAGATTAAAATCTTTACGATAAAAGTATATTACAAAAACATTATGTATGGCATTTAACTAATCTATATGCAAAACTAATCTATATGCAAGAAATTCAAACTGAAAAGACACCGCCGGGTGTTTAACTTCCCCAGTAACAACACTGAAGTCACTTGTAATAAAACAATTGGTTTCCAGCAGCTTTTTGATTGACAAAGACTTTTTTAGAATCAATTATTATGATGGAGTTCTTTTTAGATAGTTTTGGGGCCACTTATTTTAATCATTAAATACCGCATTTACACAAGAATTTTGGAAAAAATTTCTATTTATATGAAGAAAAGTTTTTACTTATTTTAAAATAAATTTGTTTTTAAATTCAGGTGCTATTCAGTAATTTCACTAATATACGAATAAAATTTTTTTGCCCTTAAAATGTTTTACTATAAAGTATGTTGTAGAATTTTGCAGTGTTTAGCATTTTGACTGAGCAGATGAAGGTTAGCTAGATAATAATCTGAAGAAATATACGTTCTCTTAATACAAAATTAACTATTGGAATTTCTTTTATATAACCTTTCCCTTCATTTGTTATTTACACACACTGTTCTGTAACTTGAAAAAAAAATTTACAATACGCTGATTTTGTTGAAAGACTGTTTATTATGAGAAGTGTTTACGACACCTATCTTGCTTAAAGGAAGACTGAATTATTCGTTTACTTCTTAAATGTTTTACATTAAAGCTGTATATGATCTAACGTGGATAATATGTAAGTTCCTTTTGTTTCATATAAAAGCTGAACTGTTGATATTGTCTTGCTAACCTAATTGTATATATTGACTTCATTGCGAAAAATGGAGGGGGGGGGGGCTGAGAACTATAATTCCCATTTCTTCATAAATGAGTTTTTTGGGGGGCAGATTATAAACAACAGATTGTTTTAGTTTTAACACATTGAATTTTACGAGGCAATACATTTTTACTTCTAATATTCTCGATTTTGTTCACATTTATCATTATTCCTTCTTGAAAATATTGTTTTATTGACATCGTTGGTTTGCATTCATACAATGCTAAAAAGCATTTTTTTTATATATGGCAGTTTGAAGTTACGAGGATTTAATAATACACTGAAAATTTAAATCTTAAATTATTATCCAATGTTTACGTGATGTGAAAATGGTTGGAAAACTTACGATCAACATGTAAAATATATCACTATCTATTTTAAGCAATTGACAGAATGAACAGTTCACATTGCGAACAGCACTTAAGAATAAATGATGTCATTTAGTAAATTCATTAATGTATCTTACTTTAAGAACTAAAGAATTCATAGAGGAACAAACAAATATGTTGAAAACTGGACTGTTTATCATTTGCTTCCAACAAATATGTCCTTCAGTAATTACAAATTATTGTTCGAACATAACGAAATGTAGATAATTTACGTTTGGGACAAAGTTGTTATTTTTCAGGCAGAAACTTAAATTAATGGAAACGGAGTATTTAATTGATTCTCCTATTTCAAAGACATTTTATTAATGGCAAACATTTGTCACTTTAGTTTTGAATGGAATAATGCAAAGAAACTCTAAATTTTTGTGTATTACTTAAGTCTTTTTAAAATGAAAATCCAAATACTTATATGAAAATATGATGCAAAATTTACGTAAATCTTAAATATAAGTGAATTATTTCAGAGAATGAATAATTCACAATGTCATTAAGAATATTAAAAGTGCATCATGCTTTAACTTTTTATGACGTTTTGGTGCTTTAAAGTAGCACTTTTTTCTATCCCAAACAAACATCCATTGGATGCATTTGCAATAATAATTTTAGGAAACAATGGTAAATATCTTTAAATGTATATATCACATGTATGTATTTATATGTATAATACATTTTAAACATATATATCTTCTAATGCATCCCAGTAATACAAGGAAGAAAAAGTTTTGAGGAAAACATTCAGGATTTAAATTCATAATTTGCGATATAAAGGGCTAATAATTAATGAATTCTTAAGAAGAATAAATAAATATGCTGTAAATTGAATTATTTGTCATTTGCTTCCAAGAAATATATCCTACAGTAATCTTAAATTATTGTGTGCACACAACGAAATACAGATAGATTATGTTTGAGACAAAATTTTTATTTTCCCGGCAGAAACTTAAATTAATGGAAACGTAGTATTTAATTGATTATCTTATTTCAAAGACATTTTATTAATGGCATATATTTTTCACTTTAGTTTTGAATGGATTAATGTAAAAAAAAAAAAAAAAAAAAAAAAAACTCTTAATTTTTGTATATTACATAAGGCTTTTTTAAATGAAAATCTAAATACTTACATGGAAATATGATGCAAAATTTATGTGCATATTAAATATAAGCTATACACTACCAATTTGAATTATTTGAGAGAATGAACAATGAAGATTGCAAATTGCAATTAACAATGAGTGGTATCACTAATAAAATTCAAAGTGTATCATAATTTAACTCTTTATGCTCGACCGGTACATTAAAGTCCCAATATTTTCTATTCGAATTAAAACACACTCATTGAATGCATCCGCAATGGTAATTTTAACAAACAATAGTAAATATATCCCTTGACCTTCGTTAGACAGTAATAGCAGTTTCAATAAACTGAAAAATTTTTAAGAAGCTAAATTGGAGCGTGTGTGTTTGTATTTTTCTTCATTTTACTATCTGACATAATATCTTTAACATTTTCTTGGAAACGTGGGAAATTTTAAACTAGTAAGGATTTTAAGGCTATCATTTTTTTGTTTGTATGTTTTAGTAGATCACTTTACAATGCGTTATGCTTTAAAAAAATATTTTCAGTTTGTTCACTTTACGAAGAACTTTACAAAGCGATTATTTTATGTACCATCGGGAATTAATTGAACACGTTTTTTATTTAGATTTTTACTTTTGATTACATATGTTGCATAAAAACATAAATATTTATTAGGGGTGCGTAGTTGTTAGACACGTGAATATCACGTGCTGTCTTCGACCATATTACGTGATTTATGTCTGACATTGATGAATAATAAAGCAAAATATGTTGTTATTTTTATCTTTAGAAAAAATATTGTATTTATACAAAACAAAATAGAATAAAATTATAAATAAAAAAAATTAAACCGGAAAATATCTTTTAGCATTTTTATTAATCCTTTTGCGTATTCTACAACTAAAAGTTCGGAAATTTCTTTCAAATATGCTTTCAATTGGACCATAGTGTTATAACTATAGAACATTTTACTAAAGGCGAAATTCTCTCTCCAATAACATTATAATCTAGTCATTTATACGCCACAGACATATATGTCCTAGATCTATGCATAACAAGTCACATTGTAATAAAAAGTAAAAAAAAAGTTTGATATAGTGTTATTATATATTTTGTACACTTTCCAACAAAGTTGAAAAGTGCTTATGCATTCGGTTTGTCTGTCCGTCTGCTCGTCTGTTCAAGCTCTAACACCCGTAAATATACTCGGATTTTCATGCAATTGACAACATTTATTTAGAGTCACCAAAGTATGTTTGGAATTGCATTTGAAGAATGTCCGATTAATGGCTAATTTACGGCGACACACAAAAGAATTCGATTATATATTATATGAAGAAAAACCATTTCGAGAGCTTTTTAATGATACTACGCTAATTCAAATGTATTGAAACTGATATGAATCACTTAATTTCACCACGATCAGGTTAAAACAGAGCATTTCTAACATTTTGTTTATTATTTTATATGAATGCACAAAATAAATTGTTTACAGTAATGTTTTTGTGTAATAATTCCTGGAGAATACGTTTTAAAATTCGGTATACGTTTTTAAATTTAATTAGATTTTTGCATATTTCTCCTTATATATAATTCCGTACCTCATACTTCATATACAGGGCTGCACAAAAGAATTTCTCGCAATTTTCTTTATTAGAGAAAATTGCTGAAGGGAAATTTTTAAACGAAATATGTGTATCGCTTAAATGAACTGATTTTTGGAATGCATTTTGTTAATAGATCATATATACAGCAGCTAAAAAATTCGGATGATTTTTCAATTGTGGAGAGGAAAAGATGAAATTTGGTTTTAAAATGCGTTATACATTTCCATATGATGAAATGATACGTAATATTTTCAATTTTTAAATGATACAGTTTTGTTACATTATTCTAAATGTATTTGAAAGTGCTTCATTATCTATACTTGACGCATGATTTTTTCTTTTTTGTGTTTCTAAGTCTTGATTTTTGTCCAACAGTTATGAACCAACGGTACTTTTAAGTACCACATCAAGTAATTAGCCGTAATTAGCAAACTAAATTTATAAATGTTCTATTTTTAAATGTTTCATATTCTAACGTATCATAGTAAAGCAAGAAAAGAAGCTTCTAGGCGAAAATTTTGACTTTAAATTCATGATTTGGGATACAAAGAGCTATAAGAATCAGCTATAAGAATTCTTTAGATGATCAAATAAACATGTTGTAAACTGAATTATTTATGATTTGTTTCCAACAAATATATCCTTCAGTAATCATAAATTATTGCTGCCAAATAAAAAACATTTGAGACAATGTTGTAATTTTCTTTGTAGAAACTTTAATTAATACAAATGCAGTATTTAATTAATGATACTATTTCAATGACATCATATTAATGGCATATATTTGTCTCTTTAGTTTTAAATGGATTAATGTGCGTAACTTAAGGCTTCTTTACATTAAAGTCTAAATATTTTTATGGAAGTCTGACGTAAAATTTACGTGCATCTAAAATATAAGCAATACACTATGAATTTGAATTATTTGCAGAATGAACAATTCACACTAAAAATAGCAATTCACAATGATTGATATCATATAGCAAAATTAATTGTATATCTTACTTTGATATACAAAGACATTCTTAAAAGAATAAATAAACGTGACGTAAATTAAAATATTTACCATTTACTTTCATCAAACATGTAATTTAATAGTCACAGGTTATTATTTGCACATAATTTCTGTTTGAGACAGAGCTGTTACTTTACGGTAGTAACTAAAATTAATAAAAACATATTTAATTTATAATTTAAATCCAATGCCATTTTGTTAATGTCGTCTGTTTGTCGCTTCAGTTTTGAATGGATCATTTTAATCAGTACAAAGATTCTCAAAATCCTTGTTCATTACTTAAGACATATTTATAGAAAAATCTAGATACTTATATAAAAATCTCAAATAAGATTAACAATGAACGATAGCATTTAGCAGAATTAATAATGTATCTTCCTTTAACCCGGGACGACGCGCGCCGAGCCTTATAGACTCAGTGTGCGTATGGCTTTACAATTGTAACCACTAATTTTTTTAAGTAATTTTCAAGTTATTTTATCTGAGAATTTGTAAAAAAAATTGTTTGGTCTAATTAAATTAACAATTACTATTTGCTTTTATTGGTGATAAAGCTAAAACCATTCATAAACTTGGTAAGCGCGCGTTCTCCCGGGTTAAGAACATAAAACGTAACTATGACTTAAATATAAATATTTTTCATTTCCTCCAAAACAATTATTTCCTTTTATGCCCACAAATAACTGTTGACGCATAACGATACTTACATAAAATGCATTTGAGACAAAGTTGTTATTTTTTGGGAAAATCTTAAATTAATAGAAACGTATATAATTAAATCTATTTTTATGATATTTTATTAACCCTTTCGGGTCTGGTGTACTAGTAATAGAACATGTCTTTCAATTGAGTATTATTTTGCTTTGAGAAATATTTTTTCTACAATTTACACGTAGTGATGTTAGTATATGTCTAGGCATTTACTATATGAAATCATTTATGTTTAGGATTTAGTCTCATAGCATGCATAGTCACAGTGACGTCACAACGACGTCACTGTGAGTCACTTTGGTCACATCACATCTGTGAGCAAAATGCCACCACTCAGTGACGTCACAATGTGACTGAAGTGTGACTTTTTTAAAAATCTTTAGAAAATTACAAAAATTCTTCAAAACATGTTATTTATATTTTAAAATCATGTTTCTGGCAATTTAAATATCGTCGCTTTTGTCACAGTTCCGTTAACGTCAAAGTAGTCACAAATGACACATTTTTCACAAATTTGTGACATTGTGACCATTTTGTGAAGTGGTCACAAACGAGCTCTAAAACGACCATAACGACTTCTCATTTTAGTCACTGTGACTTCACATCGACGTCACATGACGTCACATCGACGATCGATGATCACAAAGTCACAATGTGACTTCACAACGACGTTGCAGTGACGTCACCATGCCTTACGGGTAGTAGCAATAATAATTATTATTATTTGCTTAACTCTCTTTACGCCGTCTGCGATACTTTTATTTTAAGCATATGTTTTACTCAGTAAATTTAAAATAAAAGTTACTTTCCTGAAAAAAAAAATTAATGTGTAATAAAGCGCAAAAAGTATCGAAAATTGCAATATCAGTTATATCTTATTGTAATACAATATTTTCTAAACATTTCCAAATATTCTTCCTTAGCCTATTGTCATATGAATATAAATTGAATGGTACAGAAATGAACATCATTCGTTATCTTTCAGACAATGAAATACTCGTTGAACTGTAATTAATCTATTTGGATAGATAATGTTAGTGTTATTAACGTAAAAGTAATTTTTTCTAAAAATTGAAAAAAAAAAATCAGACCCGAAAGGCATTAATAGCATTTATGTACCGTTTCGATTTTGAACAGATCAGCACAAAGAAACTCTAAAACTTTGTGTGTTACCAAAGTCTTCATTTATCTGGAAATCTAAATATACACACAAAAACGTGTATATGAAATACAGGATGAACAATTTATATTTTGAATAGCAATAAACAATGAATGATATCATTTAACAAAATTAATATTGTATCTTACTTTAAAAACTATAGATATCCTTAGGAAAACAAATTAACAGTGTTGTGAATTGAACCATTTATCATTTGCCACCAAACTGTTGTTTCCTACACTTGTCACGCATTGTCGTTTATAAATAAGGAAGTATAGTTAATTTTTGGGACAAAAAGTTTATTAATGCTTTTCTTCCGCTAGAAATTTAAATAATGGAAACGTATTTACTTGCGACTCCTTTTAGAACGAGATTCTCTTTAGAGCACGAATTTGTTAAAACAATTTTTTTTCTGTGAAATTTTAAACTGATAGAAACACACATAATTAATTATATTTCAATGATATTCTATTAATAGCGTTTATATATCGCTTCAGTTTTGAATAGATTAATACAAAGGAACTCTAAAACTTCGTGTGTTATCAAAGTCCTCATTTATGTGGAAATCTAAATATTGACTTGGAAACGAACATATAAAAGACAGGATGAACAACTAAACATTTTGAATAGCAATTAACAATGAGTAGTATCATTTAACAAAATTAATAGTGGATCTTATTTTTAAAATATTAGATATCCTTAGGACAACAAATTAACAGTGTTGTAAATTGAACTATTTATCATTTGCCATCAAACAGTTGTTTCCTATACTAGTCACGCATTGTCGTTTATAAATAAGGAAATATAATTAATTTTTGAGACAAAAAGTTTGTTAATGATTTTTCCCCGCTAGAAACCTAAATAATAGAAACGTATTTAATTGTCTCCCATTAAAATGGTATTGTCTTAAATATAATGAATTTGTTGTGTCAGCTTTGTACAAAACCATAGTGATGTATTTGTAAAAATATGCAAGTTATTTAAAATTATTAATAAACATGATTTTAGAACTGAAATAAAATGTTTCGCCTTTATGTGATTTTTTTTATTCTTATCATATGTAAGAAATAAAGTACAGCTAACTGAAATGGAGTTTTTAGTGTCAAATTAATTGGAAAATAAAATATAAATCTTTGCATGCTACCTTAAGGTTTCTTTTAGGTAAACGTAAAAACTATCTTCAACATATAGAATATTAATCATGATAGCAAAAGACAAATGCTTTAAAATTTTTTATTTAATTTTGTTTTATACTTTTTACTCATATACATAATAAATTAGGCATAAGTAACTATTATGTATTACTTTGCAAACATTCTTTTAAATTATTTAATTTTAAGGCATGTTCATTATTTCCTTATTTGTTATCTTGCTTTAAAAACTCAAACCATCTCAGAGGCGATAATAAACATTTCCCTAAATTGAACTATTTTTCATATACTTCAAAAGAATTATTTCCTTTTATCCACAAACTACTATTAACGCGTGACATCTAGCATAAATTTGACATCTAACATAAAATGCAATTGAGACAAAGTAGATTTTTTTTTGGGGGGGGGGGGGGCGATAAACATTAAATTAATAGAAACGTATTTAATTAATTCCATTTTTGTGATATTCTGTTAATAGCATTTATATTTCGTTTCAATTTTGAACTGATCAATGCAAAGAAACTCTATAACAAAGTCCTCATTTATGTGGAAATTTAAATATTTACATGGAAATATGCATATGAAAGACATCAAGAAAAATGTGCATTTTGAACAGCAATTAAGTATGAGTGATATCGTTTAACAAAATAAATACCGTAATTTCGGGTGTATAAGCCGCGGATCAAACAATTCTTTTTCGACCCAGAAATTTTTAAGAAACAAATGTAACTACTTAGATCGACGTAAGTATTTGTCTTCAACCACTAAATATGATTTCTGGGTCCAAAAAGAATTGTTTGATCCGCGGCTTATACACCCGAAATTACGGTAGTATGTCTTATTTCTAAAACTGTAGGTATCCTTAGGAAAACAAATTAACAGTCCTGTAAATTTAACTATTTATCATTTGATACCAAACAGTTGTTTCCTATACTAATCACGCATTATCGTTTATAAATAAGGAAATATAATGAATTTTTTAGACCAGAAAGTTTATCAATGCTTTTTATCTGCTGAAAACTTAGATAACATAAACGTATTTAATTGCGTCTTCTATAAGAATGATATTCTATTAAGGGCATGGATTTGTTGTTTGAGCTTTGAATAAAACTATGGTGGTGTATTTGTAGCAATATGCAAATTATTTAAAATTATTATTAAACATGATTTTACGATTGAAAAAAAAGGCTTCTCTTTTACATGATTTCTTATTTCATATCATATGTAAGAATAAAGCCTAGCTAACTGAAATAAAGTTATTAGTATAAAATTAATAGAACAATAAATTTTAAATCTTTACATGTTACTCTGAGGTTGCTTATGAGAAAAACGATGTAAAAACTGTCGTAAACTTATAGAATAACAATCACGGTGTAGCAACAGAGTAAATGCTTGAAACTTTTACTTAGTATGATTTCCTACTTTTTAATAATACTTAATAAATTAAACACATTTAAGTAATACATGTATAGATATATATATTATATAAAAATTTTTTTACTTAGCAAAAATTCCTTTAAATGAATTAAATTTACGGCTTTTTCATTATTTCCCTACTTGTTCATAATATCCACTCTTTATTTCTAATTTCATAAATTTAAAACGCATATATTAAATAGCATGTATTTCAAGCTCTTAATTTAAAGATTTATTCCCTTCATAAATTTTTATCAACGCTCTCTTTTATTACTTATTCTAAAAACCTGAATCTATTAAAAACAACATTCGTTCTAAAACCCACTAATTATTTTTATTCTTTCATTTTGAGACATTTGATACATGTTTCTATTACCATTTCAATTTTATTATTCAATATCCCAACACGCATTGTCCTAGCTAGCCTGTCTGCCGTCATTGCCGTATTGCTTAATAATCCTATCGCCGATACTGACGAAATTCTTAATCGTATTCACTTCTACAAACCTTTCCATTAATTGTTTAACCGCGCTGAAAGCCATTTCTAAATTTCATTAGTTCTTCCAAAGTTTATATTGGAATCCTGTATCCATACGCTTAAAAAAAAAAAAAAAAAAAAAAAAAAAAAAAAAAAAAAGGATTATCTGTATTGTTTTTTTAGTACACCAAAACATGTTGACTGATGTTTAAGAGTCTTGTCGATTTCTAAATTATTATTATTTAAGATCTTATCGCAATATGTAATTAATCATGCTCCATCTTGATCTCTTAGCTGAATTTCTCATTCAGCGGGCATTGTTTTTAAATAATGTTTGAAGAATACAATTCTTCGAACTTGAAATTGACTATGCCTTTTCTTTGGACATTACCGGAATGTTCAACCATTGCTTTTCTTTATTAATGCTCTAATCACTGAAATAATGATGTGCATGCTTATTAGTGATTCTGCTTTTTATTAAGAGTTGATTGATCACTGCCGCGTTGATCAGTAAAGGTATATAAGTTGACTGGACTAAATTTTTAAATCATGTTTGACGAATAAAAGCCTTCGAACTCTAAATTGACGATGCCTTTTCTTTGGACATTACCGGAGTGTTCAACCATTGCCTTGTTCTACACTATCTACCAAAAAGTATTTGTACACTTTCAGTTTTTGACATTTTGTCAAATATTTAAAAATATACTGGTCGGATTCTTCAGGAACTTCAGAAATATAACGATTATGTTTCACTTTATATTTATTTACATTCATTTGTTAAGCGGGTAATTAGGGGGCCGGCAAAAAAACAAAGAATAATAGAAATATTTGGGATCGCCCTGTACATGAAAATGCACAAAACGACTTATCGCTTTAGAATACAAATATATGAATACAGTAGAATATGTACACTGATTTTTATGAGAATAGCATGTATATTTATGGCGATAGAGCGATTTTTTTGAAAAATTCAAAAAATTCTGGTATGTATTTTGTTTATATCATGCTGGGTTTTTGCACAAATTTAACGCAAATTTCAGAAAAATTGGCAAAATGCAGTAGAAAAAATGTAGCGCAATTGGAATATAAATATATTAAATATTTTATGAAATATGAGTAGTTGTATGAAATAATTTTTATCTGCGCATGCGCGAACTAGAAAAACATTTTTTTTACATCATTTAATAGTCAATTCTATGGAGTGACTCATAAAGAAAATCCAATCAAATATCGTCAAAATTCAAAAAGATATCATTATTTTAGTGAGATTTTTTACTCTGCTCTCTAAAAACGGCTGAATCTTAAGGGATTCTCCACAAATTGACATTTTTTAATAACTGACTTTAAAAAAAAACTAGTATTGAATTAATACAATATCTAATACAATATTGCTGCTAATAAGTACTTGACAATTGTGATAGAAAAGAAAAAGAGCTTTATTCACATTCAGGGCCAAAACTAAGAGAGGCTTGGGGGAAAAGGGCATGTGCCCCGGGCGCTAGGATGAAAGTGTCCCAAATGTACATTTTGTTTGGCGATTTTTTCCATGTCTATGTTTAGCATGATATTGTCAAAATCGTCCCATTCAAAGCATTTCTCCTATACCAAAGCATAGAAGAATCCAGGGTTGTTTGGTTTAAACCACGCTGGTTTAAACCGTGGTTTAAACCATGGTTTAAACCAAGTGGTTTTTTTAAAAAAACCATGCTGGTTTTTTTTTATTTGGTTTTTTTCCCTTTTCCCTCATGTTTTCACTTATTTTACGCAATATTAAAATGTGCAAAATCAAAGTTATGGAGTAGCTACAAGCAAAGCTTAAGACAAATTAAATTTTTAAAGTGACAAACATCTTTGATCAATCTAATTTTTCTTACTAGCTATAAATTGACATGGCAAAATATTTTTCTACAGTGAACTGTGGAGGATAAAAAAAGGTAGTTAGTTTTAATTATTTTTTAAACCTTTTATTTTTTTAAAAATGTAAAAATGGCATATGCCAGCCAAAAATGCAATTTTACTGCTTAAATAGCTTGATTATGATTTACTAAGGATTGTATCATGTATCAAAGCATCAATAATGACATAATCATAAGTCATTCTTTCCATTGGTTACTCTTGTTCTGTATGCTAATGAATGATTGTCTATGAATTTTCTGTGTTCCATAGCTATTGGTTTTAGTAAGCTTTGGTTTTTCTTAGATTGGATTTGCAGTTTTTACATTATTTTTTTTTTCTGTTTCTAGTTACTTTGTATTGTATTTTATTTTAAGAGAGCTACTTATATATATTGAAATAAAAGGATGTCTAAAACTAGAAGAAAGGAAAATATAATCTGGTTTTCATTTGAGGGAATAAGAAATACATCAAAAACATGTTTAAGAGCCAAATGTAAAAATTGCATGCAATGTAAATGCTGTCAAATTAGCTCTTCCTTATAATACTAGGTGTGATTCATTTTCAGATGCTTTAGATGTTTACCTTAAAAATTGCCCCACTTTACTTAAAATTTGTGTAGAAAATAGGAATGTTATTGATAAGAACATTCAAAAGCTTGTATCTGTCTAATTTTTATTTTAAAAGAAATGTTGTAGATATGTTTAAACTGTTAAATTATTTTGCAGTTGCTCTGGATAATATCTAAAGTAATAAGTTCCATTACTAATGCAATTTATAATTGGACAGGTCTTCAAAAAATATTAAGAGAAAAAAAATGTAAATAAAGAAGTCTTATAGTTTTTTAGTCCAGGTATAAAATAGCCCTAACACCCATGCCCTTTTAGGTATAAATGCTTGAACCACAATACAGTCAAAGTGAACTATGTGAACAAGAAAAAAAGGATACATTAAATTTTACAAAACAAAAATATCCATGTAACTCGATGCTTGCACAGATAATAAAATTTAATGCTAAATCTTCACCTTTTGAAGAACAAAGAAACGGAAAAAATAAAGTTTGTGTTTAAAAAAAAAAAAAAGAAAAGAAAAAGAAAAAAAAAAGTAATTTTTCTAAGCCTATGTCTCAATTTGTGTAAGCATTACATTCGTTGATGTATCAAGTAAGTCAATACACATGTATTTTTTAGCATATTGATATTTTTTAAGTAAATATATGGTGTAAGAGATTAATAATCATTTGTTGATGTTAATACTGTAAATAATTTCTAAATTATGCACAAGAAAATGTTTTCTATTTCAACTTATTTCTGTTAATTTAGTAAAATATGTTCGTTTGCCCTTTACTATATTCTTCATTATCAACCTGCATATAATTATTTCTTAAATTATTATCTAAAAGGTTTATATAAGTATACTAATAAATTAATAGTTTATTTTTTTTTCACACAATGAATATTTTCCTATAGAAGCCTAAACTTATAAGATAATTTAATTATAAATTTTTATGCTTTAGTTATTTAATTATCAAAAAAATAAATACTAATGTGAATGTTTAACATTAATTAACTATTAATTACAAAAAATCCTCATGACTTTCTAAAACTCAAGTTATTTTTCTTGCAAATGCTATTTAAACAATGATTTGAAAAAAACCCGGTTTAAACCAAAAAAACCTGGTTTAAACCAAAAAAACCCGGTTTTTTGGTTTTTTTTAAAAAAAAAACGGTTTTTATACCAACCCTGGAAGAATCTAATGATGATGGCATAAAGATCCCGCATAAAGCAGATTTTTTTTTTCGTTTTGATTCGGTTTCACGATTTTAAGGTATAATTTTTTTTAAACAAAGCAGACTACTTTAATCAATATTACATATTTTAAGTTTTAAAATAAGTCGGCTATTAATAAATTAGAAAATTTTTCTTTGCAAATACTTTTGCAGATGCTTTGCAAAGAAGAAAAGGGGGGGGGGAGTT
The DNA here is from genome assembly GCA_964019185.1 of Maratus speculifer. Lineage (NCBI taxonomy): Eukaryota > Metazoa > Arthropoda > Arachnida > Araneae > Salticidae > Maratus > Maratus speculifer. Next base: position 141,720,822 of record OZ025289.1, on the reverse strand, counting down.
CACCAAAATTCATTGAAATATATTAAATTTTTCTAAAATGTTCTATGTCATGCAATATTTTCAACCAAATATAAAGCCACATTCAGAAAAATTCGCAAAATGTAGTAGAAAGAATAAGGTGCTATTGAAATATAAATATATTAAAAGTTTTCTAAAATATGAGTATTTGTATGAAATATTTTTTAATCAGCGTATGCGTGACCGATAAAATTTATCATTTTATATAATTTAATATTCAACTCTATGGAGCTACCCATAAAAAAATCCGATCGAATTTCGTGGAAATTCAGAAAGTTATTGTAGATAGGAGTGAACTGGTTTTCAATTGGTCTCTGAAAGCAGTTGAATGACGTCAGATTTTACGCAAATTGCCAATTCTCCATTTACGTCTTTTACTGGTGATTTACTTCTTTTCTTAGATAATTACCACAACGAACCTATTTCAGGATAAAAATAATTATAAAAAATCGAAGCATTTGTGTCAAATCTACCCATTGACACATAATTGATAATGGCTCTTATGCAAATGCCGATATCTGCGATCCTGAAATACGTCAAGTTCTCCACTGTTAAATGTGGTGTCGAAAACAACACTGACATCAATCGCATGCATGATGCCAAGAAGAACAGAGCTGTCTGATTTTGAGAAAGGTGTGATCATCGGGTACCACCGAAATGGCCGATCTTTAATCGACATATCTAGCGAGCTTAATTACCCCAAAACGACTGTGGCTTATGTGATTAGAAAATGGAAGCTGAATGGTGATTGTCAGAATGTGGCCAGAGTAGGCAGACCGACGAAACTGGGAGATAGAGACCGACGGGTTCTGTCTAGAGAAATTCGGAAGAACCGCAACCAAGCAATGTTACACATACTCCAAGAATTTCAACAAGCTTCAGAATGTGTTGTTTCCATGACGACCATCCGTAAGGAAGCTCATCTGCTTAATTTTTATGGCCGTGCTGCCGCCCATAAGCCTTTAATCACCAAGTCCAGCCGCGCAGCTCGGTTAAGTTGGTGCAAAACACGCCAGCAATGGACTGTACAGCAATGGAAACAGGTTCTCTGGAGTGATGAATCAAGGTTCACCCTCTACCGTTCTGATGGTAGGGTCTGGGTCTGGCGTCTGCCTGGAGAACGCCTCCTACCAGAATGTATTGTGCCCACAGTTAAATTTGGCGGAGGGGGAATTATGTTCTGGGGTTGGTCCCAATTCATGGTAAGCTCAATGCCGATGCCTACTGTAATATACTGGACAACAGTGTACTTCCTACGTTGTGGCAATACTATGGATTGGACCCATGTTATTTCCAGGATGACAACGCAAGCTGCCATGCAGCGAGGTCCAGCATGGATTGGTATGCTGATAATGGAGTGCATCGACTCGAGTGGCCTGCCCAGAGCCCAGACCTGAACCCAATAGAGAACCTCTGGGACGAGTTGGATCGTCGAATTAAGGCGGGTGACACACGCCCAAAATCAGTAAAAGAGCTTACCTGCCTTGTGCAAACAGAGTGGAATAAAATACCATTAAATGTAATACAAGGACTAGTTGAGAGCATGCCCAGGAGAGTCGCAGCTGTAATTGCCTCTCGAGGAGGATCTACAAATTATTAAATGTGAACAGGGCCAAAACCAGTCTTTTTTTCCCGAGGCAAACGTGGATTTTGAAGGTACCCCTTTCCCCCTCCTTCGCAAAGCATATTTACAAAGAAAATTTCTCCAATTTATTAATAGCCGACTTATTTTAAAACTTATAATATGTAATATAAAATAACGTATTCTGCTTTATTAAAATACTCCAATTTGATACTTTAAACCGAATCAAAAAAATTCTACTTTCAACAGGATCTTTAAGGCCCTTGCCCGCGAAGACACTGCTGAGCTAATGCTATTCCTGTGGGGAGGCATTTTTCTAATAACTCTTTCGCATTTTGAAATTTTCAATTTTTTTTTCTGCATTGGATAGCGGAAGTCCCTCTCAAAATCGCTCCTTGACTACTTTTTCGATTTGAGTCATAGATATTTTTTATAAAGTTAGTTTCACTTTCAGAACCGCTTTTGGAAGTGAAAGAAACATTATAAAAATATCTACGCCAAAATTGAAAAAGTAATCACGGAGCGATCTTGAAAAGGACTTCCGCTATCCAATGCAAAACATATTATTTAAAAATGTTCAAATGCAAAAGAGTTAGAAAAATGCATCCCCATAGGAATAGCATTAGCTCGTGAGCATCTTCGCGGGTAGGGGCAGGGACCTTAAGCCATCATCATTAGATTTTTTTTATGCTTTAGCATAGCCCAGATATAATAATTTTAACAATATTATGCTAAACATAGCCATGAAAAAAATCGCCAAACGAAAGATACATTTGGAACACTTTCATCCTAGCGCCCGGAGCACATGCCCTTCTTCCCCCCCCTCTCTTAGTTTTGGCCCTGAATGCGAATAAAGCTCTTTTTCTTTTCTATCACAATTGCCAAGTACTTATTAGCAGCAAAATTATATTAGATATTGTATTAATTCAATACTAGTTTTTTTTAAAGTCAGTTATTAAAAAATGTCAATTTGTGGAGAATCCCTTAAGATTCAGCCGTTTTTAGAGAGCAGAGTAAAAACATCTCAGTAAAATAATGATATCTTCTTGAATTTTGACGATATTTGATTGGATTTTTTTTATAAGTCACTCCATAGTGACTATTAAATGATGTAAAAAATGTTTTTCTAGTTCGCGCATGCGCAGATAAAAATTATTTTATACAACTACTCATATTTCATAAAATATTTAATATATTTATATTCCAATTGCGCTACATTTTTTCTACTGCATTTTGACAATTTTTCTGAAATTTGCGTTAAATTTGGTCAAAAACCCAACATGATATAAACAAAAAACATACCAGAATTTTTTGAATTTTTCAAAAAAATCGCTCTATCGCCATAAATATACATTCTATTCTCACAAAAATTAGTGTACATATTCTACTGTATTCATATATTTGTATTCTAAAGCGATAAGTCGTTTCGTGCATTTTCATGTACAGGGCGATCCCAAATATTTCTATTATTCTTTGTTTTTTTGCCGGCCCCCTAATTACCCGCTTAACAAATGAATGTAAATAACTATAAAGTGAAACATAATCTTTATATTTCTGAAGTTCCAGAAGAATCCGACCAGTATATTTTTAAGTATTTGACAAAATGTCAAAACTGAAAGTGTACAAATACTTTTTGGTAGATAGTGTATTAATGCTCCAATCACTGAAATAATAATGCGAATGCTAAATACTAATTGTGTTTTTTATTAAGAGGGGGAAGATCATTGCCGCGATGATCAGTAAAAGTATATAAGTTGACTGGACTAAATTTTTAAATTAGGTTTGACGAATAAAAATCTTTGAACTGTAAAGTGACTATGCATTTTCTTTGGACATTAACCGGAATGTTCAACCATTGCTTTGTTCTATTAAAGCTCTAATCACTGAAATAATGATGCGAATGCTAAATAGTAATTGTGTTTTTTGTTAAAAGTTTGCCGATCACTGCCACGATCATCGGTAAAGGTATATAAATTGATTGGATGTGCATTGACTTTCAAAAAATTACACGATCTTTCATCATCCACATAATGTTCTGTGAAATTACTACAGCTTCTCCTATTTGATGAAAATTTATGCAACGTCACACTGTGCTTTATTAAATAAATGCATCTGGTTACAGCTTCAACTTTTTGTACGGAGATTTATACAACGCTTCATATTTATTACAGAAAAACTAATAAAACAATAAAAAGAAATTTAATAGAATAAAAAAATCTAAGCCTTTTGTTGTTGTTTAAGAATAACCTACTCAGAAAATTATGTAAAAATTATGATGAACTCATTAAATATTATATCAACTCATTAAATTATTTCACAGCACGAACATTTTACATTAGAAGTAGCAATTAACAATGAGGGACATCATTTAGTTAAATTAATAGTATTCGTTATTTTAAGAACTAAAGACATTCTGTGAAGAATAATTAACAGAGTTGTAAATAAAACTATTTATGATTTGTTTCAAATATTTCATTTAATATTCACTAATTATAGTCAGAAAATAACGAAACTAATTTATTAACTAACAATAATTTATTTTTGATAGAATGTTTTTAGTAATGATTTTTTCTCCGAGAAATTTAAATTAAAAGAAACATATTTAATTGATACGCCTTATTTCAATGATATTCAGTTAATGGTATATATTTTTCAATAGAGATCTGAGTAAAATTATTGAGGATTCCAAAATAATAGGTAAAATATCTGAAATTTTAGAAATAAAAAAGAAAAAAGTTTATTTTTTTCATTGCCATTTTTCATCCAAAAATATACTATCACTATTTCTAAATCAATCGTCTACACAGGAATCAGAATTTTTTCTAAAATTAAAACCTATTCCTCTCAATTAGCTTTCTAAATTTAACCCTTTTAAGAGCGAGGAATTTTTGCTTTAAAAATCTTCAAATTATTAAATCACACTGCAAATTATAAACAAATTTATTTAAAAATAATCAAAGTCACTTATATTATGAGATCGAAATTGGACTAAGAAATACTGGTATCAATTGGCAGTTTGGGCACCAAAACGGACCGTTTGCAGCCAGCAAATGGTGATTCTGAAAGGACTAACACTGCAATCTTCTAGATTTCCGAGAAAGCATACAAGCCATGATTGGATCTGAAATTTTAAAGTTAAAATTGTAATAGCTTTCACTAACCTCTTTTCCAACTTTCAAATGGATTTTCATTTATCGTCATTCACTCAAATATAAATTCAGGATATATTTCTGAATATTTCTTTACTCCAATCCACAGATCAGTCCTGATTTTCTTTATCCCATCATAATCTTATTATTTATTTTGTACTTAAATTTTGCCTTCGCCTTCTAATAATGATATCCAGCTTTAATTGTCGGATACTATGCGATAACTTAATGACTGTCCCTCGTACATTTTATAATTCCGTTTGGTATAGTTATATTAATATTATCTGTTCAATAAATATATAGGGCTCTGGTAGTTCTCCTTTTTAATTTCTAATATTTTCGAATAGTAATTTCCCCTTAATCACTAAAAATTATTAAAATTCTGCAGTTGAAAAATGCTAAGATTACTTTTCGGAAATAGTAAACTGAAAAATAAGGATCGTATGCACACTGATAAGTTTAAGTATAACAAAGCGCTTTCCTATTAAAAATATGCCGAAATTCTCATATTTGCTAACTTCATAAACTACAAATTTAAAATATGTTGTCGAATATGTTTTAAATCTGGGTGAATTCAATAACTAATTATGAGTCATTTGCGCCAGTAATTTCCATAATATACCTCATTAGGTGGCATTAAAATCCGTTTGACATCTGTTTTAATATATTGCCGCATTTTCTGTTTAATCAGCGGCTTTATTCATGTATTTGGTATTACAGTGCGTAATTTTCTTCAGTAGTCTTCTCATGGGATTTTATCAGAGAGTAAATAACAAATGACCTTCAAGGTAGTTAAGTAGCTTATAAAACTTTGAAATCGCTATATCAGTTTATAATATTAATCCTTTATACAGTTTTAATGCAGTAAATAATTTGTAAAATGGGAAAGATTTATAACGGATTTTTCATTAAATATATAACTTTCACGTTCCTCTCACGAATCAAGTTTATTCTTAATGTAAGGAGCACCTGCTAAAGCAGAAACTTGTATAAGTTGGAAAGTTTTTTTCTGTCACTATGATTCCACGTAATTAAGAATTTTTGTTTACTTTAAAATTGTGAATTTTTTTATAAAATTTTCCGATTTGGATTTTTATAATCTTATTTTACAGTAAAATTTAACTAACAAATCTAATGCATTTACGTTTCAATTTTACTTTTCAAACTCTTTCGATCATGGTTGAAAAATGTTTATGAATTCAGTTTGTCTGATTGTTTGGTAACTCGCAAAAATAAATTCGGATTATCAGTTAATTGACATATGTTATTAAGATTTGATATGGCACATTCTGTATTGGACCTAAACGTGTATCATTAATAATTTGTTCACATGGTATGCATGAGAATTCCGTGCATTTTGTAATATTACAATATTTCAAACATATTGGAATTGATATGTATCACTGAAGTGAATTACAAAAAGCTTATTACGGATAACGGCATGCATAGTATTTAAAGTTCATTTACAGGACCATACAAAGTAATCCGTTTACCAAGCTCTATATAAATCATAAATGTTAGAAGTGCGTTTTCACATGTGGTGTTAATTTTGTAATTTAGCTTTTTTTTTTTTTCACGTTATTTGGTTTGTATAAATTCTTTAAATCATATCATGACTCTCTATGATATATGACTCATATATGACTCTTATAACTCTTATGGCTGATAATAATTGAAGTATTTGATATATCTGATATATATGATTGGTAATAATGATTCTTATGACTCTATAAGAGCCATAATTACTAAAAGTGTGTTTTCAGTTTTGGCATTCAACTTGAAATGTAACTAATTTTTTGCATATTGCTTGGTTGTATAGATGCTTTTTATCATATACAGGACTACATAAATGAATATGAGTGCATTTCTAAAGTAATTTTCAATTATTTTATGAGTTTCTTAATACAACAACATTTTTGTATACTATATATATATATGTATACTTATTTACAGAATATATGAGGAAATACTGCATACAAGAATACGAAATTTTTCGACTATAGGTGTTAATTGTTGTAATTTATTTTTGAAATTTGTTATTCGTTTTCCGATTTGTTTACTTAGACATCTTGTTTCACCTTACTAAAGAATTTACTCTTGTTACATTCTGACTATGTTAGATAATGTTTCATAATCTATGTTTGATGCATGCATTTTCTTTTTGACTTATTTATAATAAAATGAAAACTTTATAAAAGTTTATGTTTCTCTGTAGAGTTTCGTTTAGATTTGACTTATGGATAAGCAAAAAGACTCCCCCTTGTATGATATTGAGAAAAACAACAACGATAGAGCAATATGATTGTATTGTAATATTTTGTCAATCCTTGATATGGTATATTCATCTAATTGTTTGGAACGTAATATTCCGTTCACTAAGCTCCAGGTTTCACTGAAATATGTGCAATATTTAAAATAATATAATTCTATAGATGTAATGAATTTTCAATGTATTTTGGAATTACTGATAATCTCAAGGATTACATTCATATTTGTAATTAAGTTTTTTTTATATATATAAAGTTGAAAAAATCATATTTCTGAGCATTTAAATTAAAATGAAGAGAAACAACATTACAATTTTACCCATTTGCAAGACACTCAGAGGGATGTAATAGTAAGTGTTATCAAGTATCTCCCAAAATTGAAAATGTAGATTTGTTTTTACTAATTTTGTTTTTTAAAAGAATCACTCAGTACATTAAAATATTAAATGAAATAAATCAAGTATATTATTTAAAAAAATATTTTGAGTATATTCTTCTAAATAAATGTATAAATTTAAGTTTTGCATATACAACTTTTATAAATAAATTAAAAAAAAAAACGATTTTGTGCTCATTTATCGATATATCTAAGAAAATATTATTTTTGTTTTATTTACATGTTCAAGGGTGTATTCGAAAAAAAAACGCTTTTCCACCTTCAACATTTCGAAATTTTCTGGTTCAATTTCAGACACATTTTAAAAAGTAGAAACATGAAACTTGCTGAGGAAATTTTTGAGGAGACGTATAACATGCCATGTGATGTCATTTTACGCTCAATTCATTAGAATTGGATTTATAAACAACTATCTTCTCAATATGACCCTTTTTTTCCAGATCTCCCGCTTCGGAAAAATTGGTTCAAAATACCGTTTGATTGCTTTTTTTTTGCAATATTTTATGCATTTATAAAAAAAATCGACAATCACAGCACCTTGTGTAATATTTATAATAAGAGAATTTGCCAGTTTGATGCATTTGAGAGCAAAAAGGAATTTAAAAATAGGTCGGAAAATAATCAGTTTGAATCGAAATACATCCTTCAGAAAATGTTATTTTTGTTCATAAAGAAAAAAGTAACAGAACTCATTACAATATAATTTGTGTATTTTCCAAATCAAGACTGAAGTTCTTCCCTTTTCAGGAAAAATAGCCAAAGTAATAAGGCATGAAAAAGTTTATTCTAAAATTTACATTCTTTATATTGAGTCTGTTGTTTTATCATATAATGATCATTTTGTATAAATTACTTTTTGATCTTGTAATAATGTGTATAATTGAATTAAATCTCTTGTGAAACAAGTGACACATTTCCTCAAGCTTCTTTTTTTTCCTTTTCGCTGAACTAATTTTTTGCTAACCATGTTAAAACAAATTAAATATTCATGTAGTATTTGTAAAACAGAACTTTATCTACATGTACGACCTTTTAATATAAATATTTATATTATATACCTTTTAATAAATAATTAATATTTCGCACAATTTATCCTATTGTGATACAAAATACCGTAATTGGCATAGCAATGCCATCAAACAGACATAATTGAAGTCTTTCATTCATTGAAGCCGTCTAATCGAAGCCGTTCCGTTGTTATGACAAATTCCTTTCAAATTAATGTGACTAAGAAAAAAGAAACGATTTTTTTTTTAGATTATATGTTTGATTAATTATGAATAAAAACTAGGCGTTGAGGACCACCGTAATATTTACCTATCATGGATATGAAAAATATAGTATATGAAAATAAAACATGAGTAAACTAATTATAATATGTATTTCAATTCCAAAAGAAAATTTAAACGTATATTTAAATACTTTTAATACATAGTAATATTCCATTAATGAATTGCTGATGAAACAATTACGACAAATTATATAAAACTCCAAACTACTCAAGTAGTACCAAATTGCGTAAAAGAAACATCCTTATAGCTCCAAAAATAATAATCATATTAACTAACAGTTTACTGCGTCGGATTGAGTGTATCATTTTCAATTATATCTTTGAGTTGAAATTTGAATGAAATACAGGGTCATGAGAAATCGAAGAATGTGGAAAACAGGATTACAAATTTCTCGGCAAGTAATAATCCGATTGACTTCGTTCGTTATGCAAAATTTGTGTTATTCAATTTTCTTTTACGTTCATTTCTTAAAATAAAGCAATTCGAAAATTTTTATATACATTTCATCAGAACGAAATTTTTGAGAATCCGAAAAAAAATAGTTCCGGATATTCGAGGTTACTGATATTAAATAGACTTCGTTCCATTTTTACATACCAAGTACATAGAAAATTTCAAGTCTCTATCTCAATTTCTTCGGGAGATAGAATGTTTACAGACACACAGACAGACAGATACACAGATAAACAGACAGACACACAAACGGTCGTATGGCATTTTTTTTTTTTTCTAAAAATATGTTTTTCAGAATCTCCAGTATCTGAAACGTGTAAATCCGTCATTTTTTTTCGATTTTCAAAACGATTGCAAGACTCACCCTATACTACGTATGATGGGTAAGTAATAGAAACGAAACATCACCTATAATGCTTGCATTAAAAAAAAAAAAAAAAAAAAAAAAAAAAAAAAAAAAAAAAAAAAAAAACTGGCGAAATTGTAATATTTAGGACAGGAATCTTATAAGAGTGCGCGCAACCGCAATCATATAGATACGGCGCAACCCACTCAAATTAATAAGATAAACAAATAAAGTAGATGTCTTTTTAAATATTTATATTTTTAATGGCTTATAAATAAGAAAAGACAAAGAATCACGCGTCTAAGTACTTGATCCTCGCATATTTTGTTTCTACGGAATAGAATAAAACAATTATGTATGGCAATGCCATTGAATGGAATAATATATAATTGGTATTATTATATATAAATAATTGCTTATGATGTAGAAAAATACTCATTTTGTATACACTAGTAAATGTGTAGAATTTATTGTAATGTTGTAGATATGGTATAGCTCTTTAATAATATATGTTAGATTAAAAGATTAAATACAAATATTTTTTCTTTGAATATTTTTAGTTATCTTATTGATATGAAGAAGAAAGTATATAATATAAAGTATTAAAATATTTAAATGCGTGTAATCTTTAAGAAACAAAAAAAACAACAAAAAAAAAAGCCTATAAATACAAAAAGTAGAAAAAATACCGTGCGTTATTTATCAAAAATATTTAAATGCACGGCATGTATTTTTTTCATAATTTTAACAGCTTTCCAACTGAGATATTAAAAACTATAATAAAGAAAATACATATCAGGAATTGTTTACAAAAAATAATTTAATACATACATTTCCAAATATTTTGAGAAATATTCCCGTTAATACAATAAGTACAAAAAATGCATATCATGGAATTTTTATAGAACTTACTTAAATAAATGTAATCCATAATAAATTACATTTTAATAAATAAAAAATATATATTATTATTATTTTTTTTTAATTTTTGAACTATTTCAACACGTCTCATTTAGAAACATTTTATCATAAAAATTTTCATTAAGGCAAAATCTGATTAAATTCAGCCAGCTTGTATAAAACTTGCCTTAATTTGTAAACCTAATATGATGAATCGATATTTATAGTTATTAATTGTATCTTGAAATATCATATGATTGCATTAGTATTAGATTAAACTTTCATGCTAATTCATTTTAATCTTTAATGAAACATAAACATATCTTCAACAGATATTAATAATTACATTTTTATAGGATGATAAAGCTATTATTTCCCATTCATTTTTGTAAAAATTTGATTAAATAAGAATATAAAAAAATGAAGAAATAGAAATTTTAATTTTTAATCAAAATGCCCTGATTAGAAATATGTACGTATATATTTATTTTTGTAGACTTTAGATAATTTAATTAATTATAAATTAAAGATTTCCCAAATCAATCGCCTTCAGTAAACATTGTAAAATTTTAATTGATATATGTCATGCTTATAAACAAATTGATTCAAACAATGAGCTTAATTAAAGCCAAATTTTAAATTTATTTTAATGATGCATGAACATGAATTTTTTTCTCTAGCCAGGAATCGGAGCATATAGAATAAATTTTATTGTTCTTACCAGTATTTTTTTATCAATAACTAGCTGATCCGGCGAAATTCGACGGAAAATAATATATATTAGATATGATATACATCAGCCTTATATACACAATAAGATACTGAGCAAAATAAACAATTGCCATCTCTTAAAATAGGGATAAGATAACTTTTCATGATGAAGATACACAAACTTTAGAAAAAAAACAAAAAATAAGGAAAACAACTCATAAATTGTTATGTTGGAGTTAACTTCAGCTACAAATCTTTTTTTAATGCGGTTTCTAAACCTTAAACATTATTTAAAAACCAAATTATTTAGGAAGTTAATATACCTAAGAAGATGAATTCAAAAATATCTGCATAGTTTATTTTTTCTCCGTTTAAATATCGCTTGGTAACTGTACAATAATTACAATGTCAATAAAACATTTTAATTATAATAGAACTACATAACCAACCCACTACACATTTACAGCACTTGCAATAAATTCAATTTATTTATTGGTTTGCAGCCTCCATGAACTTGTTAAATTAATTTTACTGTTATGGCAACGAAAAGAAAAACGATAACTTTGTTATTAAAAAGAATCAAATTTTTGTGTTTGTTGCTGATATGCAGAAAACATTTTATTTATTTTTATTTTAAATAATAACTTAATACAACGAAATGGTTTTAATTAATTTTTGATATTATGTAAAATAGAAATATCGTAATACTGGCATATCACAGGTTTTACTCCTTTTTTTTTCTCATATGACATCATTTACATTTTCAGAAGCACTCATCTTTTCCGAAATAAAAGAGTGATTTATGCAGTTATTTAAAAATTCTTTAGTTCCATAAAATATCTATTATAATTAAATAGAAATGGCGCAATTTATAAAAATATTTTAATTTGTGCACAACACGGACCTTTAAAAAAATAGAAGTCCAGTTTATTTAGATGCGGGAATAAAAGACAGTGAATATGGCATCATCACTGACACAGCTATAACAATGGATATTATATTCATGGAACAAATTTATCTAGTTTCTGAATGACGACACTTTCTCAATCGACAAAATTTCGCTTTAGATATTATATTTCATTAAAGTTTATTTTCTGTTATTTTATTTACATAATACTTAATAATATTACTCAGTAAATAATCTGTGTATTGTACCACGATTAGTGAATAAATATGTGCAATCATTTTATTAGGATTAAATTTTACGAAAACCATTTTTTCCTCTGAAATGTGATTACACATTCACCGATGAGATCAAGCTCCTGATTGGTGGAAAGTAATAAAGCAGAATAAATTTTTATTATGGTGAGAAAAGCTTAACATGTTGCCACTGTTTTGAAGAAATGTCACAAAAAAGCTTTTAAAATTAAAAATAAAATATAAAAATGGAAATAAATTAAAAATTAGCCAAAATGGGCACATCTACACATAAACAGCTTTCATAAAATAAAAAAAAATATCAAAATCGGGCCAGTAGAAAGCTCAGGGCTGATGACTAAAAAAACAGCCAGGTCTTTTAAATATATAGATCTTCAAGAGACCTTTTTTATAATATAAGCGATATATATAACCAAGATTATTGATAAAAAATATTTGTAACAACAATACAATTTGTCCTTTGTGCTCCGACCCCTGATCCTGTCTAATATATTCCTTAACTCATTAAACACGGAGTTATTTTTTCTTTAAAAAATGTACCGTATTGACTCGTGTATAACGCGCACTTTTTTTTCAAAAAAATAGGGAGAAATTCCTCGGTGCGCGTTACACACGGAATAATTTTTTACTGCTGGATGTACGATATACATATAAATCAAGAAATGTGTTCAGAGAAGATATAATTACTCTGAAAATCTTATTTAATTGACGTTTCACAGCATCTTTATTTAAATTAGAATTTGAATACATAAATATTGTTAATAAAAGTTAATTGAGGATTTTTTTTCCTCTAAAAATAACTTAGAGGTGGAAATCGTGAGTACTGACAAATGATGCGAATAATTCAATATGCTGATTACAGAATTTCATACAAACTAAATATTGAAGCTACGTACGTTAAATTGTCGACAGATTATATATGTTAAATTTCAACTTAAGTGAAAATCTATAGTTAAATGTCATATATACAGGGTGTTTCTAAATTCATGGTCCAAACTTTAAGGGGTGATAGTACACATCAAGACAAACGATATTTAAATAGAAAACCAAGGGTGCCAAAGTCTTCCGAAGGAGATAGGTGCCATTAAAGTTTAGGGTCCAAAAATTCAAATGATTATGAAAAACAGAAAAATTGGTCGATTCGTTTGCGGTTTTCACTAAAATTATTCTTTATGTCAGTATTGTCTTGAAAATAAATTATAAAGATAAATTTCAAAAAATGACGATAGAGGGCGCTTTAGACTTTAGAGTAACGAACAACTATTTTTTACCGTTATTTTTTGCATCTCATTAAAGGTTTCGTAAGCTTAGACTTAAACTTATATTTTGTGTTCAAAATCTGAATAGTTGGAAGCAGTTAAGTAGCACAAACTTAACTGTGTTCAGAGGGTTTTAAATTCAAATGATTATAAAAAACGGAAAAATTGGTCGATTGACTTGCGGTTTTCACTAAAACTATTCTTTATGTCGGTATTTTATTGAAAATGAATTATAAAGATAAATTTCAAAAAATGCCGATAGAGGGCGCTTTAGACTTTGGAGTAACGTACAACTATATTTTACCATTATTTTTCGCATCTCATAAAATTTTTTTAGAAGCTTAGACATAAACTTAAATTTCGAGATGAAAATCTGAATCGTTGGGAGTGGTTAAGTAGCGCAAACTGAACTGTGTTCAATGGGGGTGGGGAGGTTCAAATTTCAAATGATTATAAAAAACGGAAAAATTGTTCGATTCGTTTGCCGTTTCGTTTGCCGTCCGGCTGTCTACGAGTGGGTGATTTCAAAGCCTTTCAAAGCATCTTTATTTCACTCCTTGCACTTTTTTAATACATTGACGTTATATAAACGCTAATTAGCAATTCTATATTCCGTCACTCACTCCTACCCCCCGTCATTCACTCCCTACCCGAAGTCTAAAAATGTATTTTCACCTTGTTTTTGGCTTGATACAATGTTATTATCGACTTTCTTTACTGAAATTCATTTAGTCATTCATTTATTTGCATATCAAATGGTACGGTACGCATTATATACGAGATTTAAAAAAATCTCCATTTTTTCTTGTAAAGAAGGGTGAGCGGTATACACGAGTAAATATTGTTTTTTGTACCACTTTTAAAGAAAAGCAATATTTATCTTATCTTATAGCAATTTTTCCTGTCATTAAAGAAAGTGTAAATTTTTGTTCTAAATCATTGGTATTTAAACCGCAAAAGGATTAACAATTATACTGTGACAGAATATGGTAACGCGAGTCTTTAATGGGATAACATGACTACATTGCAGTTATGTCAAGTCAAGAGAGTTATGTCAGCGCAGTTATGTCAAGAGACTCAAACGTCTTTAGTGAATATATATTCAATCTACATTTCAATGCAGACTTCCATAGTGAATTATGCTTGCATGGTTTAATATTTCACAATTTGGTTTTACTTTATTTCCTTTTAAAGGTAAGTCGAATATAAAAGTCATGTTCATAAAACTTAGAAGATCCTCTAATATGGACAACGAGCAAGAAATAAATTTTGACAAATCGAAATCATACAAAAAACGATCCAAAAAATTAACATCGATTTCTAAAGGTTTTTTTTATTTATTTAAGGAAAACACGAAAAAAAAAATTAGTTTTACTTTTCCATCATACGTAGTATAGGGTAAGACGTGCAATCGTTTTGAAAATCGAAATAATTCTTTTTTTACTTACCTACACGTTTCAAACACTGGAGATTCCGAAAAACATATTTTTAGAAAAAAAAATTGCCATCCGTCTGTTCGTGTGTCCATCTGTCTGTCTGTGTGTCCGACTGTTTGTCTGTTTGTGTATCTGTAAACGCTCTATCTCCCGAACAAACTGAGGTAGAGACTTAAAATTTGGTGTGTACTTAGTATTTAATAATGGAAGAAGTCTATTGAATATCAATAACCTAGATTATTCTGAACAGTTTTTTTCATATTCTAGCAATATTCGTTCTGATGAAAGGTATTGGAAATTTTTCGCATTTTTTTTATTATTTTAAGGAGCGTATGTAAAAAAATAATAAAATAACACAAATTTCGTATAAAAAATGAAGTCAATCGGATAATTTGTCGCTGAGATATTTGTAATCCTATTTTCTACACACTTCAATTTTTCATGACGATGTATTTCATTCAAATTTCAATACAAAGATAAATTTTAATTGAATATGAGACGGTTAATCCGACGCAGTAAACTGTTATTTAATATGATAATTATTTTTCGAGATTTAAAGATGTTTCTTTTACACAATTATGTACCATTTGAATAGATTGGCGTTTAACATAATTTGTCGAAATTGGTTCGTCAGCAATTCATTAAAGGAGTATTACTATATATTAAAAATATTTAAATATACGTTTAAAGTTTATTTTGGAATCGCGATGCATTTTATTGTTTACATATGTGTTTTTTTTTTCAGATTTTATTATTATGCACATCCATGATGGGTAAGTATTACGATGACCTAAAATTACCAGTTTAGATTTACATTATTTCTACAAAACATTTTTTATGTTTATGAAACTGAACGAAATTTAACATGGACTTTCTAGAGATACAGATCATACTGCCGGGAGCATTGGTAAAAACTTTTTCGGTAACTTGAAAAGTTTAATATATTTTTCACAGTTAACACATATTTTTAGGTATGAACAAAAAAGAAAAATGATGCATTAAACATAAATTATGAAACACTTTTCAACACTTTCAGATTAGCTTAACAAAACTTGGTTATTTAGAGAAATAAGATCTTTTAAATAAACATTTAAAAAACTCATAAAATATTTCAAAAAATTGATTTCATCAATTATCGTCTATAGACAAAAATTTATCCACATTGTTTTATGTAACACAACACTTTTACAATTGATGTTTATATATACTGTATCATGTGGAAAAATAATTTAGCAAGAAAACTCATAATAGTAGGTTGAAATTTTGCATTCAGATAAAAGTAGACAGAGAAAATACCATGGTATATTTATGAAAAATACTGAAATGAATATATTTTTTCATAATATTATCATTATTTATACTGAAATGATAACATGATAGTAAAGAAATTATGTATGTATAAATGTTTAAAAAAATAGTTAAATGCATAGACTTTCTCTTTTTCTGAGAAATATTAATGTTGCTATATTAAATAGAAGAAATATTCATAATGACTTTTTTTTACTAAAATTACTTAAATGAGTATACTTTATAAAAAATTAACCTGCTTATACAATAAAGAAAAAAAATTACCAAATTTTGAAACATTTTTATCATAAAATTTTTATTAGTCCAAGATGTGGTTAAATTCACAAAGCTCATAATAAACTCGCGTGAGTTTGTAAACCTCAGATACAGAATCGATATTTAATATTATTATATTATTTATTCTGCTATTTATTATGTTATTATGTCATTTATTAAATCTTAAGGCATCTTATCATTGCATTTGTATTAGATTAAACTCAGATACTAATTCATTTTAATGTGTAATAAAACGTAAAAATATCTTGTATAAATATTAATGATTACTTTTTTGTTGAACGAAATAGAAATATTATTTCTTGTTTCATGTATTGATAAGAAGAATATGCAAAATGAAGATTTTAAATTTTTAATCTATTGCTTTGATAAGATATATGTAAGTACACTTTCTTTTCGTGGACTTCAAATAATTTAATTTTATTATAAATTAAAGATTTTGAGATTCAAACGCATTCAGTAAACATTATTAGATACATCTAAAATATATTTATTCAGAATATTTAAGTTATTCTGAATAGATAAGCTATTTTAAAGTATTTGGTGTATGCCATATGCATACAATCTAAGGATTTAATGAATTAGATGAATGAAATTTTAAATATATTATAATAATTCAATAAAACGATTATTTTTGTCTCGTCTAATTTATTCATTAATATGATTACATTGCATAAAAGAGTCAAAAGTCCTTATTGAATATATAGATAATATGTATTGAAATGCTGAATTATGTAGTGAATTATACTTACATCATTTATTACAGTAAAATTCGATTTAACTCCTTTTCCTTTGAAAGGAAATCAAACATAAAAATCATGTTTGTAAAACTAAAAAAATCTCCATTAAGTACAAGAAAAAAAATGAGTTTGAGAAAGTGAAATCAAATAAAAGGTGATTTGAAAAATCAAGCTATGTTTATAAAGATGTTCGACCCTTTTTTGATTAATTTATTAAAAAGACAAAAAAAAAGCATGGTATTTAAATTTACCTGATTTCTGAAAAATGTTCTTTATAGATTAACCAAACCAGAAAATCCAACATAGACTTTCAAGTGTTACAGAACATAAAACCTGGAGCATTTGTTTCAATCGTTTCTGAAATTTGAAAACTGTAATGAATTTTTTGCATTTTACTACACATATTTTTAGATTTTCAACTAATAAAGTCAAAAAGCATGAAAATTTTAAATTAGGAATTCAAATCAATATGAATCACAGTCTGCTTTTTCAATTTTGTGCATTTTTTATAAAGTGTTTAAAAAGATTTCAACTTTTCATAAATCGCATACTAAGCATATTTTAAACAGGTATAAAGCATTGAGATAAAACTCCAGGGGAGTAATTCAGAAGAAAGTAGAAGAATTATCTGTTATACATATATTCCTCCATGATTTTTTTTATGTAACAAGTTAAGATTGACTGGGACTTTTAAATAGTTCCATCTAAAAGGGCTCTTAATCGGGATTCTACTGAACTACTTAACAGAGTTGTCTATACGTTTTTTCAGTATTAGCAATGAATAATTAGAGGGAAAACTGTAAAAGTCAACTTTTCATGAGAATTTGAGATTTGAGTTGACAAAACCATCAGTTAATAAGGTCTTTAATCCATTTCATGTAACCTTCGTGTAGAAAAGATAAAATGCAATAAACGTGAAGCATATTTTAATAATGCTTTCGCTTCTTCAATAGAAAGTATTTTTCGGAAGTTTTTACCAATTGCCACTACTGTTCACAGTAGTGGCAACATCTATTGTGGTATTGTGGCCTATTGTGGTAAACTTGGATTATACCAAAAAAGTTCACGCACATAAAGAAAAGAATATAGTAGAACTTGCTGATATAGTAGAACGTACTTCGGATACAGTATAGTAGTCGAAATCTTTGTGTTTCTGTAAATATGCAGAAAGAAATTTTTATTACACCTCAGCAACGTATATCTTATTCATAAAATGTGAAATAGTTGAATATAATTAAAACACGCCCCAAACAATGTTTCCCCGTGTAGCATTATGTAGTGGAATACTTTTGTGTGGCACTGTAATTTAATAATAAAAATTCTTTGCATCACAGATTGTACAGATTGCATATTTTAGTATATATTTCATAGATTCATGCCAATTCTATTATGTTCGAATGAGTGTAACATCATAAAAATGCATTTGAAACTTTTTTTCCCATTGACCGTAATGTAATGGAATACTTTTGAATGTCCCTGTAAATGATCTATGCATCTGACTTTCATAACATTTGAAATGACTCGATAAAATTACGTAATAATTATATGTTTTAAATTTCAAACGATTAAAATGCGTTTGAAATTTTTTTCCCCATTGACCGTAATGTCACTGAATTCTTTTGATTGTCCCTGTATTTGATCTATGCATCCGATTTTCATAACATTTGAAATGACTCGACAAAATTACGCAAAAATTATATGTTTTAAATTTCAAACGATTAAAATGCATTTGAAACTTTTTTCCCCATTGACCGTAATGTAACGGAATCCTTTTGATTGTCCCTGTAATTGATCTATCCATCCGATTTTCATAAAATTTGAAATGACTCGACAAAATTATGGTATAATTATGTATTTTAAATTTCAAACGATTCGGTTGGGTAGTTTTTGCGTTGTTATATGCGGACGGACAGACAGACAGACAGACGGACAGACAGACAGACAGACAGACGGACAGACAGACGGACGGACTGAGCGACAACAATAGGTGCTACGTAATTACATAATTACGAACGCACCTAAAAACTGAAAAAAACTTCACGTAGTTTTTCCATTCATTTTTTTTCCTTTTTTTTCACTGCAAAAGTTTTTATGGTTTAATCAAATTAGATAAAGTTAAGAATATTAATTTAATGGAAACTGAAAGTGATTTTAGCAAAAAAAAAAAAAAAAAATCTCAGAAAAATAAATTATGTTACAGCAAATTGAGGGATATTATTAGGCATTGATTTAAAAGAAAATATAACAGTGATGAAAGATAATCTGCTTTAGAATCCTTTATAAATACAATAAAAGTTCTAAAAACAAAATATATCTATAATAAAATCTTGTTTTAAATGAAATTTTGATCTCCCCGGAAGAAATGGCATAATATATGATAAGACCGAATACATTGTATGATAGGAAGTTGTCTAAAGTTGTAAAGAAATCAGTTAAAAAACTTTATATACAAACATCTAAATATTTTATGAGTAAAAAAAAGAGACAGTTCTCTGTCTTATTTTTGGGAATGTTTAGAAGGACGAATTACCATCTACTACCTCTACCTACCGAACTACCTACGAACTACCTCTACCTCACAAACCAATAACTAATAATCACACAAAAAAAATCGAAATTTACGGTGAGCAAAATAATTTTTTTATTTCAGAAACGTGTCCGTAAACTTCAGAATCCTTTTCTGTTTTGGTGATTCTATATTGGTCCTCCTCTAAAGAATTTTCAAAATTAGGGAACTTTTTTCGTAATCGTTTTCTATAATTACGAAGTTACCATGAATTATTGTAACTTTTTATACTATATGAGTAAAGTGCCTGCAAATTTCGTAGTGTACTGAGAAGATTTTGTATTTTCGTGCTGATAATTATTTGCAATTTCTTTGTATTCAATATTTTACTCGGTTTTCTAGAATACCCTAATTTGACATTAACAGCTTTGTATCACATGGAAACCAAATAATTATATACACTGCTGGCTATCCAAAATGCAACACCAAGAAAGACAAAATATATCAAAGCGAAATTTATTTTAGAGATTATACTAAGCATAGTAGCAGTGTTAGTTGATTCCAAGAGAATCTTCTTTGAAATAAGGTAGACGGAAAAATCAGTTAGAACTGTTACTTCCACATCTATAAGTAATTGCTGATGCAAGTTGCGCATAGAGTGAAAGAGACTTTGGAATTGTTTCTGGGAATCGACATCTCACGCTGCCTTTACACGTAGTTAATCTGGTGGACTCGATGGTACGGTGTTCTAGCCTAGACGTTCTCCAGTCATTGACCAGACATGCTCGATGGATGATAAATCTAGGGGACAAGAAGGCCAGGGTAACAATTAAATATGGTATATTAAGAAGAAAGCATGAATATTGCGTACAGCATGTGGTCGTGCAGCGTCCTGTTTAAAGATGGCCGCAGATAAGCCCTAAAGGTAATGGAGGAGAACATTCTTAAAAATCTCAGAGATATAGCGCTGGCCGGTAAGTGTACGATTATTGAATACTAAGAAAGTGTCGGAATTGATTTCAATACTATCCCACAGCATACCACTGGGTGCAGGACCAGTGTGTCAGTGCATAGTATAGCAATTGATCGGCCTTTCTTCATTATGTCTCTAAACTCTAATTCGTAGATCATAATACAGCGGGCAGATGCGTAATTCATCCGAAAACACAATGTCATGTCATTCCGATGCCCTTATAGGCTATTCAGTACACCATTGTAAACGCTTGCGCTTGTGATGTAACACCAAAGCTATGCGAAGCAATGGCCACCTAATGGACATTCAACTGTACTGCGAACGACATAGAATTGCTCGTGCGGATACCGATTGTCATTGCATTAGTTGTCTTATGGTTGCGGATGTGGCAGTACTTATATAAGTGCAATGAACATAATATGACTATCACCCGGTTGATTGCAGTTACGCGGTTGCAATCGTTTCTGTTAATCTGCTGTCAGTTCCTGCTTCCAACAATTCTTTTTTCTCATGACTGTTGCGATTACGTGTGATACGATGACATTTTCTCAGAAAAATAATCCGCAAACTCTGTAAGCAGCAAATCTGCCGCACTCAAAATCAGAAACTCGAATGCCGCTCTAAGACGTGTTTTTCTAAGAAAATTACTAAAACCTTACACACAAAAAAATCGCATGAAAAAAAAAATCAAGTTCTTCAAAACTGCAATCTTACTTCCATTTATATATAACTGCAATCGTCCACTGTGTGCATGAGCGAGTAAAATTTTTAATCTTTTGTACATCCTGTCGAACCTTTTTACGCTGTCTAGTGAACCCTACATGGTGCTGTATTTTGGATGACCAGCAGTGTAACTATAAACTTTATAGTATTATGCGTGCTAAAAGTTTTCAAAGTTGCTTGGGTGGCCAAATGAAAAAGCACGGACCATCGTAAAATTCGATTTGAGCAGCTCTGTTATCTGCTACAGAGCTTTCCATTTATAATTCGATTTTATTTGGACCACACTTTGTACTTAGATGCCATTAATAAAAAAAGTGTTATTTTTTGAGATTCATTATCAGGGGTGCAAAAATCTAGGTGCCAGCAGGCAGTTTCTCACCACAAAATTTATTTCGTTTTTCTTCATCTAATATTTCGTGTGAAATTCCTGCTAGAATGTTATTAAATTTTGAGCGAAAAAAACTTTAAAATTTTATTGGTGAGAGACTACCTTCTGGCGCCTAGATTTTTGCACCCCTGTTCATTATTATCTTCTAGTATATCCAATATGATACTTTCGTATTGCATAGAATCAATTTATTTTCATCCAAGCGAATACCTGTGAGAATAAATAATCAATATTGGATTAGATTTAATCAGTTTATGCATTTAAGACCTAATGAAATATTCTCCTAAATAGTTTCGCTTTTGCCAACATATTTTATCAAATAAATAAATATATTTCTGACTTGTAGCAACATTTGATTGATCATCTTTTCGACCGGAACGACCTTCAGCATTCTCAAGAATACGAATAGAGGAAATGAAAAGTCATCGATCATAAGTTTGTAG
This sequence comes from Maratus speculifer, assembly GCA_964019185.1. Taxonomy (NCBI): domain Eukaryota; kingdom Metazoa; phylum Arthropoda; class Arachnida; order Araneae; family Salticidae; genus Maratus; species Maratus speculifer. The sequence continues at coordinate 141,698,500 of OZ025289.1, read as the reverse complement.
AATAAAATTAATTGCAAAATAAGAATAAGGAGGCAAAGAAAAGTATAATTATAATTTTATATAAGGAAATGAAAAAAAAAAAACGAAAACGATGTTGAATGAAAAATCGAAATTCAAATTCAAATTCTATTAAAATTGTTAATTAAAAAATATAATACGTTTGATTCATTATTTATTCAATATCATGAATACTCTTGTCATACGTAACTGCATAATTAAAATAGATATAAAAAAATTGTGTCAAAATAGATAGTTTGAACCAAATTTCCCGAAGCGACATTCTAGAAACGAAAAATATGGTCGTAAGGAGAAAATAATTGTTTATAAATCAAGTTCTAATTAATTTAATGGAAAATAAAAATGTATGTCGCTTAAAAATTTTAGTAAAAACCTCGTCAGAAGGTTTCGTGTTTTTAGTATTAAAAATTAATCCGAGCTGTTGAGAGTGGAAAAATATTTTTTTGAATAGCGCTTAACATGATTCTGATAAAACTTATTCTTGCAGAAAAATGAAATTAAAAAAATAGGAAGTGGCCAGATAAAATTGTTAAATTGTGTTTAGCTTAAATGATTGAATTGTTGTTGGTGAAATAAGTATTTAACTTCGAAATATACCTCCATTTGTAGACCAAGGAGGCAGGGATATTTTGAATAAATAAAAGTATTTTTGATTCTTAATTTCGACTACTTTATTAATGAATTATATTTTCGACATTAACGATCTAATGATGTTGAATAGTATCAAATAATGAGAATGATAAGGTATCGATCACGCGTTTCTTGAAGAAAAAATACACTGTTAAACTAATGGTGACACATTGCACCTTTTAGGGGTGAAAGGCTTGTCTCACTTGTGACACCCCTAAAAGAGCCAGAATGACACCTTTAATTAGGATGAAAAGATGGCACCCTTAATCCAGAGTGTTCACAATAAAAAATTAAAAAATATACAAACCGACTTTTGGCCGTCGAAGGATTCGAACTCACAACGTCTGATTACAAGCTCAGCGTTCTAACCACTCGGCCATCGAGCTCACCTTCATTCACTCATAGCCATAGATTTTACTTGCGTCACAGAAAACAGAAAGACACACGTCACGGCGCATGCGCCTGGTTCCAGCCACCCGATGAGGTGCCACATTGCTGCCAATACGAAGTGTATGGCACCTTATTTAGCTCCAACCACCCAGTAAGAGACCTGTCGGCACTGCAACCAAATATCCAAGCCCCTATGGCACCCTAGGGTTCCAAATGCCCCGGATTCCAATGGACCCTAAAGTCTTTTCACCTCCGGGTCCCAAATGGCACCGGTTTGTCACCTTCACTTTTAACAGTGTATTTAAAATTAAAAGTAAATGAACAACAAAGAGATGACTGTGAATTGAAGCAATGCCTATGAATAGTTTTGAACGGCCGGAAACAATCTGAATAATTTAATAGAAACAACTAAACTTTACTAGAAAACATCAGTTTATGTACTTAAGGTCTAATTTAATTCTCTATGAAATATATCCGCATTTCAAAAATGTTTTATCAAATCAATAAAAGCATTTCAAGTCTTGAAACAACATTTGATGGATCATCTCATCGCTCTCAAGAACATTCAACATTTTTAAGAATATATATATAAAAAAAGGAATGAAAAGTTATGAATCATATATGAAAAATAATTGTAAAACGGAAGAAGTGAACAAATAGATAACTCTGAATTGAAACTACGGCTGGGAATAGTTGTAATTCTCTGAAAATTATGTAAATTATTTAATTGATGCAATCAAAATTTACCAGATAATGTCAGTTTATGTATTTAAGGACTAATTTTGTTCTCTATCAAATATATTTGCTTTTTAAAAATATTTTATCGAATCAATAAAAGCATTGCAAAAGTCATTCGCAGTACCATTCAACATACTCAAGAATATCAAAAGAGAAAAGTGAAAAATGCTGTCAATCATAAATAGAAAATAATTGCAAAACGGAAGAAGCAAACAAATTTATAGCATTCAATTGAATCTACGACTGTGAATAGTTTACAAATGGCTGAAAATAATATAATTTACTTAACGGAAATAACCAATATGTACTAGACAACGTCAGTTAATGTATTTAAATTCTAACTTGATTCTCTATCAAATATATTCGCTTTTCTAAAATATTTTAGCGAATCAATAAAATTATTTTAAAAGCCGAAACAATATTTGAGGGATTGCCTCATCGTTCGCAGCAACTTTCAACATCCTCAAGAATATCAAAAGAGAAGAAAGAAAAGCTATTAATCACAAATATAAAATAATTGCAAATCAGAAAAAGCGACCAAATAGATAGCTGTGAATTGAAATTGCAAATGCAAATAGTTATCTGAAAATAATGTAACTTTCTTAACTGATTCAATCAAAATTTACTAGACAACGCCAGTTTATGTATTTAAGGTTTAATTTAAATCTGCATCAAATATATTCGCTTTTCCAAACTATTTTACCGAATCAATAAAAGTATTTCAAAAGTCGAAACAACATTTGTGGGATCGCCTCATCGTTTGCAACATCTTTCAACATCCTCAAGAATATCAAAAGAGAAAAGCAAAAATCTATCAATCAACATTAGAAAAAAATTGTAAAACGGAAAAAGCAAACAAATCGATAGCTGTGAATTGGAACTATTACTGTGAATAACTGTTATTGGCTGAAAATAATATATCTTACTGAATAGAAATAATAGAAATTTACTAGACAACCTCCGTTTATGTATTTAAGGTATAACTTAGTTCTCTATCAAATATATTCGCTTTTCTAAAATATTTTATCGAATCAATAAAACTATTCCAGGTCTTGAAACAACATTTGATGGATCATCTCATCGTTCGGAACAACTTGCAACATGCTCAAGAATATCAAAAAGGAAGATTGTAAAGCTATCAATCATATTTTTATAAAATGAAAATAATTGAAAAATGGAAAAAATTAATAGAGGAAAGGTTATATGGATATAGATTATATGGCAATCAAGTATTAAAAAAAAGATCAAGAAGGAATATTTTGAAGGAAAATATGACATTTGAATTTAAATGTAGGTAAAAACATGCACAAATATATTTCAAATATCTCTGTGAAAGCTTATTATATGGATGAAATACACCAATATGCATTGAAAGAACAGTTTTTTTTATACAGCGGATGTAACGACACAAAAACAAAAACACTAGTTATTGAATGCTTGAAACTTAAATTAAATGATATTCCAATTAATATTAACGCAATCTTTCATAAAATTGTATACATATATTTAAAATATATTTTAAAATATGTAGTTTGCTAAATTTATTCTGAAACAAAAGGATAATAGAACCGTAAATGTTTCGAAATCGTTTCGCATGATTAGCGGACATTTTCGCATATTATTTAACAAAGCCTTTTAAAAAGATTCTCAGCATATACGTTTAGTTCGACATTTTGTTATACATAGGGAGAGGAAAGAAATTTTCCAACTTTGAAAAGGGCAAACTGTTTATAAAAACATCCATATGTCACTTCAAAGAAATACTGACAAATTTAAAATTTTAAAGATTGACAATTTTGATTTTTCATAGACTATAGCTACTTATTAATGATACTATGAAATCTACAGTACATCTGAAAATTCTTTCGAAATGATCCGAAAATTTTATTGTTTGTAAGGTGACAAAGTATGACGTTGCATTGAAACTATTTAACACAAAAGAAGCTCAATATACGTGCAATATTTCTATAATTTAAAGACATCTGTCCCTTTTTTATAAATTTGCTTCTACCGTAAATACACTAAAAAAGAAATTAATTATACTGTGATAATAAAAATTGTTTTGCATTGGCTCCTCTGTTATCCATTTAATATTATGAACCAACCGTATACGTGTATTAATATTATGTATTTAAATGAATGCTCTTATCATTTTGCAACCCAGTACAAACATTCTTATCAGGAATATGCAAAATCGCATTAGAAAAATCTGTAACTGATTTTTTTTATATATACTTTTAACTAAGAATATGCGACGTAAGGCATGAGGAACTAGCTATGGCTGAAAAAGAGCAATTTAAGTACTATGGAAGGTAATATCTGATGCCCACATAGCTACATGACCTATTTCTGCGACCGAAAATATTTTTTTATATCTTCCTATATATAATAGAAAAGTATACCAGCTACAGTATAGTAGTAAAAAAATTTAAAACTAATACTGATCAGCAAATTCTGCCAAGAAATCAACGATCACTAGTCGAGGTATGCAGATTCGATTGTAAAATATATTGAAACAGTAAGATGTTTTCACTACAGATCGATGCAGATTTTGATGCAGATTTTAGAGGAATAAAAGACATACTTTTATAAAAATGAATGCTGCTTGCCGAAGCATGATGAATACTGAATAAAACTGGTTACCACCGTATCTCTTGCTTCTCCCATTTTCGTCTGTTATTTCCAGGTTACAGTTAACATAATTTCACCAACATTAAACTTTGATCATTAGGATATTTTTGTATGTTCTATAATAAATAAAGTGGCAATTTTGTCATGCTGATAAAACATTGTCTGTGAGGTTAAAAATTAACAAAACTATGAAAATCTCACGGCAGAGAAGAATTCCATAGGTAATCATTATTTGATAACAGTGTGGGGTGTAAATGCTCGCTTAGAACATTGACTCGTCTTTAATTGATGCAGCCAAGTTTGGCGGTGAACAAGAGAGATGTTGATACAAGTGTTGTTTCAGGTATATGAGATCCATTGTATAAACATAAAATCGCGTATTTGGGTTGGTTTTTAAATTATATAAATGTAAATATGGGTAATTTATACAATTTATACAAACATCATTGACATAAATTAGAAAATGCTATTAGGGATTTTGCGCCAAACTAACAGAAAATTACAATAAATAAATAAATAACATCAGATTTTTTAAAACTCATAATACCATATCTTATATATTTAAATTTTAATTCGTCACTTTTTAATTCGTCAAATTCCACAGACGGGATTCATTTAGTTTTTTTATGCAATAAAAAATTATCAGTGTATTCTTGAAAACTTTTTATGAGAATTTATTCTAAAAGTTTATATAATTAATACATCAAAAACATTAGACAGAGTACTTTGTTCATACATGGTACAATGATACCATTATAAATTCCTTTGACGATTCAGTTTGGATTAAGAATACTGATAACAGAATATAAACAACTACTGTATTATATTATTAAATATCTAATTCTATTAAGACAATTATGTAAAGCTCCTATCAAATAAATATTTTGAATTTTAAATCCCAACTAATTTTTAATACTTGAACAAGAAACGAGTTTTGCAAGTGTGGCATCCAACTTTCAATAAAGCATATCTATTATAATGACTGAAATATCTATATTATAAAGGACAAACGTATCTGTGCGTAACGCATACGTCATTTTGCGAATGGCAACACTTTCCCCTGCAATTTCGTTTTTGCAATTTTCGCTTCTGCAAATTTTACAATTTTAAACATCGCATATTTTAAATTTTTACACCATGGTACAGAAAAAATGTACTTTTAAATGCAATTTGTTTGAAATCTGTATCTCAATTTATTTTTGAGATATTATTATTATTTTTTTAATAGTTTTTACTACCACTTTTGTAATTGTGGCAACAGAATCATTTCTCTTAAAAGTGAAAAAAAAAGAAAAGAAAAAAGAAAAGAAAAGAAAAAGAAATAGAAATTAAAATGCGCAATGCGTTCCCATTCAATTTCGGTTTTGCAATTTTCAGTGCTGCAAATTTTATACTTCTGAACATCTTAAATTTTTACATCGTAGTATAGAAAAAATGTACTTTTAAATGCAATTTGTTTCAAAGCTGTATCTCAATATATGTTTGATATATTAATTTTTTAAGTAATTTTCAGTACCAACTTTGTAATTGTGGCAACAAAACCACTTCATTTTTTCTCAAAAAAAAAAAAATAATAATAATAATAATAATAATAATAAAATGTGTTTTTTATAAAATTTTTAGAATTGCGGTTTTATTTAATTTAACAATTTGAATAATTGAGTTTTATAGTATTTTGTTAATCTTAGCTTAAACTAATATTTGTTGAGTGTTAGACTGACCATAATGTAAAATGTATTGTTTTAATTAATTTTGTAGATTTATTATAAAAAAGAAAAAAGCTCTTCTTTAAAATTTTTCTTTCGTCGAGTTTCGACGGGTTCCGCCTCGTATATATAATTTTAAAACTTTGTCTCATATTTATTCATAATAATTCGAATTATGAAACATTGGAACATAATTTCCTACGAAAATACTCAGTTAACAATTAAAAAACACTTTTTATAAATAAATTAACACAAACGTTATTTATAAAAAACAGTTGTTTCAATACAGACAATATATACCCTAACAAAATATTTAAACATTTCTTAAATTAGATTTTACGAAGAAAACTATAACAGAAATAAAATATAATTATGTGTTACAATAGCATAAAACTTTAAGAGCCTCTTCGTTGAAATTGTGGATTTAGTGGTGAAATCATGATTCGAAATGTGAATTCATTCTGCTTAATCTAGCAAAATCCCATAAAGTCCCGTTACCAATTCTCATTAAATTTTCATTTATAGAAAATGTGCATTGTCTGGAATTTCGCAAGCTTAATTGTGAAATCGATAGTTAAATTTAGAATATAGCATTGACGTTGAAAATATGATTAAAATATACCAAGTTAAATTAATGAAATTGTAAGTATACATATTTTTTTTTTCAGTTAAATAATCTCGCTCTTCCGATACAATTATTTCAGGCTGCTTATTTTATTCAGAAATTATGCATGGGTTATTTACATAGATTTATTGCATCGGCAAATAAATACTTCGTTTCTTTATTAATGAATCTAATAAAAATAAATAAAAAGTAGTGGTGTAAAAATTGGTTGTAAAAATTATAATAAAAAATATTGTAATAGAATTAGTTAGAATTTAATAGAACAAGTTAAAAAGGCGTAGACAATACAAGTCAAGCGTAGTAAATAAGGAGTGTATAATGAAATCTTTTAAATATTCAGATCTTCGTCCAATAATATACAGGTCATCGAATACAGCAAAATACCTGAAATCTTTTGCGTGTTCCTGTAAATGCTATCTGTTTTGTATCATACAGGAAGCAATTTTTAGTAAACCAAAGCAACACATATCAATTTCATAAAAGGTGAAATAGTTTATTATAATTCAAACGCGCCCAAAGCAATGTTTCCCCCTATACCATTATGCAATGTAACATTTTTGTATGGCCCTATAAATTAATAAAAAACATTCTTTTCACATCAGATTGTACAGAATGTATATTTTAGCAGACATGCCAACCTCCGGCTTTTTAAAAATCAAACAATTATATTTCTAACCAAAAATTTATTCAGTCAACGACATTAAGTAAATTTCAAATGATCCTCTGAGTTAATACTAGACACTCCTAATTAAATAAATTTTCTGGTTAAAGTACTTTTTCATGAATTAACAAAAGCCGGAGGTTGGCAACTCTGATTTTAGTATATGCAATATGGATTCATATCAATTTTATTATGTTCGAAAGTGAGTGACATCATCAAAAGCACTTGAAACTGTTTTTTTTCCATTGGCCGTAATGTGACGGAGTATTATTTATTGACAGTGTAATTCAACTACACATCCGATTTTCATAAAATTTTAAAAGATTCAACAAAATGGTTCCACACTTATGTATTTGAAATTTCAAACGATTCGGTACGGTCGTTTTTGCTTTGTTATATGCAGAAGGACAGACGGAAGGACAGACTGAACACGACTATAGGTGCTTCGTATTTACATAATTACTAACGTATGATATGTGTTGTATTAAAGTTCAATAAATTATTTTTAATGCAACATTACATAATATTATCAATTTAAAAAAGCTATTAAGAAATAAATTCACAAATGAGATAATACATATCTAATATATAAGATAATGCACTGATAAACCAAAAATAAGAAATTTAAAAAAATGAAGGAGTGATGAAAATAGTCTTCTGTGATGCAACATTTTTTAAATGAAATGAGAAAATCCCGAAATGCGATTATATGCATTTAAAAAAAGCACTAATTTTTGATTTCTCATTTTTTAATCATTCGGTGAAATTTTGATTATATTTGTCAGAGGCTAGGGGAAACGGTTGTCTACTCCTTCCCCCACACTGTTAAAAATAAAGGTGACAAACCGGTGCCATTTGGGACCCGGAGGTGAAAAGGCGGTGCCATTTGGAACCCTAGGGTGTCATAGGAGCTTGAATATGCGGTGGGGGTGACAACAGATCTGTTACTGGATGATGGGAGCTAAATAAGGTGCCATGCACTTCGTAACCACCTCATCGGGTGACTGGCAACTTGCGCTTGCGCTATGACGCGTGTCTTTCTGCTTTCGGTGTCGGCAAGTAAAGTTTTCGTGTGTGAGCAAATCAAAACATGGCAGTATGTAAATTGGCGATATTAATTGAGGACTAACCATTGAGCTTCAATGAAACAACAATGAGGACTTAACGATCCGATTTGCGCGACCAGTGAACCGGGCAAAGTCTGATTAAAGGTAAGATTTAACTTTATTTTATTTTATTTTATTGTTACGTTAATTTATCGTACATCCCTATAAGTAATGTCATAAAAAAACAGTAAATTAGATTTTTTTGTTAGTATGATTGATTGTTAAGTTTATTATGTGAAGATACAAGCTACACTCTCACCAAAATACCCGGTTGCTAATTTTAAACCTATGAGGTAGTTATTTTACAATTTCTCGTTTACATGTCAATATTTTTAAATGATTTATCGAGGTCTTAGCTATAGAGGAGCAATTGGAGCAAACTGCTCTAGGCACGGGAATCCTAAGGACGCACAATTAGAAAAAGCGAAATGAAAGATTGTAAAAATATTTACATATTTTTTCATTCCAAATCAGTTATTATAGACGAATCTTGTTGCAATCGGAATATTCTATGAACATTTTACCTTGTGTTTAAACTCAACTGTTTAGATTTAACCCTTCACTGCTGTTAGTGGTCTCAGACACCGCGAGTTTTTCAAGTTTCACAGTTTAACTTGTAATTTTTAGTTTAACTATAGATAATGGCCAAATTTTTTTAGTTTGGAGTCTTATTACTACCTCTAAATACTTTTGAATAGCTGAATTTGACTTATAATATTCTTGTACATAAAGTTTAATACATAAATAGTATTCTGAGAATTAATGTAACATTTTATTCATCTTCAGATTAAATGGTCTGACAGACAGCTCACAGTAGTTATGTAACAATTTTTGTCAGAGCAGTTAAGGTTAAAATATATTTTTGCGTCTATATACAGTTAAAAGCAATTAATTTTATTCGCGAAGTTTTAATTTTAACCTTTACACGGGATCTCGGACAGCATCTGGCCGGCTTTGCATATATTGTCGGATAGATGCTATCCGAATCCCTCCTGTAAAAGCTAAGCCATTGCAGCCTCGCGTAACTTCTCTAATATTGTTTCAGTATACCTGATTTGTCGTTATTTGAGAGAGGGGGGGAACTTTTTTATTTAAGACAATTGAATACTTGCAAATATTAAAGTAATCAAAACTTATTTACAGGGTTTTCATTATTAATATTTTCCTTATTAACCACCATTATTTCCAAAATAATCTTCATAATAAGATTAGATCGAGAGGCGGTAGCACGGACAATCATTTAATCTCATTTAAAGATAAAAATCACGGAGAAAACCTTGATTTGCATATTAAAACGTTATTAGTCAGCCAAGTCATACCTTGGTGCGAAATGCCTAAAAACCCAAATTTAGCGGTATCTTGGGTTTACCATTATGTTTTCTTCCTCCCAATTCTTCATATTTTCATACTTTTAGTTTCATTTTCTTTCAAAAAGGTGAGAAAATGTTAGGGTATTGAATTGAATAAACCTTATGATCTGATTATCGGCTATGCAGATTTACACCCATTTTTTTTTTTTTTTTCGAAAGTATTCTTTCGCATTAAACCTTATTTAGTAGCAGAATTTTATGGTTAAATTAAATAAAATATTTTTTTCAATAATAGTAATTTAAGTTTAATTAGTCCGTAATCAGTCCCCCCCCCTTTTTCAATCATCAACATCATCCGATATGAGAAATTTGTAGTCATGAACATTCAAATTATAAAAGGAAAACAATCTGTATTTACTCCACTGAACTTTCAGAATAGTTTACAGAAATAGTGTGTGTTCAAAAAATATAACAATGAATAAAAACTTATATCGTAATTTTACACAAATGTGAAAATTTTCCGCAGGTGATGAAGATCTCGTGTTTTAAAGGCGATTTTTGCACTGTCATTTATAAATCTTAAACATTTTTCTAATGACATAATTTTTAACAATCTTTCATTCCACCCGTTCTGAAACAAGACCAATAAACAGGGTTGGCTTTTTACCGGTAAAAACCTGGGGAGAAGGTGGTAAAAACCTAGGGATATACAATAAACTGTTAGCCCTTAAACTGTATTTTAATACTATTGATAAAAATTCTATTTTAATGTAATTGGTGTATTAATATATAATATCTATATAGGGGAGAGTGGGGTGGTGTGTTCTGAAAAAAAAGAATCTGAAACCAAAACTGAAAAAGTAAAAACTACGCCGGTTGCGGATCGCCCTCAGCAATCTTGTGCAAAACAATCACGTACAAATATTAAAATTTCGGCGAAATATTTGAAACGAATGCCCCCATAGACTTTACATTATCATCCGGGTCTTTTTCTGTGCCTAGCGTTGCGCCTTAAATAATCATCAATTTATTTACATTTTGAAGTATGAATGCATATAATATCAATGTTACAATTAATATATTATCCTCTAAAAAATTTGCATGTTAGCAATTCGCATTATTATTAATTAAAAAAAGGAACTGGGCGCGTCCAATTCATCCCTTTTCTGGCATGTCCCATTCCTCGCCACTTCCTTGTTTGTGTTAAACTTCTTGTTCAAACAAAAATGCTGCTTTAGGTTTAGTTTAAATTATTGATAATATACAGTATAATGTTCCATAAATAGAGAAACTATTACAGTTATACATAAACAAGCTTTTAATATATTGAGAGCAAATAAATCAAATTTAAATTGGATTTTTGAAATAATTTTTTCTTTCATACATTTGCAAGTCTATGCATATCAATATTTTTTTATAAACTGAAGAATGGATTACCATTGCTTCATCTTGTATGCGATCGATGAAATCTCTATAAATAAAAGGAATTCCGAGGATAATTAATTAATTAATTAATTGAGGCACAGGGGAAAGCAAATCTTGGCAATGCGCCAACTCGGTCCAGAGGAAGCAAATCTTGGCAATGCGCCAACTCGGTCCAGAGGTATAAAAGCAAGATAGAAAAAAACGCGCAGGTCTGTGCATTCAAGTACAACCACCCATATGTATATGCTGAAAGTTTGTTCTGACGCTCACCCGACGCACGTGGAGTGCCGATGGTCCGGGAAGCGTACCATACACATAAATTATTAAATAAACCTTCAAATTAAGCCCGGCGAAGCGGGCTGGGTATGCTAGTGTTTAGAATAATGCACAAAGAGAAAAACCTACAGTCCCATTCCACCCGACTTTCCCCCCATATAGCAAAAGGGGAAATAAAGAATTAGCCAGTTCCCTAAAGCTCCTGATATACACGATATGGCCAGAGATGACCGTCCACTTGCGATTTTAGACATTTTGTTAAATATCTAGAAAAATGTATGAGGAATTATCCTGAAAATCTTAGTATATAAATATAATACACTACCTGGCCATTGATTATCGTCCACTTGCGATTTTAGACATTTTGCAAAATATCTAGAAAAATACATGAGGAATTATCCTGAAACTCTCAGTGTATAAACAATATAGTACAGATCATCTATTTCCGTGAAGATTTTTTCCAGAAACTTTATAGGGGACCGCCAACAAATTAAAAAATGTATAAATATCTTTTGGATAACCCTGTCAAAACTAATGCATCAAAAGAGCTCAAACTGTAGATTGTGATTAAGTGGCCAATTGTTATAAACTGTGTTCATTTTTATGTCGATAGCATGTATACTCATAGAGAAATGAAGGTTTTTATAAAAATACTCCCAAATTTTCCCAAGATTTTTGCTTATAATTTGCAGAGTTCTTAATATAAAATAATAATATTTTCTGAAAATGTGACAAACAACATTGCACATAATACCCTGTAATCAGAATTAAAAATAATAAAAATTGTATGAAAAATGAGTAGGTTTACTAAATAATTTTTCACTGCGCATGCGTGAACGATATCAAAATTTTATTTGCATATTATGTTAGCTAAATGTATAGAGCAACTTTTATGAAAGTTGCAAAATCATAGCTTGAAAATTCTGAAAATAATCGTCAATAGAATCACTTAAAAATCCGTTATTTCCAAAATGAAGCAAAAACAAGAAGGGTTGTATCGATATATTCATTGATTAGTGTCAATATAGAATACACAATACGGAACTTACTAGTACATTTGGATACAATCCCTCATTTTTTTGCTTCATTTTGGGAGCAATGGATTTTCAACTTATTATATTGACGATTATTTTTAGAATTTTCAAGCTATGATTTTGCGACTTTCACAAAAGTTGCTCTATAAATTTAGCTAACATATATGCAAATGAAATTTTGATATCGTTGACGCATGCGCAGTGAAAAATTATTTAGTAAATCTACTCATCTTTCATACAATTTTTATTATTTTTTACTTTTGATTACAGGGTATTATATGCAATGTTGTTTGTCAGATTTTCAGAAAATATTATTATTTTATATTAAGAACTCTGCAAATTATAAGCAAAAATCTTGGAAAAATTTGGGAGTATTTTTATAAAAATCTTAATTTCTCTACGAGTATACATGCTATCGACATAAAAATGAACACAGTTTATAACAATAAGCCACTTAATCACAATCTACAGTTTGAGCGCTTCTGCTGCATTAGTTTTGACAGGGTTATCCAAACGATATTCATTATTTTTTAATTTGTTGACGATCTCCTATAAGGTTTCTGGAAAAAATCTTCACGGAAATATATGACCTGTACTATTATGTGTATACACTGAGAGTTTCAGGATAATTCCTCATGCATTTTTCTAGATATTTAACAAAATGTCTAAAATCGCAAATGGACGATAATCAATGGCCAGGTAGTGTAGTACAAGACATATATTTCCCTGAAGGTTTTATTCCGAAACTCCAATAGGGGACCGGCAACAAATTAAAAAAGAATGAATACCTTTTGGATATATTTTGGATAACCCTGTCAAAACTAATGTAGAAAAATCGCCCAAACTGTAGATTATGATTAAGTGGCTTATTGTAATAAACTGTGTTCATTTTTATGTCGATAGCATGTATACTCGTAAAAAAATTAAGGTTTTTTACGAATCCGAAAAACAGTCTCAAATTTACCCAAGATTTTTGCTGATAATTTGAAGAGTTCTTAATATAAAGTAACATTCTTTTCAGAAAATGTGACAAACAACAATGCACACAATACCCTGTAATTAGAATTAAAAAATAATAAAAATTGTTCGAATATTGAGTAGGTTTACTAAATAATTTTTCACTGTGCATGCGTCAAAGATATCAAAATTTCATTTGCTTATTATGTTAGCCAAATGTATAGAGCAACTTTTGTGAAAGTCGCAAAATCTCATCTTGAAAATTTAGAAAATAATCGTCAATAGAATACGTTGAAAATTCGTTGTTCCCAAAATGAAGGAAAAACACGAGGGGTTGTATCCATATGTTCATTGATTAGTGTCAATATAGGATACATAATAGGGGCGTACTAATAAATTTGAATAAAATTCCTCATTTTTTTATTATTATTACTGGTATGGAATACTTGTACATGTTAGGGAAATTCGTTGCTAATCTGGAATAGACACTTTGTTGCAAGATATGTTTTGTAAATATGGTTAATAATGTAAATAATTTGTAACTTTTAATGATAATACAGGAAAAGAATATCTGAATGACAAGTATGAGTTGGTCATGTAATTTTCTCGTGCTGCCCGATAACAGGCAATAAAGAGGAAAGTGCCCAGGTAAACTGATGGCATTGAGCTCGCAGGCTATAAATACAACTGTATATTATAGTCTTATTTCAAAGAATAATGTCCTTCCAAAAATAAAAGAAATCAACTGTAAGTTATTGGACAGTGGATTAACTGCCATCCCTCTTTATACTTAACCATTGAGCCTCTAAAACTAATCAGGAAAGTGCCTTATCAGAGTGAACCTATTAAAAAATTTTAAGAAAATGTGATAATTCTGCATGATTTCTGCATATTTATATAAATTAAGGACGGTAGCACTCTCTTCTCCCCCCCCCCTCTTCATATTTAACCAATGAACCTCCAATGCTAATCAGTGAAGAACCTTATCAGAATGAACCTACATATAAAATTTGAAGCAAATCTGATATTTATATAAAGAGTTATCACGTTACATACAGAACCTGCTGACACATTAGCTGTCAGGCTTTGATAGCCTTGTGAGCTATAATTTAAATTTTATTTAAATGTTATTCTTTCTTTTTTTGTTCATCTACCATTTTTGCTGTACTTTGATGATACATTTTAACTGGACTGTCTTGTTGTGTGTTTTCCTTAATGTGTTATTATTATTATTTCAGATAGTGAACTTACATTTATAGTACTTACATTACCATGCTTGATATAAGAAAAGATTCCGACACTTTATCATGAAGAAGGTGCAGAAATTTCTGTGTTTCAACCTGTTACGGTGCTCCGCAACTCAAGCAACTTGTTAAATTACTCATGCTATGTATTAAATTTATATAAACAGTTAATTACAAAAACTGATAATTTTATAAGCTTAGTTACTTTGTGGTATGCATTATTTTGGTTGTTTAACGTTAACTATAGCAAAAGCCAATTTAAATTTTTATCATTTTTATTAGATACTTAAGTCTTCAAAATTTTCTCAGTGGCATCAGTTCTACATAGTGTTACGTCTTTGTTTAATAATATTTAATACATTCTTGGTGTTTACAATAAAAAGATTATTTGAACTAAAAGGTTGTTTTTTTAATTCAGTGTTTTATTCCTTTCATTGTAATTACTCTTTGGATTAAAATTTCAGATGCAATAAGTCAAAACAAAAAAAAAAAAATTGGCAGAAAGTGTTTTGATGTGGATGCAGGACTAGAAATCAGCAGTCGTTAGTCGTCAAATGAAACTAAATTATAGAAAAATTATTCCTAGTCGTCAAATCTTGATAGCTAGGGATTCTTGGCTTTCTTTAACCTTAATTTTTGTTTAGCAAATGCTCTCATTTGTATTTTAGCATATACCCCCCCCCCCCTCTGCACCATGACATCAGCACGTGTCTTAAGAATTTTTAACTTTCAATAACCTCTAAGTTAACTTCACTTTCACCAATGACTGATAAAACTGGTCCTTGGATATTACACCCCTGTAAACAAGATTTTCTTTTATTATGAGATATTTCTGCATCCTTATATGTTCCTAAAATAAGAAACTGTATTAAAATTATTTTAAAATTTTTGCATTCCCTTCCTCAAACAAACAAAAAAAAATATGTGTGATTTGGAAATGTTTTAAATGCCACACCATAATTGGCAACCAAAGATTCATTTATTTGCTAACTTTTTATTTTCTGATGTACTGTTACTCTCAGATTTTTTAAAAATGAGCTTATCCCTAGTTATAGCTAAAGCTCATATTTTCTCTCTGTGGACATATTTGCTTGATTATCTGTTTTGTATGCATATTAGCTTTAACAAAAGAATAAGTTTTTCCAGCATCCAAATATTGTAGTTTAATCAGGTTTCATACTTATGAAAAGTCAGTTTTTATTTTGTTTAGTAAAGTTTCCTCCCCACTTCCCTTCAATACATTAAAATTAAATATGCAATGCAATATTATTACTATTAACATGGTTGTGAAAAGAAATAAGAAAATATGAAATGCAGTTGGCACATCGAAAAAAAATTGTAGGCATTATTTTGACACCTTACATACAGTTTTTAATTTCTAATCCTGTGTGGATATATGCTATAAAATATGGATTTGCATAAATTCACTATAAAGGTAAGTACTACATATATTGTAAAAATGATTTTTTTTTTTTTTACTCAATTTCATCTGTGATTTTACCACAACCATAAAATGAACTTATTTTCTATAATTCATTTCATAGCTTGATGGCTAACTTTCTGGAAGAATTTTAAAGAATATGAAGTATTCTTACTAATTTAAAAGTTACACAGCATTTATTACATATTCTTTTTTAATTTGTGTTTTACATTTTTTTAATTAGACACAGCAGGGTAGCTGAAAAAATATTGGTGCGTTGTTTGACATTGATATTTCACAACTAAAATCTGAGAAATGCTTATTTTAAAATTTTGTAACATTTCTTCTATTATATGAAAATCTTAATCCTCCGAAAAGTTCACAACCGTCAAAATGACCAGTAACTAATATGTTCAACGAAGTGTTCGCCTCTTGGAAGCAAAATAATTTTAATGGAACTTCCAGCAGTATTGGGGCCTTCACATGGAGCAAAAACAACATTGACCTTCAACACCCATCTGCGTGGATATTTTATAACAGGTGTATTGCCTTCGAACAATCAGATCTTAACTCACTTGACTTCTGTAGAAAAGCTAGAAATAGAAAATCCCCAGTTTGCATTGTATGTGATGCGAAATTATCAAGGCATAAAATGATTTAAATCAGAATTATCTGCAGCGGACTGTCGATTCTGTGATCTTTCGTTTTCAAACTTGTGTAAAAAATAAATATCAAGCCAGTGAACAGTTTGTTAAAATATTATTTCTTTTATTTTTTTATTATTAAATTATGGCATATATTTTACAGGATATAGCATTTTTCTGTGTCCCCATACTTTTCAGTTGCCCTGTATATAAAATAATGAAAATACATGTCAAGCAATATACTATGTGTCAAAAAGATGGTCACGGATTACTTCTGAAACTATAAGAATATTATAAAAATATTCATATAAAGATAGATAATTCAATTTGTACTTTCTCTTATTTTGGAGTCAAAAAACATCAAATTTTTATAATGTTCCTGCATCTAAAAATGCCCAGTTACAAAAATAGTTACTGGCCCTTTCTTAAACATACCCAAAAAGTTTTATCCAAACACATGAGTTAGAGACAGTCAAAAATCATGATTTATTTCATTTTACAAGAACTTCAAAACATAAAATTGAAAATCAGGCTTCAAATTGCATGACAAAGTCACAATATTTGACTCTAACTCAGTGATTTTTAGAGGCAGAAAATAGGTGTAAAGGTTGTGTAAATTTTGCGATTTATTCTAACAAAACCTTTTGGGTATGACTAACAATGCAATAGTGATGACTTATGATTGGTGATTTTGAAATGCAAAGACTGTATAAAAGTTAAAATTTTGAATTTTTCTTAAAATACTCTCCATGTAAATGAAAGTACAATTTGAATTCTCTGCCTTTCTATGATTATTTTTGTAGTTCATATTATCCCTCTCTGAGTTACAAAAATATGCTACAATTTTTCTTTGGACACCTGATAATGAGTTTAAAAATATAATATTCCATCAATCTAAAAGAAAAAAAAAAGACTCAAAATATTGACTGATCATGATAATTTTCTCTGCAGAATTCAATTTAAAAGTGGGTAAACACTTTGTATTTCATGATTCAAACCAATACAATTTCTTGACAAGCAGGGTGAGGGGAGGGGGGTTGCAACTGTGGGCTATAGATTGTGAGTGCTATTTCTTGTAGGATGCCACAGGGCACACTGGATTATGTGTTTCATCCGTTCACCCTCTGGGGCACCCTGGATAAGTGGTATCATTATTCTCCCCTGAGATGCCATTCTTTCACCCCTTAAGGTACCCTGGATGAGGGGTGCCATTACCCTCCCCTCAGATGCGATCCTTTCACCTTCTGGGACATCCTGGATAAGGGGTTCCATTACTCTCCCCTGAGGCGCCATCTTTTCACCCCCTGGGGCACCCTGGTTAAGGGGTGCCATTACTCTCCCCTGAGATGCCATCCTTTCACCTTCTGGGGCACCCTGGATAAGGGGTGAGATTATTCTCCCCTGTGATGCCATCGTTTCACCCTATTGAACACTGTGGATAAGGGGTGCCATTATTCTTCCCTGAGGTGCCGTCCTTTCACCCCCTGAAACACCCTGGATTAGGGGTGCCATCCTTTCACCCTAGTTAAGGGTGCCATTTTAGCTCCTCTAGGGGTGTCGCCAGTGAGACAAGCCTTTCACCCCTAAAAGGTGCAATGTGTCACCATTAGTTTTAACAGTGCATTACGAAAAAATTTGATATTTTGGAGTGCATCAGTCACCACAGACCACTTTTTGTTTTTAAGAAATTTTACAAAAGTAACTTGCGGAAGATCATAAAAATATGCTGTAAAGTTAGAAAAAGTTTTCTGGGAAACTCGGATTCCTAGAATTTTTCATGTAACGGCAAAAGCAGGAATCCATGTAACAGATACATATTTGCACTGGAAATCAAAAAATCTTTAAAGTTACAAAAAATTTTTTAGGAAACTGGGATTCCATGAATTTTTCATGTGGCTGCAACCCAGGTTAAAGATAAAATTTTAGTAAGATAGCTGTAATTTTAGTAAACTCGTTTGTAAAGTTATAGATTTCTGTAACTTTACAAAAATTACTTTTGTAAATCTACATTTTTTCTTGTACAGTGCACAGATAAAATGTCAGTAACCATACAGATTTCGGCAAGTTTACATCCGTAGGATTACAGAATTTTTTACAGTGTGGAACATGGCATCAACAAGCAATTTAAATTCAGAAATGAAAAATTATCAATAAGACATAGTCAGGTTTTGCCAGTACTACATTCTCAGAGCGAGACATAAATTTACTAGTAATTAGAGTTTTAGTAAATTTTTAAAATGTATCTGAGAATAAAATTATGTTATAAATTTCTTCTTACCTAAACATCTGAACATCAAAAGGAAACTTGTAAGTTTTCAAATAAAATATAGTCTCCCTTCCCACTAACAAAAGTTTTGATATTGCACGCATGCTAAAGTTATAAAAGGAAAATTTAATTAAAATTTTCTATCCGAATCTAGATTAAAATGAAGTTGGATATAATAACCTCTTAAAAAGTTATTGTACAACTTTTTATACCAGCTCGATCCATAGCATGTCATAGTCGTTTTGATTACCGTTTTCAAATTTTGTAGTACATATTCATTGTTAAAAGTGCATAGATTCTGGATGAAAAATGTATAATATTTCACCTTATAATTTTAACATCTAAAAATGATAGGTGCAGAATCCAAGAATTTTTTAAAGAGCCAGTTTCTTCTAAACCAAAATATTTCAGTTTCCCCTAGGACTTAGATTCTAAGAAAATTTAAGAAACAACGCGAATTACGTCAAAAGATAGCAGAAGAAAAACTAATTTTATCAAAGGATCGCAAAAAAAGAGCCACGACTCTCGTCAAGGAATTGCTGAAAAGTGCTATTTTAATCAAATAGTCGCAGAAAAAATACGATTTTGGTTAGAAAATTGCTAAAAAACACGCGACTTTCATCGAATGATTGTGGGAGGAAACACAAAATTATCCAAATGATGGTAACTTAGATTTCTTTCCAAAATACAAGGTAGATTATTCTGTTGCTGAGAGAGACGAGATGACGCATTTTTATCGTACGTCACCGGCTAAAAATCTTCTAAAATCTGGCTTGGTGGGCTATCCATTGCACGCATGGCGAATTTTATAGATCATTTACAGGGCGGCACGAAAGATTCAAGTACAATTCTAGTTATTAACAGAAATGAAAAAAAAGAATTTTAAACTGTGCTGTGCTAACTGAACGAAATTTTAGCAGCTATGTAAGTATATACAGAAATGTTATACAACAATAAAGGGATACATAGTAAAATTCGAAATTTTCCCAAAGCAAGTCCGGAAGTGTGGGAAAATGTTTCATGATCTATACTTGACGAAGAACTTTTCTTTTTTTATTTTATAATCAAGTCATTTTTTGCAATTTTAACGTTGTTATTTAAAAGCAAATGATAGTTTATTTTTAACAAGGAAACACTCTTTCTTTTATGTCAAAAGTAAGCAAAAAATATTGCTTTAAAAATTAAAAGAATATGCATAATTTTTTTATTTCAATGTTATCTTTACGCTGTTAAAGAATTTAGAAAACGTTATTTATTTTGTCAGAGAATTGCAAATGATCTCCTAAATGTGTTTTCCATGTTTTTTTTTTTTCTTTTTTCTTTTCAGTAAAAGAGAAAAGGGTCACAACATGTCTGTAAATATTTAAACACAAAAATGCATACTTTTAAAACAAACAATTTTCCCTTTAAAACATTTTCTTAAAAAAAGAGACAAGAAATATTGATGAAAGTAAATCGAACAGAATTAATTTAAGACCAGAATTTCTTATAGCTTCCAAAAGAATATATTTTCTTTGATGTAGCTCTAAATTTATGCTCATTTAAATGTAAACAATTCTTTTGATGTATTTTTCGAGACTAAAAGGAATTTGGACGGAATTGTATTGGGTAATTTTTATTAACTATTTAATATATATTTTGTCCGGATTGAAAAAAAAAATAGCCACTTTGTTTAATTATGAATTTCTACATGTGAAATATGTCGCAAGTAAAAAGTATACAGCCTTAAGACGCCACACTAGTCACTGAAAAACATCCGAATGGTAATGTTAAGTCTATGGGGGCGTCATTTTCAAGTGTCTCGCTCAAATTTTACTGTTGTTACTTTTTTTTTTGCATAGAATTGCTTAGGACGATCCACAACCGGGCTATATTTTACTATTTCGACTTTGGTTATATATATTTTTTTCATATTAGGATAGTTTCAATTTCGCAACCGGTTAAAACCGGTTCTGAAAGTTAAAGTATAAAAAAATCGAAAAGTCAAATCGATAAAGTAAAAACTAGCCCGGTTGTAGATCGTCCTCAGCTATCTTATGTGACCCTTTCGTTGCCGTGGTATTATGACGTCCTAGAAATTCCGTAATTTGGAGAATCGGCTTTCCTACTGGAAAATTTTAATAATAAATTTCAGTTTATTTAACTACAGAACATGCGTCAATAACCCGTCAGTGCCATATCTAAAAATACTTTAAAAAGCATGCCTAAAATAATTATAATTCTCGTGCAATTATAATTAATGTGCCATGTTATTTGACGAATATGATAGCTGTACCTGATAAATAAAAGTAAAAGAATAACACTTATTTTGTCCATGTCAGATAGTTGCATTTGAAAAAAATAGAGTTTTTTCTTCGAAAAGAAATGATAAAGCTACTACAAGGCAAAATTTACTTTAGTTTTTTTCGGAATACTTAAAGATATTAATTTAAAAAAAGTTGCAGAGTGTTAAGCAGATAATATAAATTAATTTAAGCTGATTTAGTTGCAGAATATAGCAATACAATATTTTAATAGTCTAATTGTATATATAGGGTAAGATAAACCGAAGCGTCGAGTATAACTTTCATTTTTATTTTTGTGATTTAATTTTGGCATCTTTGTTTTAAATATCTTTAATTACGCATCTTTGGATTACGGAATAAAGCGTACATTAGGCAACAACTTATTGATTTTGTTTCTCACATTTTAATAAAAGTTTATCAAATAAGAATACACACCTTTATTTACGAAACTTTAGATGACATGCAATTGAAAAGGATGAGATTACAATCCTAACAATTTGACATCAAATTTCTTTTAAACAGCTGCGCTCTCCACACTATGATTCAACAACCGCTAACTTGATATTTCGTTTTAAAGCCGCACATTCCTCACTAATGTGATTTATGATTCCATATTGTCAATTATGTATAACTTTATTAGAAGTGTAATGATAATGAAATATAACACATGATTCATGTGTGAAATTGAATGAGGAATCGAAGGGTAATAGATGTCAAGAATTTCATTTATTTAAATAAATGCAAATTAAAAATAATATGTATCTAGAGTGAAATTTTGGTCGATGTGAATTTGCATTAGTGTTAAGTTCACAGATTAATTTTATAGCTTTAGGACACCTAAGTTCTGATTAATTACTTTTGAATCTCAAAATATATGGACTTATACATTTAAATATATTTTAATTTACAATATATAGGCACTTCGCCCGAGAGAGATTTAGGATTCTGTAACATTAACTCCATACATTTTTTTTTTGGCAGCGCATTGATAATAAATAGTATGTAACACATGTTTCCTATTTATAATTAAATTGGAAATGTAACATTGATATATATTTCTATCAATTTCTTTTTCGTTTTGTTAATGAAGCATGCAAATTATGAAATGCCGTCTGCCGATTTGAAATTTTGGTGGATGCAAACTCGTACCTGTGTGGAGTTTATGAGTTAATTTAAAATATTTAGAACCACTCTTTTCAAATCCAGTTAACTATTTCCAAATCTAAAAACACGGTCTGATTTACATTAAAACTATTTGCATTATCATGCTGAATTTAGTTATAAAATATACACCATGTATTATGCTTAAATTCCTTATGTTATTGACTATTAATGCATTACTATTTGAACATTGAAATCTCGTAAACTGATTCAAGACACATTACTTTTAATTTCGACACTGATTATCTCTCTGCATGGTTTCATTTGATAGTAAGAGGATGTATTCCATACTTCCTTAGAAAATCAGTCGTTCAAGGAATTATACCCGTTAAGTACAGTTATATAATGTGCGAACATCACAAATGCTAATTAAATTGGTTGACTTTCCAGCATACAAAGCTTTTATTGTATCGAACAACTGTTAGAATGTATGCTTTCAGTTTATGAAAAACGTTTTTATTTTTTATTAGTGCTGAATATTTGTCAAAGACATCGATAAAAAGAGTCTTACAATTCATTTATATATACATTTTTATTTTAAATTAGTTTTGAACATATGCTACATTTTTTATTATTCCTTTTAACACATTTCAACGTAATTGAAAAATGTTTATAGTGGAAAAGTGTTTATGAATTCGGTTTGTCTGGCTACCTGTCTAGCTGTCTATCTATAAGAGTTGTAACTCCCGTAAATATAAACGAATTTTAATGCAAGTGAAGTGTTAATGGAGATTACTATGAAATTTTCAGCATTCAAACTGAAGACTGTAACATTAATAGTTTGTTCACAGGATCATTCAAAATAATTTCGTAACGATGTGGTCCATGCTGTCCAAAATTGTTTACAATGTATTTTAAAAATGTCAAACTATTAAAAACGTATGAAAATTCAAATATATCACAGAAGCAGTCTGACATATTCTTTGTGTTGTGCATAACAATCCTCGATCATTTACAAAAAGAAGAAAACAAGAAATCATAACTCGCTATTTCCGAAGATTTATAATTACTGGGGTGAATTTCATTTGTGGTATGTGTTTTAAATGTATCTATTTTTTTTTTTTTCATAATTCTTATTATGCTTGAATTATATAGAGTATACACAGAATTGCTCAAAAAAAATAATTTTCCTTAATTGTGGAAATTGTAAAAGCTAAATTTTCAATTGTGTTATACGTGGTATAAATGAAGTAAATTTATCAGCATAAGTAATATGTGAACAAATTTATATATAGATCGTATATATAGATTTACAAAAGAATTTAAATATTTTTGGAATCATAGGTGGTAATTGTTCAAATTAGGTTTTTAAATATGTTGGGTGTTTTATAAATTATTTAATTAATTTTCCACTACATTAATTGGAACATTTTTTTGCTACAAAATTCTGAATGTTTTAGAAAATCTTTCATGCATATTTGATGCAAGATTTTATTTTTTTAATTTTGTTGGATTAGGCTTATTCATTTTTATTAATATCCAAAAATTTAAAACTTGTGTTTTTGTTTCTTTCTGGATTTTCTTCCTAAATTTTGTAGAATTCTGTCAAGCATCACGAAATTTCAAGACGGATTTAAACTAAACGATAATGCTTTATGTTTTTTTAACAGCCGTCGCATCGCATATATATATATATATTTGCAATGACAAGTCATTAATTTTATTCTTGTCTTTCTCATTTTATAGGCTATAACTTTTGTTAAATTCTGACAACCGTCTCAAAATTTCAGCATAGTTGTAAGATGTACGGTAATACTTTATGTTTTTAAAATACAATGGTGAGCAAAAAATGAAGGACGAAGTAAATAATTTAGTATAAAAGACGAACATACTGATTGAAAAAACAATCAAGAGATAGACTTGGGACCCATGCAGTTCGCCACGTTCATATCTGACGTATAGCGTATGAGGAGGAGGTCAGAAGCGTATAAAATACAGAGGCAGTGGACGCTCAGCAATTCGGTGAAATCTACTTCATGGTGTACAATGATTTAATTGATGTTTTGTTGCTATTACTCTGTGGTATGGCCAAGAGGATATCCAGGAAATGTCATCTGGATGACTTTGCTAGAGTTCGCATCATTGGGAGATGTGAAGCAAGTCGAAGTGTGACAAGTATTGAGAAAAGTTTAGGATCGTAACCAGCATAATTTCATGAGTCTGCAGAGCCTCTCAAAGAATAGGAACAGCTGAACGATCGTTCATCAGTGGCCTTCCATGAGCCAAAAAAGGCAGGAGACCACTGTATTGTCCTGACGGTGAAACGAAACAGGTGGCAGATACTTCAAGAAATCGTATCACAAGGCACGTGGAACAGATGCGTGGCAGTCGTATATTACGTTTTACATAACCTGGAGGCTTCACAAAGGGGATTATACGCACTGCAATCAGTACTGTCGTACCATTAACGATTGTTCAAGGGAGACACCGGTTTTTTTGGTGCCAGAGTACAATTTATGATTAAGAGATTTACTCTGACGAGTTATTCTGGACGTATGCACATCTGGAGAGAGCAGCGAACAAGCAAACATACCTTCAACATCAATGAAAAACCGTTTTGGAGGTGCGGAGTTTTGGGATAGTATCATTGGTGGTAGCCGTACAAACCTCTACTTAGTACAAGGAAGTTCAGTCATTTGTTCGCTATTTTACCGTTATTCTCTTGCCTCACATGCCTCTGTTTAGATGTTTCGTGGGTTCGGATCTCCGCCTTATGGACGATAACGCTACGCCTCACCGCACAGTAGCTATCGCTGAGTTCTTGAAGAATGACGATATTCAACTTATGGATTATTCTACAAGTTCCCCGTATTCGACATTCATGTACATAGAACTAAACATTCATGCAAATACTCATACACACAGACCACGTGTGGAATTTTCTCGAGACCCACTTAGCAGCACATGAATAGGCGCCAGCAACAATTCTGCAGCTACAATTTTAGGAGCAATGGGGTTCTTTGCCTAAATAGCTTATTTATAACTTTGTCCTCATCATTGATAGACATTGTCAATCTTGCATGAGGGGTGATCATATCCCCTATTAAAGACTGAAATGTTCCTACCAGATGGAGTTTATGTATTCTCTATTCATGTATTCTAAGTTACCTTTTCAATAAAGAGCTTATGTATCCTTTTGACTTTTTCTTTAAATGGCCTTGATCACTTGTTCAATTTTTCACATCTTCTAGGTTTTATGGTATGATTTTCATAGATGTGGAAAGCTTCTGTACAATGTTACATTCGAAAAACAACCTCGTCCTTAATTTCTGTACACCAAATTAGCTGTCATTTTGAGTACAGTTTTTTTTTCAACTATCAGTTATAAATTTTATCCTTGTCTTCCTATCACTTTCTGTAATAGGCTTCAATATTCGTAAAATTCTGTCAACCGTCATCTAATTTCAAAATATTCTTAAGATGCTCAGTAATAGTATATGTTCTTAAAATAGCCTTTGTATCGCGTATATTGCATTTTGCAACGAAAAGCCACAAAGTTTATTCTTGTCTTTCTAGCGCTATCTAATTTTATCGATCTATCATAAAATTTGTCCGTCATACAGAAATTTCACTGTAGTTTTATGATGTATGGTAGTAATTTATGTTTGAAAATAGCCGTCGTATCAAGTATAGTTTCTTTTTCAACAATAAGTTATAAATTGGTATACTGTTTCATATATTCTGTGCATCAAGTGGTTCTTTAATTATGCTTAAAAATCTACTCGCATTTACACTTGCGTTGCAGCAATTAAAAATGAAAAAAGAAGAAGTTATAAAATTTAAATCTTAGTAACATCTAAACTAGTTTGATGAATACCTTTCCTTTTGTTATCCGAAAGTAAATGTTTCACAAATTTAAATTTAATGTCAAAATAAAATTTTGATACTGAAAATTTTGAAATTTGGTATGATTTCTTTATTGAAGACGGCCAAAAGAAAATTTAAGGGCAACTTTAATTAACCCTTCAATGCATGATTTTTTTTCTATTTTTATGATTTTTTTTAAATCTATATATCAGTCTAATAATACGAAAAAAAAGAGAAAAATATTCAAGCTTTCTGCTAAAATTTGATATTTTATGGCATGTACCCTATATACACATTTATGGTTTTTAAATATCGCATTGCTACATTTTGCAATTAAATGGGCTTAAATTAATTAATTTTATCTGCTTAAAAATCGGCAACATTCTTTATATTAATAGTTTTAAGTATTCAGTAAAAATAACTAAAATAAATTTTGACTTAATAGCTTCATCGAAAATAGTTTTGTTTCCGAAGAACAAATTCGAATTTTTTGTCAAATGCAGCCATCTGACAGGGATAAAATATAAGTGTCATTCCATTCTTTGGACTGTTTTTGATCAGCTACAGCAGTCATACTGGTCAAATTCATAGCGCATAATGAAAATTGTCTTCTTTTTATGTACGTGTTATACATTTAAGTAATGGGTTAATAGAAATTTTTATTATTAATACCTGTCACTTTTCATACCAGGATTTTCGGATTAGAAGATTCTGGTGAGGGGGTGCAAATACATTCTCAGAAATGCTTTCTACTAATCACGGAAAATTTTACTGAAGCAGTGTAACCGGAACATTTCTGTTATTTAAAGAATTTCCATTAAATTTTTCTCAGTTAGATAGGATAAAATGTGCATCAACTGAAGTAAGTGAATTAAAAAAAAAAAAAAAAAAAACTGTCGATGCTCTTGAAGTCGAACCACATGCCACTTAGTTATGAAAAGAGAATCTTAACGATTCAGCCAGCAAGTCTTTGTTAACGGGATAGTTTAAAACAAATATATGATGTTTTCTATTTCTCTATGTTGAGATAATGTGTATGGCTGGATAAATTTGTTATTTCTCGGAATTTAATTTCCGAAAGCTTTTACCTTTATGAGATTTTGGGTGTGTTTTCGAAACTTTAGTTTTAATATGAAATAACGAGATAAATTATTAGTATTTTTAATTTTACTGTTATATGCAAAATATAAGTATTGTATTTTTATGCAAATTCGAGATGATTTTTTTTTTTTTTTTTTTTTTTTTTTTTTTTTTTGAGAAAAAATGATTTTTGGTCTGCTTTATATTTTCATTTTATCTAATGTATATACTTTAAAAGTTTTCATTTAGAATATAAATAGGAATATTTTTTTATAATTTTAAAATTTTAAAATTGTCAATAATTTTAAATGAATAAGAAAATTAATTTTTTATTTTTAATTTTTTCTTTAACTTTTTTGTTTATTTCTTTCCAGCATTGAAATACATTAGAATTTCTCTCTCTTTATCAAACTTTAGGAAAAATTCACGAAAAAAAACATGATTTCTAGAACTACAAAAATTATTTAATAAAAGATGCGGAATAATTTAATGTATGGAAAAGAGATTTTATGATAATGTGCGCGTGTGTTTTCTAGGAATGAAGATCAATTTTTTAACAGCAATTTTTTGCACGATTATAAGAATTTTCATATTTATATAGCATTAAAATCTAGCGTCACTGCGACCTAGATTAAATGGGATTTTTAAAACTCCGGATTTCTGAAAGAATATTATAAGGACCTCATATATTCTGAACGGTGGCTTTATTCATAATTTAACTTATAGCCAAACGATATTAATGAGCGAAAAAAAGAAAATGAATTATTTAAAATTAACTTATTTTAATTATATTTTCTGTAAATAAATATAAAGTAAGGTGGTCTGGTGTAATAACGCCAGGCGGGGTAATAACGCCAAGTGCTAATATTATGCATAATTATGAAATAATCTGGTAAATGACACCCATGTGCTCTGCGCAGAAGGTGTTTGAGTCATATAAATTGCAAAAAATAGCTTCAAATTAATTCGTTTCATTTTTAGGTCTTATTGTTTTTACAAGTAACTAAAATTAACGCTTGATCTAAAATTTGCGAGATACGTTTTGTGATGTGAAGACTATTTTTTTTTATCCGGAAATAGTTTGTTAATTACATAAATTTATAGTACATTTCATGGACTTTCAAAATGTTGTTGAAGATTTTGGATATCTTCTCGCGATAATTTGTAATTTAAAATGTACAGCGCAATAACTATAACGGGGTAATAACGACAATCCTCGGCATTAATACCCCAGTTGATTCCCTACAGTGGCCGAGCTACATCCTAAATACTGATTCAAATAAACACAGTTAAAACTGTGCAATGTTTCTAATAGTTCTTTTTAAGTGTTCCTTTTTAAGCAAAAAGAAGCTCACGGTCGGATATTCTTGTGCCTCATCCCCCCCCCCCCCCACACCACACGTTTTTTTTTCTTACGCTTTCACAAAAAATTGAACTTTTTCAATAGCTTAGAATGCAATTTGTCAATTTCTAAGTTTGTGGAGTTTGTATTTTTAGAATTGGGCAATCTACATGCAATTATTCCATCTTATTTCATAGTTTTGTTTGTATGGCGTTATTACTCATATAGGTGGGTAATAACGCCAAATAGCATTGGTCAAGAAATCACGTTATTACATTTTATGAATACATATCTGTTAAATTATTTTTTTTCTATAGATATTCAATGAGCTGCTGTATCAAATCATATATTTGTTTGAAAAATACAATATAAAACTGAACCGTGAAAATTGGTAGAACCTTAACGAGGCGTTATTACCCCAGGGTACCTTACATTTATATTTTCTGTGACACAAAAAATTCTAATAAATAGTGAATATGTGTGTAATTTTTAAAATATCGATTTCAATTTTATTTATCTAATTTTTTTTGGCAACAAGTTTTCTTGGATTTTATAGAAGTAAGAATAATATCAGTTTTGGGAATACAGTCTTCTACCTCTAAAGCAGACATTAGATTTCTAGTCAAATTTATGCAGTTTTCTAGTGATACATTTTCTTCTGCTGCCTTCTCGTCTTTGTTCGTCTAAACTGCGACCAGTGTTAGTGGCCACAAATCAATCTTGACATCAATAATTCGTAAACAAATACTGAGTTTCTTTTTCCGTTATGTTGTAAGGTAAAATAAAAAAAGTGTGAACGAGACCACTTTGGTTCCGGATTTCCAATACCGGACTTTTGAAACCACATTTTATATGTATTTTTTACCTATATTCCTCATAATATGCTGATACAAATATTTTAAGTTAAAAAGAAAATTTTAAAAAATGTTCTGAATTTTCATTAGTTTAAATCGACTATAAAATGTTTCTCCACATATTTTTTATTTAATAACTGCAAAAAATATGCAATATGAAGATTCTTTTTAAAATTTTCAACTTGGTTAAAATATTTCCCAGAAATAGACTTTTAAATAATAGGGATTTTGGGAATTGATCAATAATTTTAGATACTGTCTTTGAACTGATTTATACGAAATAAGTAATCGCTTAGATTCCAAAAATTAGTTTTACAATGTCAAAGCTAAGTTCGTAATTGCATGCATTTCTGTCAATATAGTCTATAAAATTTCCATCTAACGTTTATCAATTATAGATAAGGTTTTCTAAAATACGGAGCCTATCAAAAGTTTATTACATTTAAAAAAAACATTTAAAATTAAATATTGTCTCATCGGTACATGATTTGCATCATTATACTTTTAAAAGAATGCGATAGTTTCTGAAATAGAAAAAAAGAGATAAAAATTATGTATATTATACTCTTTTTCGACTGGCATCCCATTTTGTACTTTTTAATATTTAAAATATTTCACTGTTGCAATTTTACAGTCAGTTGATTTATTCCAACAAGCGTGGTGTTTTTTTAACCATTGCTTTTGTAACCCACATACAATTCTATTCATAAATAAAATTTCTCAATTCATCAGATACGTCCAACTTGCGTAAAAATTGCTTAAAATTCGTTAATTATTTTCATTTAAGCTATGAAAATATTTATTGAATATCTTCTATTTATAAAAATATAAATTATCATTGGGCATTTACCTCCGTGCATACTTTTTTAATAATTCTAGCTTATCAAGAAGTGAATGAAAAAACTGATTAAAAAATCGACCTTTACTTATTTTATTTATAATAAGAATTTGTACATAAAACGTCTCGAAGTAATTTCCTTCGGTTTCCGTGCAGAAATTCATGCGAAATAAATTCCTCTAATATTTTAAATACATTCTGTACCCTCCCTCGAAGCCTATTTCGATTCATCTGAAATTAAAATACAGAAAATTGTCATCATCAGAATTTTAAAATATATTCACGATAATTTCTATTTGAAGAACATGCTATACACAGTTTAAAATATAAACTAGTCGTTGGGGGCCACCATAATACTTACCCATCATGGATATGTATATGAAAATAAAACATGTGAAAACTTTTTATACAATGCATTGCAATTCATAAACAAAATTTAAATATTGTTAATATACATAGTAATGCTCTGTTAAAGAACTGCTGATTACCAATTTCGACAAATTATATAAAACGCCAAAATACTCAAGTAGTAAAAATTGCGTAAAAGAAACATCCTTATAACTCCAAAAATAATAATTCTATTAAATAACAATTAACTGCGTCGGATTAAGCGTCTCATTTCCAATTAAAATATATCTTTGAATTGAAATTTGAATGAAATACAGGGTCATGAAAAATCGAAGAATGTGGAAAACAAGATTACAAATATCTCGGCAACTAATAATCCGATCGACTTCGTTCTATATGCAAAATGTGTGTTATTTTATTGCCTTTTACGTTCATTCCTTATAATAAAAAAATTCGAAAATTTTTATGTACTTTTCATCAGAACGAATTTTTTGAGAGTCCGAAAAAATAGTTCCGGATAATCGAGGTTGCTGATATTGAAAAGGCTTCGTCCCATTCTTACATAAGTTTCAAGTCTCTATCTCAATTTGTTCGGGAGATAGAACGTTTACAGACAGACAGACAGACGGACGGCAAAATTTTTTTCTAAAAATATGTTTTTCGGAATCTCCACTATCTAAAACGTGTAAATCCCTCAAAATTTTTTTTCGATTTTCAAAACGATTGCAAGACTTACCCTATACTACGTATGATGGGTAAGTAAAAGCAAGATTTCAAACATAAAAACATCAATAATGTTTTATAATATTAAATAAAAGATAGTTTATAAAACAATATTTCTTTATTGTATCCAATATTTAATTAAAACATCCACCCTGCATTCAATTTGTAAAGTTTAATACCTTTTAAAACGCAAAACAGCAAATAATTTATATTTTCTGAACAAATATGCAAGAAGGAAATGAAATTTATTTCACGGTTCTGTTTGAATGTGATTTCTTTCACAGTTCCTTTTTTACTCTTTATATTTCCTTCTCGCAAAACTACCCTATCTTAAGCCATAAAAAAGCAATCTTAAAGGATAAACAAAGGACAATCGATAAAAATACTTGAATTTTGTCTCCATTAGTGAAACCCATTTTACTTCAACACAAAAAAAGAGAAGAACTTAAAAAAAAATGTGTTTATTCAAGAATTACAAAAAGTCGAATTATTGGATTAACATCATTTTTTCTTCTACTTTTACTAAAAGAAACCGTTGACTTGAATTTTATCTGCATAAACGACAAACAGAAAAACATAGAAATAGAAAATTGTTATTCTTGTTGCTTCAGAATTTAATTTTCTAAATCTTAAATAAGAATATATAGGGTTCGTACTGGTCTTAGAATTTACAGGCTTGGAAATTCTTCGGCAAAAGTATTTTCTTATAGAAAATCTTTCCTTAATTAAGGTGAAATTTTGCGTGTTTGAACTAGATTTATGTCTTTATTAAAAAATACTGATATATCACCTAGAAAATAAAGGGACCAGTACGAACTCTGATATAACTAACATTATGGTTCGCACTGGCATTAAAATTTTATCATAATGAATATAAAATTAATAAAATACTTACTAAGAATGTACTTGTTGAAAGCACATAACCTTGCTAATTGGTACACAAACAAAAAAAAATTAATATGAACTTGTAGAATTAAAAATAAAATAAAATATAAAATAAACGTTTCGAACCATCTTCTACAGTTGTCTTCAGGATAATATGATGGTAAAGTTCAGAAATGAATTCCTGCGCCAGAGACAATTTCTCAAGCCTTGAGCAATGATGTGAATGCAACGATGCATTATCTTAATCCAGTGAATATCAAAGAATATTTCTATTAAAATAATATGAAAATGAATCAAAAGTTTGAATATCTTGCAATCTCAGCACGAGGAAAGACTAACATATTGCATACAGATTTAAAACCTTCGTGGAGTTATGCGAGATTTTTGGTGTCCTTGCAAGGTTTATTTTCACATGCAATAATGTACGTTTAACAAATATATTGTTAAAAGTTATATTTTATGGTGCAATTGTCCAGTCTGTGTTTATAAAAAGTAATTGTCTGCTCGGCCAGCGTATTGGTAGATTTTGAATTTAAGTTCTAATTTCAACAGCAAAAACGAAATAAAGATGGAGAAAAACCCAATTTAACAATTTTATCTTGCTCTTTTTTGATACGTTTTTAATTTAATTTATCTGGAAAAGCTGGCTTTTTCAACAAAAAAAAAAAAAAAAAAAAAAAAAAAAAAAAAAAAAAAAGTTTTTTCTTCAAAACCTATTTTTATTCCTATTTATTTGTTTACTTATTTATTTCCATAAGAGTTGATCCTATCAAAAACTCGTCAATAGAAAAATTAAAGTTAATATTAAGTAAATTTATAATGAATCCAAGCAGAGTTGATCAAGTTATGAGTTTTTTCTCCTTCACTCTCCGCCTCCCTTTTTTTGCTTTGGTTTTATTTTCTATTTATTTTAACAGTTCATCCTATCAAAAATTTGTCAATATAAAAGTTGCAGATAAGATTAAAAATATTTATAAAAAAATCAAATGGATATCTTTTGAATTAAAGAATTTATGAGTTTCTTTATTCTTATCTTATCTTTGTTCTTTATCTTCTTTTTTTCCTCTTGAGCCCGTTTTTAATAATATCAAAAATATGTCACATATAAATTTTTGGTCCATTTTCTAAAAGTAATAATAACTTTAAACTGATTTGATAAGTATTATAATGGAGAAGTTATAGGTTTTTTCCGTTTTCACAAATACAATTCCTATTTCTGGCTCATTTGCTCGATTTTGCCCATTAACGAATTTGACCGAGATTTTTTGGCCTTGATTTTATGAATCAATTAGGAACAGATTTATTCAGAATTATGAAGGTTATTGTGTCCATAAAAAAGTGATATATACATATAAATACGTGTACAGAGAAAAGTATATATTGCAAAGTTTTGATAGGGGGGGGGGGGATTTTTGATTCTAAGATTCAAGATCGACGTGGATTTAAAAAAATTTCTCAGATATTCCAACATAGGAAAGAATATAACAGGTAGTATTTCTTACGAAATCTACCTGAAATATTTTCTAAGAAAACTATTTAATAAGCAATTTATATTTTATTTATAAATCATTTAAATTTTTTTCCAAATTTCATGACAGTAATCCATATTGCTGCAAAACAATTCAATTGTTATATATTAACTCGTCAGGGACTTCAGTTAGAGAAAATTCGCAAATTTTATTTACTTTTGTAAAAAGTTAAAATTAGTGAATTTAATATAAAAATACTTAATATTTTGATTTTAAAAAATAATCTTTTTTAATATACGACAAAGGGAAAAAAATATATAATTTAAATTATGAATTCAAGATTTAAAATATTTTACACAACGTATATTCATAAATTAATTAAATTATCAATTGATAAAAGCATTTTTTAAATATTATACTCTGTATCTTTAAATTATATTATATTTTATGCTTCTTAGTATTTAAAATATTTCTCTGAAGCAGTTTCGTAGCATTTTTTAGAGAAAATTGTTTGACGCATCGGTTAACTCCATTGTAACAACTATAGACTTAAAATAATAAATAATAATTTGTGATTTGAAATACTGGTCGCCAAAAGTCGTAGTATGTGACCTACACGACAAGTGCTCATGGAAATAACCAATTAGGCTGTTAAAATTATTTATGATGCACTCTCACCAAAGATAACAGTTTCACAATTGGCATACTTTGGCCATCATTAACTTCGTTGTTTTTGTAACTCACGAACAATAATAGTTATAAAGAATATTTAGCAATTTATCACCTGTGACCGGTAAATTGAAAAACATATGCCCGAAAAATAATTTATCAATTTATAATTACGTTTTAAAAATAGTCAAATGTTATTATATGAAATATATCTGTCCACATAATTTTCATAATTCTAGAGGAGCGGTTAGCAACCAAGGGTACGCGTATACCTGGCGACACAGAACAAGGCCTGTTGTGGTACGTGAAAATAGTATCAGTAATGGCGGAAATCTTTAACCCGGCAGGACGCGCGCTTATTTTAGTAACAGGAGGACGCGCGCAGGGTCGAAAAGGCCCGAGAATATTTTTTCGTGAGTTAAAGCACCGACATTTCTGTAAAAACAAGAAATTCATTTTCTAAAATGTATTTAAGATTTAATGTATTCAATCAAAACAAAATATAAGGAATACTTACATTTTAATAACATGAAGTACATGTTGGAATAGTATGTTCGCTCGTAAGTAAATATAGTAAACCTATAAGTGCTTTTACTTCAATTACAGTAGTTCTTTTAGCATTGCGATCTTTCTGAAACTTTTCAGCTATTTTTTTGATATAAATATTTGTATATTTTACTATATTTGACAACATATTTTCATCGATTAGCATTAGTACGAAATCAACTGGAGTTGACACTTTTAGCTTCCCCTATATTTCCCGGTAACTTCGATATAATATTACTAGCGGAAGTTCCAACATTCTGACGATATTTCTTTTTATACCACTTTGTACATTTATCTTTCCCTAAAAAGTACTCTTCGTCCGAATTATCGGATAAATCTTCCGATTCTACATCTTCTAAGTCTTCTTCTTCAGAAGTTTCATGGGGACTGAAATCTTCATAATCGCTTAACTCTTCGCTTTCCTCACTTAATGACGATTCTCCAGTAGATACTTCAGCTAATAAAGTTTCTAAACATTTCATTTCATCGGCATAATTCAATTGACGAAGAATTTTGACGCTGATATTTTTAAAATTTGAACTCCATAAAAATTACACCACGACGCGCGCAGGGTCTTAAAGGCCCGTCGACCGAATTTGTCCTACAGTAGAATCCACTAGACTGAAGGAATGTTTTTCCTTCGAAAGAGGGTGACCTTCAATACAGCTACACCGGACCGCGCTTACTTCAGTCGAAAAGGGGTGACAGGATTGGTAAAGTTTCGAACCTGCGGGCCTTTTAGGCCCTGCGCTCGCGCTGCCGGGTTAATAAAGTCACAAAAGGCATAGAAATGACAATGTAATATGCATGGAGGATTTATTAAATGGATGATATAAGATGATAACTAAGGGGAAAAAAGACATTTTTGCGTCATCTACTTGAGTATAGGGGTAGAGTATGTTGAAAAACTATGAATTATAAATAATTTATCAATTTACACATAAGTTTTAACAGTACTGACATGTTATTATCGTGAACATATCTGTTCACATTTTTTTTTATATAATTTTAGAGTAGCGTTTGATGGAACGGGTCGGACCAGCTGAGGGTACGCGAAAATAATATCAGTAATGTCGGAAATTATTAATAAAGTAACAAAAATGGTAAAGATGACAATGTAATTTGTATCTATTTATTAAATTGTTGATATAAGAAGATTACTAACGAAAAAAAACAAAAAATTTTTGCATTATCTAGTTGATTGTAGTGGTCGGAGGGGGGTGGGGACAGAAGGACGTGTTTAAAAGATATGGGAGTACTCCGAAATGAGAAGCATAAGAAAAGGTTACGTGAAAGAAAAAAAGATAAGGAAGCGGTGTTTTAGAGTACCAAGATATCAGTGAAAAATCGATTTAAAGTTTCATCTTTACATGCAAAAATAAAGTTTGGGGTTAAGTAAAATATCGTAAAAAAAAGCAACTTTTATTTTGTAAATAAATAAATAAATAAAAGAAATGATTTTCAATTCGTTTTATTATCGAATGCTTTTTTTCTTACTCAATTTCATGTATATTTTTTGCGTATTTCTGCAGTAGAAAACATTTTTAACTTAGTACATGAAAAAAAAAAAAAATAATTATATATATGTATATAAAGCAAAGAATGAATGGCAGATATACTTAAATTCTGTCTCCATTAGTTGTAAAATGCATTTTGAAATAGCTTTTAAAAAAGAAAAAGAGAAAATGATTTTTCTTTAAAAGTAAAATCATGTTTGCTTAAGAATCATAAAAAGTCAAATTATTGGTTTAACATTTTACAAACCTTTGTTTGAAATAAAAAGCGCGGTTTAACTGACTTTCCTTTTTATCTGTGACAAATTTATGCATAGTAAATTAGAACTAAAAAGGAAAAAATATATTTAACTTAAAATGGGAATTCAAAATCGTTATGCTATTTTTCCTGTTTACTCTGAAAGAAGGCTTTAAACTAAATTAAGGAGGAAATATTGTGATATAATAATCGGATTATTTAACTTGATGAAGTAAAATGTTAAAAAACTAGTTTAATGCACAAATTAATCAACTCATAAATTAATCATTGAGTATTATGTAACTCATAGTTAGGAGTGAAAAAAATTGAAAAAGCTTTTAAGCACATTTATACCATTAACATTTAGCAATATTATCCAACATTTACAAAACTCAACTTAGCAACTTCATGTATTAAAGTAGAAGAATCGTCAACCGATCTTTATATATGTAAATAGATGACATGGAACTAAGTAAAAAAAAGAAGCTACCGCAGTGCGTTAGTTCCATGTGCGTTTTGCATTTCCCTTTTAGGTAGCTTTCATTACAAAAAGTAAAAAGCTACATATTGCAGCCGTCCGGAGGAAAGCACTTCCAAAAAATTTTGGCATATTTTCACCGATCATGATCCCCAGACCCCAAAACCACCCTCCGTTCAAATGTTGACATATATATACAC
This sequence comes from Maratus speculifer, assembly GCA_964019185.1. Classification (NCBI taxonomy): domain Eukaryota; kingdom Metazoa; phylum Arthropoda; class Arachnida; order Araneae; family Salticidae; genus Maratus; species Maratus speculifer. Next base: position 141,660,982 of record OZ025289.1, on the reverse strand, counting down.
TGGTGTCCAAAAGTTAAGCATAATTGGTAATTAAGTAAGTAATGAAAGAAATATAAATCGAAATGTGGTGAAACTCCAGGTGTGTAAACAAAATAGTACGCGTCATATATTTTCGCGAAGAGTTTTCCCCGAAATCGAACAGGGGACCGTCAACAAATTGAAAAAGAACGAAGATCTTTTGGATAACCCTGTCAAAACTAATGTAGAAAAGCGTTCAAACTGCACATTATGATTAAGTGGCTTATTGTAATGAAGTGTGTTTATTTTTATAAGGATAGCATTCATACTACCTAGAGAAATTAAGGTTTTTATAAAAACAGTCCTAAGTTTTTTGCCTATAATTTGCAGAGTTCTTAATATAAAATAATGTTCTTTTCTGAAAATATGACAAACATCATTGCACACAATACACTGTCATCAGAATTTAAAAATAATAAAAATTTTATGAAAAATGAGTAGGTTCAGTAAATAATTTTTCATTGCGCATGCGTCAACGATATCAAAATTTTATTTGCATATTGTGTTAGCTAAATGTATAGAGCAACTTCTGTAAAAGATTCTAAAACATAGCTTGAAAATTCTGAAAATTATCGTCTATAGAATCAACTCAAAATCGGTTATTCCTAAAAGGAAGCAAAATATCAGGGGTTTTATCCAAATACAGTTGTACGTGCAATATTGTCTAGGCACGAAACAATGGAATATGGATACAGCCCCTCATCTTTTTGCTTCATTAGGGAATAAAATATTTTGATCTCATTCTATCAACGATAATTTTCAGAATTTTTAATCTATGTTTTTGAGACTTTCACAAAAGTTGCTCTACATATTTAACTAACATAATATGCAAATGAAATTTTAATAGCGTTCACGCATGCGCAGTAAAAAATTATTTTCTAAACCTGCTCATTCGTCATACAATTTGTATTATTTTGAAATTATGATGACAGGGTATTGTGTACCATGATTTTTGTCATATTTTCAGAAAAGAACATTATTTTATATTAAGAACTCTGCAAATTATAAGCAAAAAACTTAGGACAGTTTTTATAAAAACCTTAATTTCTCTACCAGTATACATGCTATCCTTATAAAAATAAACACAGTACACTACAATAAGACACTTAATCATAATCTGCAGTTTGAACGCTTTTGCTACATTAGTTTTGACAGGGTTATCCAAAAGATCTTTTGAAATATCTTTTTCAAATTGTTGACGGTCCCCTGTTCGATTTCGGAGAAAACTCTTCGCGAAAATATATGACACGTACTATTTTGTTTACACACCTGGAGTTTCACCAAATTTCGATTTATATTTCTTTCATTAATTACTTAATTACCAATTATGCTTAACTTTTGGACACCAGTGTATATATATATATAGCCATATATATATATATATATCTGATATTTGTCATGCGATAACTAACGTATTTATGAACCGATTTGAATGAATCTTGGTATGTGCATAGTACATACAAATATCTCGACTGAGTTCGTTGGCCAGCATCATCCGCCATATTGTTTCAAAATGGCGGCCATTTAAAAAATTAAAAAAAAATTTAAAATTTAAAATTAAATCCGAAAAAATTAAAAGTTGAAAAATATTTTTATTTTATGTGTTAGATCTTAAAACACCAATTCCAGAACACTTTTTATTTTGTCTATATCTTAAAAAATGACTGAGTTATAGCACTTTGAATTTTTCTTATGACTGTCATTTTGAAACGATCTGATTTTTGTCATGCTATAACTAACGAATTTATGAACCGATTTGAATGAAACTTGGTATGTACATAGTACATACAAATATCTCGACCGAGTTCGTTGGCGAGCACCATCCGCCATCTTGTTTCAAAATGGCGGCCATTTAAAAAAATTTAAAAAATTTAAAATTTAAAATTAAATGCGAAAAAATTAAAAGTTAAAAAATATTTTTATTTAATGTGTTAGATCTTAAAACACCATATCTAGAACATTTTTTACTTTGTCCATATCTTAAAAATAATTGAGTTATAGCACTTTGAATTTTTCTTATGGCTGACATTTTGAAACGATCTGATTTTTGTCATGCTATAACTAACATATTTATGAACCGATTTGAATGAAACTTAGTATGTACATAGTACATACAAATATCTCGACCGAGTTCGTTGGCCAGCATCATCCGCCATCTTGTTTCAAAATGGCAGCCATTTAAAAAAAATTTAAATTTAAAATTTAAAAATTAATGCGAAAAAATTAATAGTTGAAAAATATTTTTATCTAATGTGTTAGATCCTGAAACACCTATTCTAGAACACTTTTTAATTTATCTATATCTTAAAAATAATTGAGTTATAGCACTTTGAATTTTTCTTATGGCTGACATTTTGAAACAATCTGATTTTGTCACATGATAACACTCGTATTTATAAATCGATTTGGATGTAATTTGGTGTGTACATAGTACTTAATAAGGCCTGAACCGAGTTCGTTAACCAGTTTCATCCGCCATCTTATTTAAAAATGACGGCCATTTAAATTTAAAAAAATTTAAAATTTGAAATTAGGTTCAAAAAAGTGAGAAATTGAAAAAGATTTTTCTTTTATGCATTTGACCTTGATACAAAGGTTCCAAAGCACTTTTTGTTTCGTCTGTATCTTAAAAAATGTCTGAGTTATAGCACTTTTAATTTTTAGTGTTGCTCACATTTTTTGAAATGATCTGGTTTTCATCACGTGATAACACGCGTATTTATACACTGATTTGGATGAAACTTGGTGCGTAGATAGGAATACTGATGCCTGGACCGAATTTGTTGGCCAGTTCCAACCGCCGTATTGTTTCAAAATGGCGGAATATTATTTTTTTTAATTTTAATTTTAAAATTAGGTGCAAAAAAGTAAGAAATGGAAAAAGATTTCTCTTTTGTGTTTTGACCTTGATACAAAGATACCAGAGCATTTTTTGTTTCATTTATATCTTGAAAAATGTCTGAGTTTTAGCACTTTCAATTATCAGTGAGATTGACATTTTGAAACGGTCTTAAATTTGACACGCGTTAACACGCATATTTATGGACTGATTTCAATATAACTCCGTGTGTTCATGGTACATACCAATGTCTTGACCGAGTTCACGGGCCAACTTTATCGCCATCTTGTTTCAAAATGGCGGCCATTTAAATTTATCAAAAATCTTTTAAATGTATAATGATGTATTAAAAAAAAATTAAAAATTGAAAAAAGGTTCTTTCTAATCTATTTATCTTAATAATGAATTCCTGAGTATTTTTTGCTTTGTCTTTACCTTGAAAAACGCTTGGGATATAGCAGTTTGAATTTCTAATGTGGGTGACTTTTTTTTTTTAAATCAATTTGTCCGGGACAGCACTCGTATATATTAATCGATTTCGATGTGAGTGTGCATGTTCACATGAATTTAGATTTCGACCAAGCTAATTGGAGTTTTTTATCCATCATGCTGCTTTAAAATGGATATCGTGGAATTTGGCGACCCTATAAATCGCTTAAAATAAAACCAGGTTGAATAAAAGATGACTAATTTCTAAAAATTCCTTTTAATATTCAGTATTGACAAAAACTAGTATTCAATCTTACATAATCGTGTTCCACTATTTTGAGCTTCGTATATTTGATTTATAAAACTGAATTTAAAATAAATAAATAAGTATATGAAAGCTACCTCTTCCTCCCGGCATTGCCGGTAGGACTTTTTATAAACCACTCGAGCTTACGCAATGATCGAATGCAGGAATTCAGATGTACAAAAAGAGTATCACGTGAATCTAGCAGTCTAATGCGAAAGATATACATGTGAGACATTCTACATATATAGATAACATCAGACTAACGAAAAAGACAAGCAGTTAAACGCTGCGTAAGTCATTTTTTTTAATAGACCATTGGCGTCGCAAGATGATCGAATGCAGGAATGCAGGTACATGAAAAGAATACACTAAATGGCCAAAGATGACCGGCCACTTGCAATTTTGGATGTTTTGAAAATATTTAGAAAAATACATGAAGATTTATTCTGAAACTCCAGGTGTGTAAACAGAATAGTACAGGTCATATATTTCCGTGAAGATTTTTTCCCCGAAATCCATAGAGGATCGTCAACAAATTGAAAGAGAACGAATATCTTTTGGATAACCCTATCAAAACGAATGTAGAAAAAGAGTTCAAATTGCAGTTTATGATCAGGTAGCTTATTGTAATAAAATATGTTCAATTTTATATACAATAGCATGCATACTCGTAGAGAAATCAAGGTTTTCATAAAAAAAATCCCAAATTTTCCCAATTTTTTTTTTTTTTTTTTGCTTATAATTTGTAGAGTTCTTATTATAAAAAAGCTTTCTTTTCAGAAACATACAACATTGTTGATAATACCTTGTAATCAGAATTAAAAAATAATAAAAATTGTATGAAAAATGAGCAGATTTACTAAATAATGTTTCAATGCGCATGCTTAAACGCAATCAAAATATCATTTCCATATGTGTTAGCTAAATGTATAGAGCAACTTTTGTGAAAGTCTCAAAAACACAGCTTGAAAATTCTGAAGATGATCGTCGATAGAATAAGCTCAAAATCCGTTATTCACATAATGAATCCAAACGATGATTATTTTTTTTCTATATCTATTGATTAGTGTCGCTATATCATACACAATATTGTAGGCACTACTACTAAGATTTGGATACAACACTTCATCTGTTTGTTTCATTTTGGGAATTACGGATTTTGTGCTTATTCTATCGACGATCATTTTCAGAATTTTCAAGCTATGTTTTTGTGACATTCACCAAAGTTACTCTATACATTTAGCTAACAAATTATACAAATTATATTTTAATTGCGTTTACTCAGGCACAGGGAACATTATTTAGTCAAACTACTAATTTTTCATTCAATTACTATTATTTTTAATATTTGATTACAGGGTATTATATGTTATATTGTTTGTCTTATTTTCTGAAAAAAAAATGTATTAAGAACTTTGCAAATTATAAACTAAATCTTGGAAATTTGGGACTGTTTTTATAAAAACATTAATTTCTCTACGGATGTAGGGTATTGTGTGCAATGTTGTTTGTCATCTTTTCTAAAAATATGATTTCTTTATATTAAGAGTTTTGCAAATTATGAGCAAAAAACTTGAGCAAAAATTTGGGACTATTTTTATGAAAACTTTAATTTCTCTATGAGTATACGTGCTATCTTCATAAATAAAAATTAACACAATTTATTACAACAAGCCACTTAATCGTAATTTCCAATTTGAATGCTTTTGCTACATTAGTTATGACAGCGTAATCCAGAAGATCGTCATTCTTTCTCAATTTGTTGGTTGTCCTCTATGGAATTTTGGGAAAACAAATGTTCGCGGAATTGATGGTTTTGATGTAACATTGCTTTGAGGCCTATAACAGCTATGGTTTTCGACTCGAATGATTTATTACACACAGAAACAAAGACAAATTAGAACAATTTATTACGCATTTTTAATACATATTTATTACACTACAAAAGGGACAAACACACTATCCATGTCTTACCTGGATTCGAACCAGGAGCCCTCGGCGTGGCAGTAGCTGCCACGACTTGTCAGAAATTTAAAGCAATAAATTCTTTAAAATAATACGACAATAAATTTAAAAAAAAAACTTTAGTATATCTCGTTTTTAAAATAAAAATCCAAAGTAAATAAATACCTCCACCTTTACGCTAAACATACAAAGATAAATAATATTGCTTTAAATAAATGAAAAAAAAACTTTTAAAAAGAATACTGTTTTTTTTTTCTTTCACCTGATACTTTATGAAGCATTTAAAGCTGCACGCATTTCATAAAATGTTTAACAACTTTCAAAATATAGAAAAATGTAACTGTATTTATTTTCTCTGTGAGTCTAAATGATGAGAAAAAGAATTTCTGTTTGCTTATCTCTCGAACCTTTCTTTTTCTTTTTCTCTTTCTTTCTCTTTTTTTTCTTTTAAAGAAACTTCTAAATTCATGCCACAAAAAAAAAAAAAAAAAAAAAAAAAAAAAAAAAAAAAAAAACTGTTTTTATGGATAAACAAAGGATGGTCGATAAAAATATTTGAATTTTACCTCTGTTAGGAGCAGTCATTGTATTTTTAAATATCTTTTGGGAAAAAAGAAAATGAATAAAAATATAAAGTAGAGATATTCTATTTTAGAATTGCAAAAATAGTCGAATTATTGGATTAGTAATTTATTTTTTACTGTTTCATAGAGAGTTTATTAAATTTATTCTTTCAATGAAGGGCATAGGTAAAAAAAGGAAAAAATCAGAAAACAATAAAATAAGCTGTTTAACATTGCCTTTGTGGATAGCGTTCAAAAAATCCTATTTTTAATTAGAGAAATAATTTATATTTTTTGTATGAAGCATTTTCATCAAGCGTAATGTTTAGTTCATTTATGCAGGTATGCCTGCTAACCCTAATTCAGATCCAAAGGTCTCTGAAAACATTTAAACAAAACAACAACAAAAAAGTTAATTATTTTAAAGGTAAATAGAAGTTTCAAGTAATTTTCTAAATCAAAATTAAAATTAAACGAAAAAAACTTTTTAACAATGTCTTCAGTAACTTTTCTACATGCACTAGGTAAGTATGACAAAATTATAATATTAATTGAAAAGATATTTGATACTCTTATAACTTCATCAACTTCATATTGTTAAAAATACAGTTTATGCTAGCTGAATTTATTTTTATAATATATATCAAAGCATGAAAAGTTGAATTTGAAGTAAAATGAACAAGTAAAAACAATTGTGAATGCAGTGTAAGTTTCAAATCAATAAGATAGTTACTCCATTTAAAAAAAAATATATATATATATATATATATATATACTGATTTTGATGATTCGGCGAATTAAATCTAATGTTTATACAACTAAATTGTGAGTATCTTCAAATAGAACCTGATGCTACAGCTCTTTATGATAATTTGAATGGGATTATGAGTATGCCAAAGAACGATTTACGTAAATTCTAATTTATTTCTTTTTTTTTAATTCCTATTTTAAGTAAAATAAACAAGTAAAAATAATTGTGCATGCAGTGGAAATTTCTAATCAATAAGAAAATTACTCAAATTAAATTTTTAAAAAAGTATACTCCATTCCGCCAAACATTTAAGACAAGAATATAAATTGCAGCTAAATAAAGTCTGTTATGTCAATATACTACTCAAACTAATGTTTTGAGCTTCTTAAGGGTCATAAATCTCAAGTTGTAGCTCCGGGGAAGGAGAATTGAACTAAATGAGAAAGATATTTCCCTTTTGAGTGCGGTGATACAGCACGTCTGACCATGGGATGGAAGATTCTTAGCAAGATTAGAGTAAAGAAAGGTCAGAATTTTAGGAAATTGATTTTGATGATTCGGCAAATTAAATCTAATGTTTATACAGCTTAATTGAGAAAATCTTCAAATAGAACCTGATGCTACAGCTCTTTATGATAATTTAAATGGGATTAAGAGTATGCCAAAGAGCGATTTATGTAAATTCTAGTTTTTTACTTACCCATCACACATAGTATAGGGTAAGTTTTGCAATTCTGACAGTGAAGATTGCGAAAAACATATTTTTAGAAAAAAAAATTTTGCCGTCCGTCTAACTGTCTGTCTGTATGTGTGTAAACGCTCTATCTCCAGAACATATTGAGATAGAGACTTGAATTTTTTTATGTACTTTGTATGTAATAATGGGACGAAGCCTATATAATATCACTAACCTTGATTATCTGGAACTACATTTTTCGAACTCTCAAAAAATTTGTTCTGATGAAAGGTACATAAAAAATTCCGAATTTTTCTATTTTAAGTAGTAAACGTAAAAGGCAATAAAGTAACACAAATTTTGCCTAAAGAAGGAAGTTGATCGGATTCTTAGTTGCCGAGATATCTGTAATCCTGTTTTAAACATTCTTCGATTTTTCATGTCCCAGTATTTCATTCAAATTTCAATTCAAAGATATATTTTAATTGGAAAGGAGACGCTTAATAAGTAAACTGTTACTTTATATGATTATTATTTGTGGATTTATAAACATGCTTCTTTTGCACAATTCTGTACTTACTTGGGTAGTTTGGCGTTCTTTATAATTTGTCGAAGTTGGTTCATCAAAAATTCATTGATAGAGCATTACCATGCATATTAAAAATATTTAAATATACATTTAAATTTTGTTTTGGGATTGCAATGCATTTTATAAATAGTTGACACATGCTTTATTTTCATATATTATATTATGCATATCCATGATGGTTACGGTGGCCCCCAACGATTAGTTTTCTTTTTCTGAATCCGTTACGAAATTCAATTACTGGAACCGTGACATATTTTTATTTCCATCTTTTGAAAGATTTACATGATTTTGAATATTAAGAATGCTATTTAACTATTTTCGGACCGATGTCTGTATGACTATCTGTCAGTCACAGAATTTTTAATTTTTCAGTAACTAATACATAGATTTTCATAAAATTTCCTATTTAGTTAGAACACGACATAATATGATTTGTCACTGATATATTTATTTAAAACAATGATAGCTATATTCTGGCATCTTTAATATAGAATTTCTCGATAATTAAGATTCTTATCATACACTGTAATGCGATCAAACTTTGTGAGTGGGTGCATGTGTGTGTATGCAAATTTCATTTAAAGAACTGCTGTAATGATTTCGACTAAATTTTGCATCATACTGTTTTGAAGCACTGGAAAACCATTGGGATAGGTCACAATTTGATTGTAGGTAATTATGGCGTTGCTATGGATCAATGAATTTCAATGGAGAAACGGCTCTAAAAATTTTTACAGAATTTTGTGTTACACTGTTTGGGGTATGAAAAAACAATTGGGCTTAATCAAATATTTAAGAAAATCTATCAGTGCGATATTTTGAATTCATTGCTGTTTAATGCATTTCAATGGTAGAGTAGTTTAAAACAGATATTGTTATTGAATAGTTGGCAGTAACCATACCCGCAAAGTTGGTAAAATTTTGCCAAATTTAGCCATATTCGCGGCTTTTAATATTACAAAATATTGGTGGCATTGGTGAGATTTAGAGGGATAATAAACTTTCAGGTATACAAATACCAAAGCACATCCTTGACGACATTTGGCATAAAAATTGGCTTTCAGAATCTAAAAGAACTTTCTAGCAAATCACAATAGAACCAAAATATATGATTCAACTAGTCAGAGTACATATGTTGGGAAATAATTATTAATAATGTTGGTGGCAACACCAAATTTGTATTGCTGGTTTGCCAACGTTATGTTGTTGTTACTTAAGAATATGTAAAAACGATGTAAGCTGCGTTTTAGCGGTGCGTTAGATTCGATGTAAAAATGTTACTCTAGAAAGTTTTTTTTTCTAAATTGTTCTTCTATTGTAAATAAACTTTTCTTTCTTAGTCACTTAGCTCTTACTTTAAAAACTTAACATGGCAGTCGAGCGCGGTTTCGAATCGAGCTTGTGACTAAGAACAATAGAAGTAACGTAAAAACGGAAGAAAAGAAAATTGTAAAAGTCGAATCGCTTAAAAAAATAAGTAAAAATGACGAATATGTTTGAAGACGTTTCGCAAGTTGAAAAACTTCGTGACTCAAGTTCATTCCCGCTTTGGAAATTTCAAGTAAGCATATTATTAAAATCTAATTCCTTGTTTGAGGTAGTAAATGGAACTAAGAATAAAGAAGGCCTAACAGCGGATGCCAAATTGGCGTGGGAAAAGAAAGATGCCAAAGCTCAACAGATAATAGTAACAACTATAGATAAAAAAGTGATGATGCATATTATAAATTGCGAAAATTCTCATGAGATGTATAAGAAATTATGTAATATTTTTGAAAGAAATACGGAACAACAAAAATGTAACTTGCTACAGGATTTTTTCAACTACAGTTTTAGTGCAGAAATTGATATCGCTACACATATAAGCAGATTAAAAAACATTGCTTTTAAACTAAAAGCCCTTAATAAACAAATTGATGATGAAATGGTTATTTCTAAAATTCTATCCACACTTCCAGAACACTATAAGCATTTTAGAACTGCATGGGACTCTACTAATACTGAAGAAAAAACCTTAGAAAATTTAACAGCAAGATGATGTGCAAGATTGAATGAAGAGTTGTGTACAAGAAGTGCAAATAAAATGAAGAACCAGTTGCTTTCAAAATATTTGAAAAAAGATGCTTCAAATGCAACAGTGCAGATCATTTGGCAAGATCATGTGGTAAAGCTAAGTACCCTGTAAAAAGTGTTAAAGAACACAGATGTTTTAAATGTGATAGCAAGTTTCACTTGGCTAAAGACTGTAATAAAGGTAAAAATAATCGTCCCCGGTGCGGCATCTGTAAAAAGGATAATCATTCTGAAAAAGACTGTTTCTTTCGTAAAAATGGAAAACCAGCTGTTTCCTTTCTTGCTCAAGAATCTAGTAAAACAAGTTTTGTAAATAAATTCGTGGTAGATTCGGGATCCTCTTCTCATATGGTAAATAATAAAATAATGCTGAAAAATCCTGTGAAGATTTCTACTAAAATTGGATTAGCAAAGAAATCTGAAATAATGAAAGCTGAATATTTTGGAAAAATTGAAGCTGATACTTGCACATTAAAAAATGTACTCTATGTTCCGCAGCTGAGTAAAAATCTATTGTCTGTTAATGCAATTACAGAAAATAATGGAGAAGTAAAATTTATTGAAGACAAAGTAGAAATTTCAAAAGATGGAAAAATTGTTTTGGAAGGATATAAAAACAACAAGGGACTCTACGAAATTGATTTAAATCAACAAAATGAAGCCTTTATTTGTGAGAAGAAAAATTCCACATTGTGGCATCGAAAACTTGGACACTTGAGTAGCAAAAATGTAAAAATATTGTTGAAAAATTCAAATGGTATAGATCTAAAAGTTGAAGACATAAGAATGTTAGAAGAAAATCTGTGTGAAATTTGTCTTAAAGCGAAGCAGACTAGATTTCCATTTAAATCGATAAGAACAAGAGCAACTAGACCATTGGAGCTGATCCATACCGATATTTGTGGCCCAATAGAAGTGAGTACATGGGACAGAAAAAGGTATTTCTTAACATGTTTGGATGATTATACTCATTTTGTTATGGTTTTTCTATTAGAAAATAAGTTTGAAGTTGCTGACATTCTTAAACAGTATATTGAAGAAGTCGAAGCTAAGTGGTCACTCCATGTCTCTAAATTACGCTGTGACAATGGAGGAGAATATGTTTCTCATAAGTTAGTGAACTGGTGCAAAAATAAAGGGATTGTTTTAGATTATAGCATTCCACATACGCCACAACTTAATGGAAAAGCAGAACGGTTGAATCGGACACTCTTTGAAAAAGTCAGAGCTCTAATATTTGATTCCGGACTCGGAAAAGAAATGTGGGGTGAAGCATTGCGAACTGCAGCCTATCTCCTAAACAGAGGTCCAACAGAATCTATTAGTGTTACACCTGCTGAAATGTGGTTCCAAAAGAAACCAGATTTATCAAGATTGCAAATATTTGGCAGTGTGGCTTATGTTAAAGTACTTGGTCGGCTGAAGAAATTGGATAGTAGAAGTAACAAACTAATCTTTGTCGGATATGCTGAAAATGGCTACAGATTATGGGATCCAAAAACTAAGAAAATACAAATTGCAAGAGATGTGATATTCCTTGAGCCTATGGTTAATGAACCAAATGATTTGATATCACCATTTAAATACTTTAATTTTCAAGATGAAAGTAGTGAAGATGAGGAAAAACTCAACAACAGGAAACAAACTACATCAGAAGATCAAAACGTTGAAGAACTTGGACGAGGCAAAAGAACAAAGAAACCTCCTGTTTATCTTAATGACTATGCTTTGTTGACACATGAAGAAGCCATTAGTGGAGAAGATAAAGAATTGTGGAAAGAAGCAATAGAAGAGGAAAAGAAATCCCTAGAAAAAAATGAAACTTGGAAAGTAGTTGACAGAAATGCTGCAAAGAATAAAAAGATATTAAGTAACAAATGGATATTTAAAATTAAAGATAATGGAAAATACAAAGCACGTTTGGTTGTGAGAGGTTGTGAACAAAAATATGGTTGTGGTTATGAAGAAACTTATAGTCCAGTTGTAAGCATTACTCCATTGAGAATTATTTTTGGATTAGCATTGAAGAAACAATATAAAATGATGAAATTTGACATTAAAACAGCATTTTTGTATGGCAAATTGGATGAAGAAATTTATATGAACATGCCAGAAGGATATGATGACAAATCTAAGATATGTTAACTTCAAAGATCATTGTACAGTTTAAAACAAGCACCTGTAAAATAGAACAAAAGATTAACTGATTTTTTGAAAGAAAGTTGTTTTGTACAGATTAAATCTGCACAGTGCATTTTCATAACTGAAGACAAAAGCATAATATTAGCTATTTATGTTGATGATGGAATTTTAATTGGGTGTGATCATGCAAGATTGACAGATTTTCTTGAGAAGTTAAAAAAGGAATTTGGTGTAACCTATGAAGAACCGCATTCATTTCTGGGTATGAATTTAGAATTAAAAGATGACACACTGAAAATTCATCAAGAACCATATTCAAAACAAGTATTAGAAAGATTTCGAATGTTGGACGCAAAGAAAACAAATACACCTTTTTTACAAAATGGAACAGTAAATTATATTCAAGAAAAAGAAAATGTGTTTCCATATCGAGAAGCTATTGGTAGTCTTCTTTATTTATCATGTAGAACAAGACCAGATTTGTCCTTCGCTGTTGCTTATGAAAGTCGCCATGTGGAAAATCCATCAAACTGTGATATTTCTAATCTCAAAAGAACTTTAAGATATTTAAAAGGAAACAAGGACTCGGGTGTAGTCTATACAACAAGTGGTAGTGATACAGAACTGATTGCCTATTGTGATGCAGACTATGCAGGTGATCCTGATACTCGTAAAAGTACCACTGGATATGTAATATACTTTTGTGGAGGTCCAGAAAGTTGGAGCTCGAGAAAACAGCCTATAGTAGCTACGTCAAGACTGAAGCAGAATATATTGCAGCGGCTGAATGTTGTAAAGAACATGTTTATCTCAAAACTTTAATTGAGGAAATTACAAATAATAAGATTTCTATAACTTTAAATATAGATAATCAGAGTGCTATAAATATAATTAAAAATGGGGTTGTAAGTAAACGAAGTAAACATATTGATGTAAGATTTTACTTTATAAAAGTGGATGAGGGTTTAATTAATATAAAATATTGCCCAACTGATATTCAAATTGCTGATATATTTACTAAAGCATTGGGACCAAACAAGTTTGAAAAATTTAAAGCTAAATTGGTAATGTAATATGTTTGTTTGAATTTAAAATTTACTGTGTTTGTTTGTATATATATATCTACTTTACTTAAATTTATTTGCTTATTTTGTATGTGTAAAAATATTTCTTTTGGTTAGAATGTAATATTTTATATCTGTAAATGTAGTGTATGTTAAAACTAGAATAACTTTAAGGGAGTGCTTTTAACTGTATTATTAATAATTAAGGGAGTGTGTTGGGAAATAATTATTAATAATGTTGGTGGCAACACCAAATTTGTATTGCTGGTTTGGCAACGTTATGTTGTTGTTACTTAAGAATATGTAAAAACGATGTAAGCTGCGTTTTAGCGGTGTTTTAGATTCGATGTAAAAATGTTACTCTAGAAAGTTTTTTTTTTCTAAACTGTTCTTCTATTTTAAATAAACTTTTCTTTCCTAGTCACTTAGCTCTTACTTTAAAAACTTAACAACATAAAACGTTCTCGAAAACATAATTCAACCAATCAAGGTACATAGAACCTTTTCAAGACTTGATTTATGTCAAATGAAAGAATTATCATCAAATTTGGCGACATTTGGCGCCAATATATAATTACCCTCTCTCTCCGAAAATTTATTGATTCATCAGATTGAACACAATTCTAATTTTAACCAATTGTAGCTGGTTCTTCTCCTCTGATTCTAATAAATTGCGATGATTCAATTTTGGTGTCGATTTCTTAGCAAAGGATTCAGAGATCTACTACACTGAGTGTTTTGGCGAAAAAAATTAGATCTGTATCTGAGTTTCAATTGCATTAATATGTAAAACATTTTATATTTAAGGCTATTTATTAATAAGTATAAATGTAAAAATAGCTTTTAAAAAATCTTTCCATCACATTCAATTTTTATCTTAAAAATCCTGCCTAATTTTTTTAAAAAATCATGTTTTTCAGAATAATTCCCATGGTAATACATTAGTTTGACGTGGGTACCAAACTTAAACATAAAAAAATTACTGTTAGTAATTATTCACGAACACGTTATTTTATTTATAATATAGATAGTAATTTAAAGGAAAATATTTTAGCGAGTTATCAGAATAAGGTTAATAGAGTTTTCTTGAAAATATGAAACAAGTTTAGTATCTATATATTTAAAACACCTGGCTGTTTTTTTGGTCATCAGCCCTGAGCCTTCTACTGGTCCGATTTTGATAATTATTTTTTTTAATGAAACCTGTTTATGTGTAGATGTGCCCATTCTGGCTAATTTTTAATTTATTTCAATTTTTATATTTTATTTTTAATTTTAAAAGCTTTTTCATGACATTTCTTCAAAACAGTGGAAACAGGTTAAGCTGTTCTCAAAATTTATTTTGTTTCATTATTTTCCACCAATCAGCAGTTTGATCTCATCGATGAATGTATAATCGCATTTCAAACAAACAAACAAACAAAAAAGAATAAATAAAGGTTTTCGTTAAATTTAATCATAATAAAATGATTGCACATAGTTATCCCCTGCAATACACAGATTATTTACTGAGTAATATTATTAAGTATTATCTATGTAAAATAACAGAAGATAAACTTTAATAAAATATAATATCTAAAGTGAAATTTTGTCGATGGAGAAGATGTCGTCATACAGAAACCAGATAAATTTATTCCAGGAATATAATATACATTGTTATAGCTGTATCAGTGATGATGTCATATTCACTGACTTTAATTCCTGCATCTAAATAAAGTGAACTCCTATTAATTTAAAGGTTCGTGGTGTGCACAAATGAAAATATTTCTATAAACTGCACCATTTCTATTTACTTATATTGAATATTTTATGAAACTAAAGAATTCTTAAATAACTGCATAAATCACGCTTTTATTTAAGAAAAGATGAGTATTTCTGAAGGTGTAAATAATGTCATATTACAGAAAAAAAAAGAATAAAATCTGCGATATGGCGGTATTACTATATTTCTATCTTACATAATATAAAAAAATAATTAAAATCATTTCATTGTATTAAGTTATTGTTTAAAATAGAAAAAAAAAATCTGCATTTCAACAACAAATACAAAAATTTTATTCTTTTTAATAACAGAGATATCTTTTTTTCCGTTGCCATAGCAATAAAATTAATTTTTACAAGTTCATGGAGGATACAAACCGATAAATAAATTTATTGCAAGTGCTGTAAATGTGTACTGGGCTGGTTAGGCAATTTAGTAAGTCCCTGTTTCTATTATAATTAAAATATTTCATTGATATTATAATTATTGTACAGTTATCAAGCGATCTTTAAATGGAGAAAAAATTAACTATGCAGATATTTTTGAATTCGTCTTCCGGGGTATAATTTTAACTTCCTAAATAGTTTGGCATTTAAATAATATTTAAGGTTTAGAAACCGCATTAAAAAAAGATTTGTAGCTGAAGTCCAACATAATAATTTATGAGTTGTTTTAATGTTGTTTGTTATGTGTTATGAGTTGTGCATTTGTTTATTTCGCTCAGTATTTTACTGTCTATATAAGATTGATATATATCATAATTAATATATATTCTTTTCCGTCGAGTTTCGACGGGTGCAGCTAGTAAATGTTAAAGTTAAGTCTATATATTCATAACAAAATATAAAGTACGTGAAAGTGCTTCTATTGAGACAAGCTTTATAATATTAAAAAAAATCCCTTTCGGCATGGCCTGTAGGCGGAGGTAGATTTCGAAAAGTTTTCATCTCAAAAAAAAAAAAAAAATGCCTATCTTTACTCAAATGCCAATTTTGGCAATATATTTTGAATTATATTCTTACTTTATTTAAAAAAATGACCAATATGCTCATTATATAGTTCCTAAATAACAAAAAACTGTTAATTAAATTCGTTTGACAGCAAAATTGAATTTAAAAATGAGTCATAAAATAACCAATTTATTATTTTAATACATCCACAATTCTTTAATCAAGATCGCTTTGAGAAATTTTGTGCGAAGTGCCCACTTTGACAGATTTTTTTAAATATATATTTAGCCTTTATCAAAAATCTGACCAATACGGCACATTACACAGTTCCTAAATAATAAATAACTGTCAATTGAATGCGTTTGAGAGCAAAATTGAATTTAAAAATGAGTCATAAAATAAACAATTTGTTATTTGAATACAACCTCAATTCTTTTATCATGATCGCTTTGGGAAATTTTTTTGCGAAGTGCTTACTTTGACAGCTTTTAAAAAATATATATTCACCCTTTATCAAAAAATCGACGAATACGCACATTATATAGTTCCTAAGTAACAAACAACTGTCAATTGAATGCTTGTCAGATCAAAATTGGATTTGAAAATGAGTCATAAAATAACCAATTTGTTATTTGAATACCCACAGTTCATTAATCATCTCGCTTTGGGAAATTTTGTGCGAAGTGCCCATTTTGGCAGCCTTTTTTGAAATATATTCTGCCTTTATCAAAAAACTGGCCACTCCGTCACATTATATAGTTCCTAAATAAGAGAACCTGTAAATTGGATGCGTTTGAGAACAAAAAAGATTTAAAAATGACTCGGTAAAAACGCAATTTCTTAAATTTTCTCAAATTTTAATCACGATAACTTCGTGAAATTCTGTTCAAAATACCCTTTTTGGCAGCCTTTTAAAAAATATATTCTGCCTTTATCAAAAAACTGGCCAATACGTCAAGTTATATAGTTCCTAAATAATAGGACCTGTAAATTGGATGGGTTTGAGAACAAAAATGAATTTAAAAATAACTCAGAAAAAAAGCAATTTGTTATACTTAATCAATTTTTAATGACGATAATTTTGGGAAATCTGTTCAAAATACCTTTTTTGGCAGCCTTTTTAAAAATATATTCTGCCTTTATCAAAAAATTGGCCAAAACGTTGCATTATATAGTTCCTAAATAAGAGGATCTGTCATTTGGATGCGTTTAAAATCAAAAATGAATTTTAAAATGAGTCAGTTGTTGTTGTATGTATGTCGGCCAATTATC
This sequence comes from Maratus speculifer, assembly GCA_964019185.1. Taxonomy (NCBI): domain Eukaryota; kingdom Metazoa; phylum Arthropoda; class Arachnida; order Araneae; family Salticidae; genus Maratus; species Maratus speculifer. Next base: position 141,643,582 of record OZ025289.1, on the reverse strand, counting down.
AGCACTATGGGATATAGGCCCTAAGGGGTGGGATGCCCTCCGTGGGGGTCTTTCTAAGGGAACCTAACCCGTATTTACGCAAGGTTCGAAGAAAACCACGGAAAACTCCGAACGGTTAGGCCGACGGTCGCGATTGGGTTCGAACCCAGCACCTACCGTCTACCAGTTTGAGGTCAGAACCTCTCGGCCACTGGTGGGGCTTAAAATGAGTCAGAATATAAGCAGTTTGGATTTAAGGTTTTTACTCCAACTCCTATTTTTGTTTAATTTATTTTTGCTATATGAATTGGTTCTATGAGCTTGTCAATATAAAAGTTGTAGATCTTATTGTGAAGATGTAAAATAAATTTAATTAGATTTAATTGCTTAAGAATTGAGTAAGTTATGGTTTTTTTTCTTTTCCCTCCCCCCTTTTTCTTTTCGTTTTTAATTTTTTTCATCGGTAAAAATTGGTCCTATCAAAAACTTGCAAATACAAAAGTTTTAGATAATATTGAGTACATCTATATAAAATTTAGTTGGATTTGATATCTTGAGAATTGACGAAGTTATGAATTTTTTTCTTCCAAAAACCATGTTTTTTTCGCGCCATTGAGCCCATTTTTAACTTTATCAAAAATCCGTCACGCATAAACTTTTTCCTCATTTTTTAGAAGTAATATAAACTTTAAACCGATTCGATATCTATTTTAATTAAAAAGTTATCGCGTTTTTTCTGTTTTCACAAAAACCCTCCTAACTTCCACCCCCTTAGTCCGATTTTGCCCATTAACGAACTTAACCGAGATTTTATGCCGCTTGATTTTATGTAAAAGTTTGATGACGATCTAAGCATAATTATGGAAGTTATCGTGTCTAGAAGAAAGTGATATACACCGATAGATAGATAGATAGATAGATAGATAGATAAACTTTTTTACTGATGGTAGTTTTGGGGTCTAGTAGTCATGATTCGTGTAGATCCGCAAAAATTTTTCAGAAATTTCAACATGGGAGACAATGCAATAGGTAGTATTTCATACGAAATCTACCTAAAAGTAGTCCAGAATAAAAGTTGTCTCATTTGGAATGAATTCTTATGGTGATTTATCAGACAAACCAGAAAATAATAAAAAATTTAGATCAATTTTTGCGTTCTACACTGTTAAAAAATTTGCTGCAGTTAGAACAAAATTTTGGTGCTCAATAGCTTACCACCATAAGATGGGGAAATCTCACACCAACATTTGGAGTTTCCTATTTCAATCTCCTTCAAACTACTGGAATTATGCTTCAACAGCAGTTCCAAATATTGGTTCAAAATTTCACGATTTTATATTTGCAGCTATTGAGCACCAAAATGTGGTTCAAACTAGGACATGATTTGTATCATCAATCAAACATGGGATTTTTAAAGTAGTAAAATAGAACCAACAAATGATGTCATAACTCCAGGTAATAACAAATGGGAACAAAAACAAATTTCATGACGTTAAATGCACGTTATCACAAGTAAGTAACACATAATAGTTTACCACAAGACAAGTAAAAATTGCCAATTGCCGAACAGAAAAGATAACTCTTCTGTCACACTAGGCATTTAAAGATTAATAGAAGAAGAAATCATCAAGGATTTCGTAGTTTACGAACTTTTTGTTTATGATACTTTTAGTGGTTAAAGTGAATAGTTTAATCGGTACTACTCTGTTATCCCGTCGACCAATTTCGCCAAATTATACAAATCGCCAAAAAAATAGGCAAATTATAGATATTGACATAATTTTTATTTTAAATAACGAAAAAACAAATAATTAGTAGAACATTAATAAAAATACAAATAAAAAGGTCTAAATAAAAATCACTTAATGACATTTTAAACACGTGAATCGTATTTAATGTCATTAAATGTGACATTCACGGTCATCCATTAATGGCATTTAATCTTATAGTTTGGCGATAATTTTTTGGTCGACGGGATAACCTAGTAGTACCGTTTAATCACATGCCTTAAATATGAATTGTATCTGCATTTCATTATTGATAAAACTTTAGTTTCATTATTACATCTAAGCAAGAAACAAATACTCAAATATTTATAATTATTTAAGTGCAAATTGATTTATCATTTGCAATCGCCTGCACGTGATAAAGACGGGTTTTTTTTTAAATCATGCTTAAAATATATTATTAAAACAATAAAAATGAATTAAACTGTGATGCCGTTTTTAAATAGACTGTTATGTAGTTTTTAAATGCATTTCAAAAACAAATTTTTTTCTCTATTCCATGATAAAAAGGAATGAAAATGTGCTATCTTTAGAAGTTTAAAAGATAGCATTAAAACTTAATTATGTTCTGTTCCCAGCGCCAGTATGACGTCAGTGTTACAAATAGACATGATTGTCCTTTATATTATATTATATATATATATATATTAGGGTGGAGCGAAAAAAATTATTTTTAAAAAAATCAAAAACGGATACGTGCCAAAAGTGGCCTTTATGCTAGTACATTAACTGTGTGAAATTTTACCGCTGAAAAAAAATGGCTTAAGTCTGCACTCTTGCTCCAAAAATCGAAATTTTGGGTAAAATTTGTCATTTTTTGACATTTTTTCAAAAAAATGAAAAAATTTCTACACAGCTGGTTATTATTTAAAAGTGTTACTTAAAAGTGTTATCTGCTTAACATATTTAAAATATAAAACAATATCTTTATTCCGTACAGCTGGAACAAAACAGACAATTTTTGATAAGAAAACGGCATTACCACTCTATTGAGACACACAATGAATTGTCATTTTTAATACAGCTCTTCTTTTCAAAACTACCTTGGACATACATCGTGGAGGTGGCTATATTTCATATACCATCCGTCCCAACTATTCGATCATCTTAGTACAATGTTTTATTTATATATTGATTTGTGATTTTCTTTATAAAAATTTGGCAAGTTTTCGATGCATCCACCTAGTTTATCTGTTCTTTGTATCCACATGCTGCTGTGACTAGTATAATGTATATTTTTACAACTTATACAAAAAATGACAAGCAGAGTAATGTACGGGAATATTATTAAAGGAATCTATTCGGCCATCTATTATCGTTATCAAACTTACATCCAGTTGATGAAAGTGATTGGAAATTCTGTTACCACAGCATTTTTTCAGTCAATTATATATTTTTACGCAATGACTTGCTTCAAAGATGATTTCAGGTATTTCAACTATAAGTATGCCATCATTTATTCTGCTTTTGCTTTTTTTATATGTTGAGAAGCGAGCTGTTTAAAGTGATTTCTGGTCTGAGAGAATTGCAATGGGAATTTGTCCTGTACGTGCAGAGCAACCTTTGTTGTAAATAACTTTTTTTGCATTAGTTTTATGCCGTTTTCTAAGTGTTTTTGTAGCCAGGTAATTTTCCATTAACGTTTAGATCCCCATTTTGTAAGTGAGCAATATTTATGGTGAACTGTCCTGGGCATAAACTTATAATGCATAGTATTTTTTGAGGGAATGTACAGATTCTAATCAACTATAAGTACTCATTTAAATTTAGGAGAATTCTATTTGTCACTGTGAATCATTTTGCATTGGGTAAGCTTAGAATTGTGCATAATAATGGATCATATGCTACTTCAACTCCAGTGAATTTCCTCTGCGTCAATTATTAGAGAAGTCTATGTAAAACGTTATAATCGACATGAATTCACTGGATCAATAAGAAAATCTTTGTCTACGTACTATTCACTTCCTATTGCAAATTTTTATAAAATGGATAATAATTTTTCAAAAATTATTTTCTCAAATTAAGTAAAAGACACTCAGAACAGACTAGAAATTTCTTTCGGAGATTGCAAAGATTATTCATAAGGAAAGGTATTTCTCAGAAGAAATGGGGAATAGGAATTTAGAAAACATCTCGCACAAAAAAACAGCTCATAAAGCGAATAAAATTTTCCGCTTTATGTAAGCACAGATTGACAATTAGATTCTTTAGATTCACTCACAAAATATATAATCAAAGTTTATACCGCGGGATATTTTATACCAAATGTAATACAGACCTAAAGAATAGGTCTAAAATCTTATTAGAAATTACTCGACTACGAAACAACACAGGAAACGACATAAAACAAATACTTAAAACTTCTTTCGAAAAATTGTTGCTTTATACGCAAATTTTGTTTGTAATCCTCTGTGACGATCGTCATAATATTAAACTGCTAGCTAAGTATATTCAATGTAATGGGTACAGTAAATGATAACATACTAGAAAGTGAACTCATACAATCAATTTTTAGGAATATCATTACATATATAATGTAATTGATTGAAAAAATGTTGCGGTAACAGAACTCCCAATCATAATGTATTAATTGTATGAAAATTTAATGAAGATAATAGACTGCTGAATATGTTCAATTAACAACATACCAGATATCTTACTCAGCTTCCTCTTCTGTTATACGGGCAGCAGGTCACACCAGTAGCATCCAATATAGGTGAAAACAAAGAAGAGGTAAACTACTTTGATACATTGAAAACTTTATGCCCTTCTTCGGGAAATAATAACAATTCAATACATAAATAAAACTCTGGGCCTAGGTTGTTGGGTGGCTGAGACGGGTGGGATATGAAATGCAGCCACATCTACGAATTATATACAGAATAGTTTTGAATAGCAGATAGGTAAGAAATGCATTCAAAACAACATTTTGTTGTATGCTCCAATAGAGAGGTAACGCTGGTTTTTACCAAAAGTTGTCAGATTTGCTCCAATTATACAGACAATAGATATGTTTTATAGTTTAAATATGTTAAGCAGATAAACATAAAGGTTTAAATAACACTTCTAAATAATAACCAGCTCTGTAGGAAATTTTTTATTTTTTTGAAAAAATGTGAAAAATTGACAAATTTTACCGAAAATTTCGATTTTTGGAGCAAAAGCACAGACTTAAGCCATTTTTTTTCAGCGGTAAAATTTCACGCTGTTGGTGTACTAGTATAAAGGCAACTTTTGGCACCTACCCGTTTTTAATATTAAAAAAAATTTTTTTTTTCGCTCCACCCTAATATATACATATATGTTTTATCAAAGTAAAATTCAGTTAAAATAGAAAAAAATAGAATCTAACAATGTTATTACAAAAGTTCCTTTATCTAGAAAAATAGCTTAATGTTATTTTCCTAACTTTTTTCGTTTGAAACGGAATTTTCATTTTATACTAAATTATAAACTTAATATTTTACATTTTATATTTTAACGTTTGTTTTCAACAACTAATAAAAATTATCAACAGCTTATTTTATCATTGAAATCTCATCCATTATCATTATTGTTTAGAAAGTGCTTACGTAATATATTCAACAAAAAATAAGCATTAGTTATACAGTTTCTTTCAAAAATAATCACATTTACAGCAGTACTTGGAAAGAACTGATTAAAATATTTGCATGCTTAAAAATGTTTAGCAAAAAATACAAATAAATACATAAGTAAAAGGTCGAAAATTCCGATAATGAAAATTATTCAAAAAGATTCAAAAGTATTTCGTTTTGCTCTCTAACAAATTTGCATAAAAAAGCTATTTTAGCAGCTAACACAATGTTGAAGCAACATCTGACTTAAGAAAGTTTAGAAAGAGAGTCGCATTATTTATTTTATTTCAAAAAGAGTATTTGTTTGTTACTCTTTTGCAAAAATATAAGAAAAATGTATTGCTAAACTATTTAGCTTCAAGATATTTTATTTCATATTTTAAAACACAAACATGAGTAAAATTATTATTATTTAAACTACCATTTGTGTGATGCTTAAATAATTTGCGTCACAAAATTTATCCTGATAAAACAAATTATATGAAAATGCATATAACAATACATATCTCCTGTCATAAATGACGGAATGCGAACGATAAACCTTCAAAATGTTTAAGTCATGAGCAGTGTTCTCGCTGACATTTGAACAACGTTAGTAATATGGCTAATTAAAAATAAAAAAACATTCGCCAAATGAAAAAAGTATTAGACAAATAGATTCGCCGTGTAGCACAAAAAAAAAAAAAAAAAAAAAAAAAAAAAAATCTTTAATCCTTTAATGTACCCCCTTTATTTCAATATGTTTTAAACTAATCTAAATTTTTATAACTGTGACAGTGATTGTTATCAATCTAATTTCAACTATTCGCTACAAATATAAAAAATATGCATATTATATATATATATATAATATATATATATATATATATATGTATGTATGAAAAATGGAAAAGAAAAAAAGAAATCGCAAAAATTGAGCACTAGCAATTTGGCGAATCTAATCGCTTGTTTACTCGCCAAATGAAGAATTTAGTCGCAATTTGGCGCATTGGCGAGAGACAGCGAGAACACTGATCCTGAGGATAAAATGTAGTAGAGGGTACGAAATGAACATAAGTATGTTTCATAGCTCTTAGATTCAAAAATAGTAATCGTTTCGTGGCGCTGCTGCTTCTAACTCAACAATCACATGATCATTTTAGTTTAGAATTTTCATTGTAGATGGCAGCACCAAATGTCATTGGGTATTTTATTATTATTATGTTACTATTATTAGTATTATTATTTTGAAATTACAAAAATCTAAATGATTTATAAATATGAATGAAAATAAGAAAATCTGCATGTTGACAATATATAGTCCTTGTTTTTTTTCTTTTTAAATTTAAGTTCATGGAAAACACACAAATTTATATCAGAAGATGTACATCTTCCTAAATCCTTTAATTACACTGATAAACAAATTTTAACGAATTTTCAATTTCTCTATATACGTTGGGTGTTTCTTATAGATTTCAAGCTGCTGAAAAAGAATATGTTTGTAAAAATTTTCTATCACCCTCTAATTTTGAGAAATTTCATCAATACGTTTTGGAGTATGTAGGCATCGTATAGGCATTATAATTATATTATATTATTCTCTTTCATGTATTTGATTCACACAAACATTCCTTTTTCTTATTACATCGATAGATTATACAGCAAGAGAGTAGAAATAGATGTCCCCCTAATAAATTTTATGTTAGCGACCTTGAACAGACAGCTCTAGCCACCCCCACAATATTTGACTTTAACGCAAATCCCTGACAGTGGAAACTTATCTTTCCACTGTCAGATGGTCTATCTTTGTTCAGTAAGACTTTTTAATTAATTTTTTATTATAATTATCATATCTTCCACTACAATATGTAAAACATGTCTAGAGGATGCGTTAATGAAGCCGATTCTTTTTGCTGTGTGTGCGGGGAGCTAACTTTGAAAAAGCATCGATGCGCCTATCATATGTACTTTGGATATAAAGTAGTTCTTGTACCTCGTTGTAGTAGTTCTTGCACCTCGTTCTTGTTATACACAACGTGCTACAAACTTCCGGACGTGGATGAAAGGTACAAAAAAGTGTATGTCCTTTGCTATACCCATGATATGACACATGCCGAAGGATCAAATAACTGACTGCTACTAATGTATTACAAAAATTAAAGGATTCTTTGCAAGAAGTAAACATAAAATTAAGTACACGAACTTAGATTCAACAATGTGACCAGCATTACATAATGATGATTTAAAAATACCGAAACCTCTAGAGAATTTTACATATGATGATGCAGCAGTAGAAATGGAAATGGATGAAACTGAAACTTCCTCTACATCTGATATGAACTATTCTCCTGGCATAAATGAAGAACCACACCTAATAACTCAAAAAGAATTAAATGATTTTGTGAGAGACTTAAATTTATCAAAGAAAAACTCAGAATTACTTGATCAAGATTGCAAGGTTGGAATCTCCTGAAAAACAATACACAGATATCTATTTATTGAGATTGATATAAGAAATATTCAACATTTTTTAAAAGAAAAGATGATTTACCCTACTGTAATGATATAAGTGGTTTAATGTCTGTTTTAAATTGTCAATATAACTCGGAACAATGACCTATAAGAGAGCACCCACAGCTAAGACATTTACAGCTACATAAAGTATGAAATTTCTTATTAATATCATTTCTTTTTACAAAAAAATCTATATTTTTCTGAAACTTTATAAGCAATGCATACTTTCAGTGTTTTAAATATTAATTTTAAGTTTTATAAATGTTTATTTAAAATTTTGTCATTACTAAAATACCAAGTGATAAATTTCATAAGGTGTATGTGTTGAATAAATACTACAAAATTGAGATTTTCAGGATTTTGAATTTTTTAAAAATCTGTGGGTGATGGAAACTTTTTAATGACATATTCTTTCACAGCACCACCTGAAATATAAAAGTCACCACATACTTAGTTAGAAACAGAAACCTCGTTTATCAGTGTTATTAAAAAATACTTTTCCGACTAAAAATTAAATTAAAAAAAACATTATTTAATTATTTTTCCATTTTGTTAATAAAACAGGCTTTCGATTTTTGATGAATATATATAAGTACTGATTAATATAATAACTGACTATAACATAACTTATATATTTTGTAAAATGTAATTTAAAATGTTACATCATGAAACAGAAAAAGGTATATGTTCAAAAAAAATATGTAACTAATCTACACATGTATAACAGTATTTTGCTGAAAATAACCTTTAATTTTTCAAAACTTATTAGAAACTATTTTTACGCATGAAGAAAAAGGCTGATAGAAGGCAATTTATATAAATTATTGTCTACTTGATACTAATTGTGTAATTCATAAATAACTTCAAACTATTATTTAAGGTAAGCTTACATTCTTTACTAATAGATTCATAAAAAATATATTTTTAATCGTAATGCAAACAGCGTGTACGCAATAATACATACATTACTTTTTATGTGTCTGTAATTTACTGACGTCTTGATGTTAACGTAATAATGTAACGTCTTGATGTGAGATAAAAGCACAAATAATTGATTATAAAAAAATTATTACCCTTATAGCAAAAAATAGAAATCATGCAGTGTTCAATATTAAAGATTCAATATACATTACACATTTCAATATACATTACACATTATCGATATACATTAGACATTCAATGTACTGTTCAATATACAGGGTGGTCATGAAAAAAACTTTGCCGATATATGGAGCTCTAGCGTCCTGTTCGTTCAAAAGATCGAAGTGAGATTTCAGATATGGTTATTCAGAAGTATGAGCTCGGGATTCTGTAAATGGGAATTAAGTGGTGCTCACGGTTAAGGTTATAGGTGCGAAAACTCGAAATTTTCCAATAGCAACGCCCATTTTTTTCCGTCGTTTCATGTGACACAGAGTCAGTCCACAGTTAGTAAAAAGATTAATTTTTTATTTTGATTACACATTTTCTACATGGGTGCTTTCATAGACAATTACACATTGCATGCAGGCGACTGTAGACAATACAGCCAAACGTAACGTTGCATGAGGGATGTTTGAAGTCTCACGTTTTATAGAATCTTTCAAAACAACAAAGTTTGCGGATTGCACATGAACACTTTTGATTTGAAATATACTCAGAACCAGAAATCCATAGGAGTGTGATCGCGATGGCCACTGAAAAACAAAATGGCGTGATATGATACGGTCGCCAAAATGCTCTTCCAGAACCCTGTGAACTGACTTCGCTATATGTAAAAGTGCACCATCTTGCATCCAAAACGAAGCCATTCAGTGCATTTCGCAACAGCAATTCTGGTATGACGTAATCTTGAAGCATTGCCGTATAGCGGGAACCTATTACAGAGCCAGTTACTAATCCCGTACGTGTTGCTTCCTCAAAGAAGTACAGCCCGAGAATAATTGTACCTGGAATGTCGCACCACACAGTAATTTTGACTCGAGTAGAGGAAATGGTGCCATAGCGTGCTGATTCACTTCTGCCCAGTGCACGCAGTTTTTGGTGTTGATATTGCCAGTTAAGGTGAAATGTGCCTCGTCTGTCCATAATATGCAAAGAAGCCAGTCATTATCTTCATTATATCGGATAAGAAATTCATTAGCAATGTCTATACATTGTTTATAATCCCCCAATTCCAATATTTAGACGCGTTGGTACCGCTAAGGAAATATGCGGATTACAGAGCGCAATTGATTTAAGACCGTGTATTTCGGTATATCCAATACATGAGGTGGAACTCTTGCAGTTTGCATGTGTTCTGTAGTCACTATGTGATGCGCTTCCACAACAGTATCCTCAGGAACAGTTAGTCGTCAGGATCGCGGTCTATCACAGGTGTAGCCAGTTTCTTATTATTTCTTTTTTAAATCACGAAGAGCTTGCGGGCTACATGGGCCACGTATGGTTTTGAGGGTAAACACGCAAGGTTTTCGCAATATTCATCCCATTTTGATAATAGAGTTTTAGCAATTCACCGCTAACTTTCGCTGGAAGAGTCCCTTCATCAGCATGTGGGAGCTCCCGATTGAAAAATTAACATTTCCACCCCAATTTTTATCATTTTTCTACATTGACTATCAGGCGAACGGTGTTTTGAGATTGGTGTTTTGCTTCTGAAATATGCAAATTTTCTTCGTGCGCTCTGATCTTGTTTTTTTCGGCCATTCGCAGAGCTGATTTTGGGCGAGCATAACACGTCCATTTAGTGCGATACACGCACCATTCCAAAGCTCTTTAGGGTTTTCGCATGCACTGAGCATTTTTCGATGAAAAAAATGGGTGCTTCCATTATAAAATTTCAAGTTTTTTGTAGCTATAACCGTAACAGTGAGTGCGAATTTGTTGTCGTTCACAGAATACCGAGCTCAATCTTTTGAGTAACTATACATGAAATAGAGTTCGATACATCGGCAAAGTTTTTTATTACCATACCCTCTACATTACACATTATCTTCAGTGCAACTAATTACTGATCTGTAAGATTCGCAAAATTCTTATAAATTTTGTCCTTGTTTTAATTTTAAATTCCTGGTCCCTGGTCTTATTTTTCAATAACTGTTTTCGGTATTATAAAAACAATTTAAATAATCGGGAGGTAAACAATTTTTTTATCTCCCTTCAATTAAATAATATCATTGACTATTACAAATTAATAATAATAATTATTATTTGAACATTACAACTTTAATATTGAATAGAAACATAAAATGAAAACTATTATTTAAGATAAGCTTGAATTCTTTTCTAACAGATTCATCAGAAACATATTTTATCTAGTATTAAAAAATGCTCTGACGAGCACCAAAAAAGATTATGTTTTTTAAGTATGAAAAAGGGTTTGACAAGTGCTTCTGTTAATTACTGAGCATGAGGAAGGACAAGGGATTCCTTCTTGGCCACTTCTTGGCTTTTCCACCTTCTTGGCCTTCTCACTTCAATGCCAACTTTGAGAAAGTCATATTTGCGCTTTTTCCGTGAAAACAAATCAGTCGCAGTTACTATGAAATTGTATAGTGTAAAGACATAACCAGTAAAGATACAGCTTAATTAGACATAAATGTAAGGGAAGACGACATAGTGCCAAAAACCTAGTTCCTGCAGGTATCACATTCATGCACTGCACCAAGCATGCCCTAAGTGTATAATTGCACAGAAAATTGATTTGTAGTATAGTGCAGAGTGAACTGTGCAGTTAACATAAGGGATGTAGTGCAGGTTATACGCCGTATACCTTCTGGACTTTTTAATAGAACACCATATACCCTCTGTTTCTCAAGAAAGCTTATAGTATACACATTCTAGGATATCCTTCTGCTTAGAACATATATCCTATGTTATTTTTACGACTACACTCCTGGTTAACATCTTAAGCTCGGTGGGAAGTTCTACTAAAGAACCGCAAATTTCTTTTACATGGAAAAAGCGCAAATATGATTTTTTCAAAGTTGGCATTGAAGTGAGTTGTAGCCAAGAAGGAATCCCTTGTCCTTCCTCATGCTCAGTAATTAACAGAAGCACTTGTCAAACCCTTTTTCATATTTAAAAAACATATTAACCTTTTTTGGTGCTCGCCAGAGCATTTTTTAATACTAGCCATTTAATTTTTTGATAAAAACTGAAGATTTTCTAATATTTTAAAAAGAAAAATAATTGCTGCTGTCAAAATTTTTAAAATGATAACAACAGCATAAAATTTTGATGTATCAGAATAATTATAAAAATCATTGCATTGCTATATAAAATGCATGATATGAAAAATAAACCATGGATTTGAACGAAAAAAGTACAGAACTTTATTAAAAGAATTAAAAGCCATACCAATTAGATACATTCAAGTTAATTTCTCAAATGAAACATTCACAACTAGAAAAGTTCTAGAAATTGAATAACAATTAACATAAGAACATTTCCGAAGGAATAATAATTTAACACAAAAGCATTTCTAAACAAAACGAACTTACATCCGACGGGATTTGAACTCTCTACCCGCTGCTGAGCAGCCAAATGCCTTACCTCGAGAGTCTTAGTTTAACACCAGAGATGTTGCAAATTTTGCTATAGTACCTATATAAATACCAGCAATAAGTCTTGTGACTGTCATCAACAGCTCAGATCTGATTGTTTTATTTTTTATATTCCCGACGGCTATTTTCCTACTTTTATTTTAGCTACTCGAAACAATCGCCAAATAGGTTTCCTTCGGCATAATTTCATTTTAAATATAAAGTTGTCACTAGCTTTATTTAAAATACATGACTTTCATTAAAAAACGCATAAATTACAAATACATATATCAGATACATTTAACTTGCACGTTTTTCTTTCATTTTATTAAAAATACTATAAGTAAATATATAACTACTTAATTTATCCCGTCGACCAAAGAACGATAGACAAACTGTAAGATTATATGCCAATAATGGATGAACATAAATGTTACACTTCCTTGACATTAAACCCGCTACACTTGTTTGTTAAGTAATCAAATGATTTTAATTCGATGATTTATTTATATTCTTATTAATGTTTGACTAATTTATTTGTTCTTTTGTTATTTAATATAAATTTTATGCCAATAAGCGAATAGCTCTTGATATTAATTGAGAAAAATATAATATATAATTTATTAAAGTTACTTTATGGTTGTTTCCGCCGACATTATTTGGTTAAATAGAAAGCATTTAACTACTAGCGTCTATACCCCGCCCCAAACTTTGGCTCATATCACAAATGCACCCAAGAAAATCCCCATGCTGCCCCCATGCAAAAAGCAAAAAAAAAAAAAAAAAAACAAAAAAAAACCACTGATCCTCGAAACTTGCTGTGCAGGAATCACTAAAATGTACAAAACTCGCCAAACCCGCGTTAACTGACGACATTAAAACCGAAAAATTAATCTCTATATGCACAGAAGTCGCATGGAAGAAATTTCTAAAATGAGCAATTCAAAATTGTTGTTATTAACGCAGATATCAAACTATTAAATCCCATTATCGGCAACATGGGTATTTTCTTGGGTGCATTTGTGATATGAGCCAAAGTTTGGGGCGAGGTATAGACGCTACTCATTTAACCCATTACAAATTTCCGCTAACATTGATATTTTTGGTACCTTCGTATTAATGCCACCGCAGTAAAAGTTGTGCTAATGCGCCAATAAAGAGTGATCATGTTGTTCGAGCCTTTTTAGTGTTTTTTTTTTTACTCATTTGAAGTCATTTTTAGTACTTTAGTACTTTTTTAGCCTATTTTTGATGCCTTTTTTTGTGCGCGTGCGAACAAGATTGCTCTTTATTGGCACATTAGCGCAACTTCTGCTGCGGTGGCGTTAATACGTAAGTACCATATTTTTTATGCTTTTTAATAAATTCTAATATTACATTTAAAATACTTCAATGTTATTCACATATGCGATAGTTTACAAATATCTCTTTATGGTTTGATTTAATAAATTCTGCATTAAAATTTGAAAACTTTTATTAGTATTCTTTTGTTTGAAATCACCTGAATAAATCAAATTTTATGTTTGGCACGTCTCGACGTCATAACTAAACGTCATCATTAAAGTAAACCTTTTCGTTAATGACTTTTATTTTTTTAACTTCATTAATTTTCTAAACTTAAAATTTTTCAATGGCAACATTTTTCCATTTTAGTAATTTGGCGAATAGTTTGGCGATTTCTATAAATGGGTGAAATTGGTCAACCTGATAATCAAGTAGCACCGTACGTAATGTAAATAAAATAGGTATGTATTTTTGGCACAGATGCCATATACGCATGTTGGCGATTTTTTTTTTCTGACGGCAATGTCATATGCGCATCGGAGTATTTAACTGAATCCAGAGTGTCGTTATTTTGCTTGATATGTCAACCCGGATGTTGTTCTTTACTTTTTAAAAAATAATTGTTTCTTTTTTTTAAATATATAAATTCTTTTGTTCTATTAAACAAACCTTTTTTTATTTATTGTTATTACCTTTCAAAAAATATATACCGGGTGTCCCAAAAATAACTGATGGATTTTAAAATTCAATAACTTGCAAACGGTGACAGCCATTTAAAAAAATTTTTGCAGGAGGGTTATGTACAATGTCAGGAATTTTTTTTTACCGTAACTTTTGATTTTAGTTCGAATTTCAACCAATAGATGGCGCTGACAGCAATTGAAGCCCAGGTCGACGCCGAAACTGACCTCACTCAACACTGATCAACTGGCCTTCAATCGCTATCAGCGCCATCTATTGTTTGAAATTTGAACTAAAATAAAAAGTTACGGTAAAAAACTCCTGACATTATACATAACCCTCCTGCAAAATTTTTTTAAATAGCTGTCACCGTTTGCAAGTTATTGAATTTTAATATCCATCAATCATTTTTGGGAAACCGGTATGTAACTGGTATTCCAAAACGAGATTTTCGCCAAATTGGCTTTAGGAAAAAATTAACGCCAATGTGATTCGTATATGACATTTGTGCCGCATTTTAATATAGAAACAGAAAAAATTCGTACGAAAACAAAAATTAAAGTTCATCAGGTTTGTTTTCAGAGCTATTTATACATTTTGGCATCATACCCTCCCTTTTTGAAGCCAAAATAGCACCAAGCTTTGGCAAACAGATTTATATTAATCAGACATTCATAAAATAAGTAATAATTTCATTGACCTAGAATAATTTAACGTACCTTCAAAAAAAAAAAAGCTGACACATTCTCACGTCCGAATCATCATGGAGCGCCCGACTCACCGCTCTTGTGTTGCGCGAAGCCGGATTTCTTACCGGTACGCCCTTACCTTACATCTCAAAGGCTCAAATAAATGTAAAACCATATTTTTACGCTTATCTTTTAACTGTCCTGTAGATTTTTCATTTCATGTCTAATTATTCATAAAATAATAACTGTGAAATGTATTGGTATGAACGTTTGTACTTAACAACTTTACATATCTTTTTGTCTTGTACAATTAAAAAAAATAATATTAATGTCAATCTTGTGTTAAATCAGTCTTTGAAATAGAATATTACGTGATGGAAAAACACGGTTACGTCGCTTTAGCGGTTAAAAACATTTGCTATTCGGTCTTTCGGCGCCATTTTTGATTTATTCGACAAACACACCAACCAGAACAGGATAATGAACTTTTCCGCAAAATCTTGCCCTGATCGCCTAAATTTGTTGATTTCATCTTACGGACCTTCAGATAAGCAAGTAAATAAAATTATGAATAAAAGTATCATATTACAGTGGCTAGCATAAATTTAAGAGAGACTAAACTTTTTGCCAGAGGCGGCTTTTAACTTAAATAAATGAGAAAGTAATAAATAAAATAATATTTCACTTCGCTCGTCAAAATAGATAGTGAATATGATACATGAAAATAACAACAAATAAGTATTTTTTCACGTGATTTATCTAATCTATTTATTTATGTTACATACATAGCAATTTTTATGTTCATTTAAACTTACGTGCAACAATTACGAGAAGAAACAAATATAAGAAAAATACTATGTTCAGCTGGAAATTTCAGACAAAAATTCGATTTTCTCAGCGACCGACAAACATACAAAGATGAAAAAAAATCTGTTCTAAGTTTTACCATGAGGATTAAAATAAACCAAAAATGAAGTTAATCCATTCACGGAAACTTTAGCTAGACTTAGATGAATTTTTTGCTTTCATTTTTTCACCCAAAATTAAATAAAAAAAATATTCTAAGCTGCAGTAATTTTTTGAATGCTATCATTTTATTCGTCTCGTCGAGTTCTACCTTTGAAAAAAAATTTCACTCCCGTATCTCAACTGGTTCGCCAGAAATTTTAGAAAGTTGTTTGCACTTTCTATTTCTTAAACATATTATACCAAACGCTACCGCGTTTGCTATGATCATTATGCATACTGCGTATACACAATGCATACAGTATTTCCCATGTGTCTCAAATGTACTTAATATCGTTATAAAAATGTACTATATAAAAGCTAACATTTTTCGGCTGAAAAAAACTCTAAAGTCACCTATATTTTCAAAGCATTCTAGCATTTTCTTTCGGATATGAACACTTTAACAATAACTTTGAGACATTTAACAGAGAAGCATCTTCTTTGAAAAGTTATGTTCATGTCATTCTGAAACTCTTCAGTTTTAAAAATATCTCCACAAACGAACTTGAACAATTTCCGCTTTATTTTGAAGCCGCTCATAAAATATGCCTTTAATTTCATAGAACATTGCCGTTTGGAACTTATGCTGAAAATGTCTCAAAATCTCGTACAGAGCAGTGAAAAATTGGCTAGACTTCCCGTGCTTTAGTTTCCACTCTATTTGCCTCTGATGTGTTATTTTTACAAATGAATTCTCTTTAGTTCTTTTCTTGTTCAAATAAATAAAATTTTTCCATATTGAGTTTCAAATAATTTTAACCTATGTATCCTAGATAAAAAAGAGTTCGCATGGTTGAATTCAAATAGACAAGCAGCCATATAAATATTTCATTTTACAGTGTCACATAAATGAAATTAGTAAAAATCAACCTCTCAAATTTAAAGGATTTCTTTATGTTATCTAGCAATGTAACAGGAAAACATCATAGTTAATACATGAAAAAATGAAAATTTTTACAATTGCAGTATTTGTTAGTTAAAAGTTTACACACTAATACTCGTGAAAATCTAATCTATGGATGGTAAATGAAACCGCTAAAAATTGATCATAGACAAATTATTACTTTTACAACAAAAAATAGAAATCATACAAAACTCATTATTAAAATATAAATTTCACATTTTCATAATCTTCAGTAAAACTAATTACTGAACTGCAAGACTCGGCAAATTTAATATAACAATGTAGAACCCGTCAAATTTTGACGAATGAAAATGTTTAAGAAGGAACTGTTTCATTGACTTATAATAAAACTCATAGGAGCCATTTTTGGTCCCAAAGCTGGGTCTGCCACAAGGACAGTTGTTCGATAGGGGGGGGGGGGGGTGTTCTCATTTTATTTCCATCCTCAGGAATTTTCAAAAATCAGAGTACCGTCCTGTGGACGGAAAACTTGCACCCATGATCACAATACATATATATGTGATGGCCAACTGATTCGAATGTCACGAATAATAAAAAAAAGCACGATGGCTTTGATTTTAAGTAATATTTTAAACATATTTTCAGGCATGCGATTATGAAAAGATAAAAAAAGAGGTAAAGCGCATGAAACGGGAAGGTGATAAATTATTTAAATAGCTTGTGTTTAGACATGTGCTACATTAAATAAGATTTTTTTATTAAAAAAAAAAAAAAAAAAAAAAAAAAAAAAAAAAAAAAATCAAATGCTGCTTTATTTCAAGGGGTAGAGCGGGGAATCAATAATTTATCCGAATATTATAAGTAATTTTAAACTGAAAATTTCTATTTTAAGTCCCTAATTCTGATTCAATGTTTTTGACACAGCAATCTTTCCTAGTTGTCCAATTCAGATGTTCATATACTGTACTCAAAACATCATTTAATAAATACGGCAAAATAATCACGTATTTTTCTCGCGATCTTTTGCACTAATTTGCATTTTTCTCGCGCTTTTTTGCCAAAATATGCATTTTTTCGCTATCTTTCACCAAAATTCGCATTTTTTGAGATCTTTTGCCGAAATTTGCGTATTTTCTCCACGATCGTTTGCAGAAATTAGCGTTTTCCCGAGATCTTTTAACAAAATTTGCGTTTTTCCCCGCGATCTTTTGCCGAAATTAGCGTTTTCCTGCGATCTTTTGCCGAAATTAAAGTTTTTCCCTCGATGTGTACCTCAAAATAGCGTTTACCAAACGATTATTTGATTGAATTTGCATAGTTGCCAACCTGTACAATTTGGCTGTACAATGTACCGATTTTGTTCTGGTTGTTTGACAGTACGATTGTACGGCTTTGCGCGCGGAAAAAACAATCACGGGGAAATGCAAATTTCGTGAAAAGATCGCTGAAAAAGCGCACATTTCGTCAATATTGCGTGGAAAAACGACGATTTCGTCAATGTTTTTGGTCAACGTACTTTGTCAAAAGATCGCTGAAAAACGCGAATTTTCTGTGCGGATCGCAGAAAAAACTGCGCTTTCCCCAAAATATCGCAGATAAAACGCTGATTTCGTCTAAAGACCACGGGAAAATGCCGATTTCGTCTAAAGATTGCGAATATAACGCCGATTTTGTCAAAAGATCGCTTAAAAATATTTTGTCGGAGGATCATTGAAAACAATAGCGATCTCATAAAAAAAAATCACGGAAAAAACGCCGATTTCGTCAACGCCGTTTTTGAAAAAAGATCGCGTAAAAATGCAAAATTGGTCAAAAGATCGTGGGAAAAAAACACCGATTTCATCAAAAAATCACGGGAATAAACCGATTTCGCCAAAAGATCGCGGAATAATTGCCGATTTCGTCAAAAGATCGCAATAAAGATTCGTCTAAAGATCTCGGGAAAACGCCGATTTTGTCTGAAGATCACGTATAAAAAGTCGATTTCGTGAAAAAATGGCGCAAATTTCATGAAAGGGTCGCGGAAAACAGTGAATTTTCTCAAAGAAGTGCGGGAAAAATACAGATTTTGTCAAAAGATCGTTAAAAAAAATGTGTATTTCATCAAAGATACCCAGTAATAATGCATAATTAATGCCGGTAGATATACTATTACTCGCACACCCTCAACAACCCTTTCAGGAAATTTGCTGTGAATTTAATCTGCCCTTATCTATTACAGATCATCATGCAGGACAATTTTTTGGAAATACGTTACCAAAGTATGAAATTTGAAAAACATTTTCTTGTGCAAACTCATGTTTTTATTTTTCAAAATATAAATAGAAAAATAAATATAAAAGTAGCATTGAAAATCTTGTTAAGAATTAAGTTGTTACTATTGCATATGCATATGTTATGCATTTTTAAGTATGTAAGAATGCATCGTGAAAATTGTAAATATTTCAAAATTGACATGTTAGCAGGTATGAATTTGTTTTTTTTTTCTTACTATTTTTGAACGCATTTTTTTCCCGCGATTCTTTGTATTTTCCTGCTATTTTTTGATGAAATTCGAATCTTTCTCCGTTACGGATGTTCATTGTTCATACAGATGATCTTTTGCCAAAATTCAAATTTTTCCACTATCTTTCGCCGAAATTTACTTTTTCTCGCGAACTTTGCGTTTTTATCACGATCTTTTTCTGAAATTTGCATTTTCCGCAGATTTTTTGCTTAAATTCCGATTTCATCCAAGATTCTTTGACAGAAAAATTGCGTTTTCTATGCTGTTTTTGAACAGAATTCGAATTTTCCGCTGATCTTTGCGTTTTGCCCGCAATTATTTAACGAAATTCGCGTTTTTTGCCAAAATTCGCGATTTTTTTTGCAAAAGTTCGCGTTTTTTCCGTGATTTTTTGACAAAATTTGCGTTTTTTCGCGATTTTTTGCCGAAATTTGCATTTTTCACCGCAATCTTTTACCGAAATTCACGTTTTCCCTGCCATATTTTGCCGAAATTCGCGGCTTTCTCACGATTCTTTGACAGAATTTGCTTTTTCTCTGCTATCTTTGAATGAAATTAAGGGTTTTATCTGCGATTATTTGCGTTTTCTTCACCATTGTTTGATGAATTTCGCGTCTTTATTCAAAATTAATAATTTTTCAACAGAATCTGCTTTTTTTCTGCGAGTTTTTGAAAGAATCCATGTTTTTCTCTCTAATATTAAAGAAATTCGTATTTTTCTGCGATCTTTCGCGAAAATCAATGTACTTCACTCGAATTTTTAACATAATTTGCATTTCTCTCCGTTATCTTAGAACGAAATTTGCATTTTTTCTCTGTGATTCTTTGGCAGAATGCGCGTTTTTCATGCTATTTTTCGACGAAATTTTCCGTGATCTTTTAATGATTTTCATGGTTTTTTCCACTATCCTTTTGAAAAAATTTACGTTTATTTGCGATTATTTGATGAAACTGGCGTTTTCTCACGATCTTTCGACAAAATTGACATCCACCCGCCCGCTATTCTTTGATTCCCGTTTACTACGCTATCTTTTGACAAAATTTGAGATTTTTCGCGATATTATTAACAAGTTTTCGGATTCATGACCGATTTTTTAAAATTCTGGAACTAATCACTCCCGTGCGAAACAGCAAAAAATCGGTAAGTGAAAAAAAAACGGAAAATCGCGACTGTCATGCCTGCATTTTGCAGGGTCTGCCGAGATATTGCAAGGTCTGCAGATTTTTTTCAGGGTCTGCGCGGCAGACCCGCAGACCCGGAAGTCGGCGCCACTGGAGGCAAATAATGTGGAAGCTAAAGCACAGGAAGCCTAGCCAATTTTTCATTGCTGTATACGGGATTTTGAGACATTGTCAGTGTATTCAAATAGTGAAGTTCCAAACGGCAATGTTCTGTAAAATGAAAGACATATTTTATGAGCGGCTTCAAAATAAAGCGGAGATTGTTCAAGTTAGTTTGTGGAGATATTTTTTAAACTGGAGCGTATCGGAATGACATGGCCATAACTTCAAAAATAAAATTCTTTTCTGTTAAATGTCTCAAAGTTATTTTAAAAGGGTTTATATCCGGAAGTAAATGTTACAATACTATGAAAATATAGGTGTTTATAAAATGTTTTTAATTGGAAAAAATTTGATTTTTTAAAGTACATTTTTATAATCATGATTTAGTAAATTTCAGACACATAAAAATACTGTATACATAATGATCTACACACTGTATGCATTATGATTAAATATGTGTTTCTTAATCTATTAGCAAAGAATTCAAGCTCACCTTAAAGAATAATTTTCATTTTTTGCTTCTGTTCAATATTAATTTGCTAATGTTCAACAAATTATTATTATAATTAAATTGGTAATGTTTAATGATATTATTAAATTGAAGGGGGATGGAAATTGTCTATCTCGTGCTTTTATATACATATATATATATATATATATATATATATATACATATATTGTAATAAAGAAAAGAGATATTATAAAAAAAGACTAGCAACCAGGGGTTTAAAGATTGAGCAAGAACGAATATTATATTATATTTGCCGAGTCTTATAG
Source organism: Maratus speculifer (assembly GCA_964019185.1). Lineage (NCBI taxonomy): Eukaryota > Metazoa > Arthropoda > Arachnida > Araneae > Salticidae > Maratus > Maratus speculifer. Next base: position 141,622,110 of record OZ025289.1, on the reverse strand, counting down.
ATCAGCAATTAGTTTTACTGAAGATTATGAAAATGTGAAATGTGTATTGAATCTTTATTAATGAATGTTGTATGATTTCTATTTTTTGCTGTAAAAGTAATAGTTTTTCTATGATCAATCGTTAGTGCTTTCATTTACAATTAAGATATTATATTTTGGCGAGTATTAGTGTGAAAACTTTTAAATAACATGTACTGCAATTGTAAAGGTTTTCATTTTTTTATGTATTGACTATGACGTTTTCCTGTTTCATTGATAAATAACATAAAAAAATCCTTCAAATATGAGAGATTGATTTTCTTTAATTTAATGTATGCGACTCTGTAAAATGCAATATTTATATGGCTGCTTGTCCATTTGAATTTAACCATGCGAACTCCTTTTTATCTAGGATATATAGGTTACACGTTTTTGAAACTCAATATGGAAAAGTTTGATTTATATAAAAATTCTGAAAAGAACAACAAAAGAACTAAAGAGAATTATTTTGAAAAAATAGGACATCAGAGGCAAATAGATTGGAAGCTAAAGCACGGGACGCCTAGCCAATTTTTCACTGCTGTATACGGGATTTTGAGACATTTTCAGCGTATACAAATAAGGAAGTTCCAAACGGCAATGTTCTGTAAAATGAAGGACATATTTTATGAGCGGCTTCAAAATAAAGCGGAGATTGTTCAAGTTAGTTTGTGGAGATATTTCCAAAACTGAAGCGCTTCAGAATAACATGAACATAACTTCAGAAAGAAGATGCTTGCCTGTTAAATGTCTCAAAGTTATTATAAGAGTGTTCAGATCCGAAAGAAAATGTTACAATACTATGAAAATATAGGTAACTGCAAAATGTTTTCTGTCAGAAAATGTTTGCTTTCATAAAACATTAAAATAAGACAAGGGACGAGGGGTTTAAATTTTTGACCAAGGACAAATTTTATAAGAATACTGCCTAGTCTTAGAGATCACTAATTAGTTCCGCTGAAAATTATGAAAATTCGGAATGTATATTGAATTTTAATTATAAACATTGCATGATTTCTATCTTTTGCTACAAGAGTATTTTTTTCTATGAACAATTATTAGTGTAAAGTATAGTTGCCTCTTCATATATCATCAAGAAATGATATTTTGACGCTTATTAGTTTTTAGTCGTTTAACTAACGTGTACCGAAATTGTAAATGCTATCATTTATTTTTATCATAATTGTTTTTCTATTATATTGATAAATAAATACAAAAAAAGTCCTTTAGATACCACAGATAAATGTTCTTTAATTTATGTGACACTGCGAAATGAAATATATATGTATGACTGCTTGTCTATTTGAATTCAAACATGCAAACACTTTTTATCTAGGGTATAAAAGTTAAATATATTTAAAACTCAATATGAAAAAGTTCAATTTACATGAAAATTCTGAAAAGAACAAGAAAAGAACTAAAGAGAATTCTTTCTAAAATATAAGACATCAGAGACAAATAGAGTGGAAGCTAAAGCACGGGAAGTCTAGTCAATTTTTCGCAGCTGAATACGGGATTTTGAGACATTTTCAGTGTATTCAAATATTAAAGTTCCAAACTGCAATGTTCTGTAAAATGAAGGATATGTTTTATGAGCAGCTTCAAAATATACACGAGTTTGTTCAAGTTAGCTCGTGAAGATATATCTCAAAATTGGAACGTTTCAGAATAATATAAACATAACTTCATAAAGAAGATTTTTCTTTGTTAAATTTCTGAAAGTTATTACAAAAGAGTTCACATCTTTAATTTACATGACAGTGAAATGAAATATTTTTATGGCTGCTTGTCTATTTGAATACAACCATGCGGACGCTAGGATATATAGGATAAATTTTACTTGCAACTCAATATGGGAAAGTTTGGTTCATATTAAAACTCTAGAATGAACAACAAAAGATCTAAATGGAATTTTTTCGAAAAAGTAAGACATCAAAGGCAAATAGAGTGGACATTAAAGCATTGGAAGTCTAGTCAATTTTTCCCTGCTGTATACGGGATTTTGCAACACTTTCAGCGTATTCGATTGCTCGAATTACAAACTGCAGTATTCTGTAAAATGAAGAACACATTTTATGAGTGGCTTAAAAATAAAGCGGAGATTGTTCAAGTTTGTTATTGGAGATATTTTCAAAACTGGAGCGTTTCAGAATGACATGGTCATAACTTCAGAAAGAAGATGTTTTTCTGTTAAATCTCTCAAAGTTATTACAGAAAAGTTTATATCCGAAAGTTAATGTTACAATACTATGAAAATATAGGTGGTTTAAAAGTGCTTTCAATTGAAAAAAATTGGATTTTATAAAGTACATTTTTATAATCATGATTTAGTAAATTTCAGAAACATAAAAATACTGTATACAATATGATGTACACGCTGTATGCATTATGATTAAATATATGTTTCTTATTAATCTTTTAGCAAAGAATTCAAGCTTACCTTAAAGAATAGTTTCATTTTTTGCTTCTCTTGAATATTAATTTGGTAATGTTCATTTAATTATTATTATTAATAAATTGGTAATTTTTAATGATATTATTAAACCGAAGGGAGATGGAAATTGTCTAACTACAGATTTTTATATATATATATTTTTTGTAATAACGAAATGAGATGTTGTAAAATAAGACCAGCGATCAGGGGCTTAATATTTGAACGAGGACGACTATCTATATTATAAAGGCCAAACGTATCTGTGCGTAACGCATACGTCATTTTGAGAATGGCAACACTTTCAAATTTTAAATGAAATTTCGGTTTGCAATTTTTGCTACTACAAAATTTTATACTTCTAAATATCGCACATTTTCAATTTTTATACCATCGTGTAGGGAAAAAAATGCACTTTTAAATAAAATTTTTTTTGAAAGCTGTATCTTAATTTGTTTTTGAAATATTAATTTTTTCGTAGTTTTTAATACCGTTTTTCTAATCGTGGCAACAGGAGTACACCATTTCTATTAAAATCAAAGGAAGAAAAAAACAGAAAAAATTTATTACTGTATCTTTATATTGCCATTTTTTCATTAAAAGGGAAAAAATTAAATTTAAATATCTTCTGTTATAAAACCCGGTGAATTTTGATTTCATTTACAAAATTTGGTTTACACGTAAAATAATATCAACAATCTGTTTCAGCCATTGAGACTTCAAGCTTGGAATCAAAATGATCAAATTAAAATGTAATTTTTTTTGAAAAGGTGGATACAGATATGAAAAGTGCGTTTGTAAATTTTGATATGGTGAAAATGATGCCCGGATTTAGATTTCATGGGGAAAAAATTCTATGATTGAGTCAAAGTTGAATAAATTTTGCTTTTTTTACATTTTGGAATATTAGCATAAGAACCTTAATTGATAACTTTATCACAATAATAGATCTTTGTTATTTTTTACTGTTTAAATGTACGATTAAATTTTAATCTATATTATAAAGGCCAAACGTATCTGTGCGTAACGCATACGTCATTTTGCGAATGGCAACACTTTAAAATTTTAAATGAAATTTCGGTATTGCAATTTTTGCTACTACAAATTGTTTGAATTTCTGAATGTCGCACATTTTCAATTTTTACACCATCGTGTAGAAAAAAAATGTGCTTTTAAATGAAATTTGTTTGAAAGCTGTATGTTAATTTGTTTTTGAAATATTATTATTATTATTTTTTGTAGTTTTTAATACCGCTTTTCTAATTGTGGCAACAGGAATACTTCATTTCTATTAAAAGCAAAGAAAAAAAAGGAAAAATTGATTGCTGTATCTTTATGTTGCCATTTTCTGATTAAAAGGGGAAAAATTTAAATTTAAATATTTTCTGTTATAAAGCCCGGTGAATTTTATATTTATCTTTAAAATATTTGATTTACAAGTAGAAGAATAATAACAGTAAAATATCTTTATCAGCTAATAGCCAAGTTTTAAATCAAAATAATCAAATTAAAATGCCTTTTTTTTTTTTTTTTTTTTTTTTTTTTTTTTTGAATTGTTGAATACAGATACGAAATGTGCATTTGTAAATTTTGATATGGGGAAAAAGATGCCGGGTAAGATATCATGGGAAAAAAATTCTATGACAAAGTCAAAGTTGAATAAATTTTGCTTTTTTTCATTTTGAAATACTAGCATAAGAACCTTAATTGATAACTTTATCATAATAATAGATCTTTGTTATTTTTCACTGCTTACATGTGCGATTAAATTTTAGTTTTAACAATTTCTACAACTGAATTTTATAGAAATAGTATTTTGTTAATTTTGGTGTTAAATATCGTTTGTTTAAGATTTAGACTTACCAATATAAAAGGCATTTTTTACTATAAGTAATAGTTTTATCAGTGGCGCCGACTTCCGGGTCTGCGGATCTGCAGCGCAGACCCTGAAAAATATCTGCAGACCTTGCAATATCTTGGTAGACCCTGAAAAATGTAGGCATGAGATTTTTTTCGCGGTTGAGCGATTTTACGATTTTTTGCGGGACTAATTTGTTCCGAAATTTAAAAAAAAATCCATCTTCAATCCAAAAATTCGGACATAAGATCGCGAAAAAACTCAAAATACGTCAAACCATTGGGTAATAAACGTGAAAAATGTCGAAGAATAGCGGGAGAATAAATGCTAATTTCATCAAAAGATTGTGGGAAAACGTCTATTTCGGCAAAAGATTGCGAAAAAACATCAATTTTGTGGAAGGATCATGAAAAAATACATGAAAATCGTCAAAAAGTAGCGTGAAAAACGAGCATTATGTTCACGAATCAGAAAAAATGCGAATTATGTTCTAAGATGGGGCAAAACGCAAAATCTGTCAAAGAATCGAGAAAAAAAAAGTGGATTTTCGCAAAAATCGCAGAAAAATATGAATTTTTCAAATAATAGCAAAAAAAAAAATGAATTCTTAAAAAAAAATAAATAAATAAATAAAGAAAAAAGAAAAAAGAAATAGAAAAAAAATCCGCAGAAAAAAAACCCCGCAAAATCGGCCGAATTTTCCAAAAAGTCTCGAGAAAATAGTGAATTTTGGCCAAAGGTCGCGCAAAAGACCAAAGATAGTAGGAAAAAAGCGAATTCTGTCAAAGAATCGTGAGAAAAACGCGAATTTCGGCAAAACGCTGCGAGGAAAATGCAAATTTCGACTAAAGATCACGAGAAAAACGCAAATTTTAGCAAAAGATCAGAGGAAAATTGCGAATTCTAGCAAAAAAAACCTCAGAAAAATCGCCGAAAAGACGCAAATTTCGTTAAAAAAATAGCGGAAAAACGCGAAGACAAGCGGAAAAAACTAATTTCGTTCAAAAATAGCAGAGAAAAAAGTATTTTTCTTTCAAAAAATCTTGGGGAAAATGCAAATTTTGGAAAAAGATCTCGAGAAAAACGTAAGTTGTGACAAAAGATCGCGGAAAAATTCGAATTTCGGGAAAAGATTAAGGAAAAAAGATACTAATTTCGTCAAAAAATAGCAGGATAAACGCAAAGAATCGCGAAAAAAACTCAAATTTTCGTTCAAAGATAGCAGTGAAAAAAGAAAATTTATCAAAGAATCGTGGGAAAAACACGAATTTCGGCAAAAGGTTGCGAGGAAAATGTAAATTTTGACTTAAAATCACGATAAAAATGTAAATTTTGGCAAAAGATCGCGAGAAAAACGCAAATTTTGGCAAAAGATCAAAGGAAAATCGCGAATTTTAGCAAGAAACCCCAGAAAAATCGCAAATTTTGGCAAAAGATCGCGGATAAGACGCAAATTTCGTTTGCTGGAAAACGTAAAGAATAACGGAAAATTTCTAATGTCGTTTAAAAATAGCAAAGAAAAAGAAATTTTTCTCTCAAAAAATCTTGGGAAAGATGCAAATTTTGGAAAAAGATCACGAGAAAAACGTAAATAGCGGCAAAGGATCGCGGAAAAATTCTAATTTAGGCAATAAATCATTGAAAAAGACGCGAATTTCGTCAAAAAATAGCAGGGAAAGCGCAAAAAAATCGTGGGAAAAACGCGAGTTTCGACCAAGCATCGCGAAAAAACGGTAATTTCGGCAAAAGATCGCGGGGAGTATGCAAATTTCGGCAAAAGATCGCGAGAAAATGCAAATTTCGGCAAAAAATCGCCAGAAAAATGCAAATTTTGGCAAAAGATCTTGAAAAAAAAATCACGATTAGCTTGCCATATTTATTAACTGATATTTTGAGTAAAGCATGAGAAAATATGCACTGCACAACTAGGAAAGATTGCTGTGTAAAAAAACATTAAATCAGAATCATGAACTTAAAATAGAAACTTGCAGTTTAAAATTACGGATAGTATTTGCATAAATTGTTGATCCAGGGGTGATTCTCGTCCGAAATTTCCAAAAATTTAAGGCATCCTCTTCCGAAAATTTGAAATTGGGCTATCAGTTGCCAACTTGTATGGTTTTGCGCGCGGAAAAAACAATTACGTAGAAATGCAAATTTCGTGAAAGGATCGCCGAAATAGCCTACATTTCGTCAATATTTCGTGGAAAAACGACGATTTCGTCAATGTTTTTGTAAACGAACTTTGTCAAAAAATCGATAAAAAACGCGAATTTCCTGTGCGGATCGCGGAAAAAACGGCAATTTCACCAAATATCGCAGATAAAACGGATTTCTTCTGAAGATCGCGGGAAAACCCCGATTTCGTCTAAAGATAGCGGATATAAGGGCGATTTCGTTAAAAGATCGCAGGAAAAAACGCCGTTTTCGATAAAAGATCGCTTAAAAATATTTTGTCAAAAGAATATTTGAAAAAAATACGCCGATTTCGTCAAAAGATCGCGGGAATAAAACGCCGTTTTCGAGACAAAATCGCGTAAGAATGCAAATTTTGTCTAAAGATCGTCGAAAAAACGATGATTTCACTTTAAAAACATGAGAAAACGCCGATTTCATCAAAAGATCGCCGAAAAATCACCGATTTCGGCAAAAGATCGCAATAAATCGCCGATTTTGCTAAAATATTGCTGATTTCGTCTGAAGATAGACCCCCCCCCCCCGATTTCCGAAAATGCTATGCGAATTTCCGAAAAAAAAATTTCATCCAGAATCACCCCTGCTTTTTTTTTGCATTTTTATTCTCTATTACATTGATTATCGGCGAATCAAATCAGTTGACTGTCACATATGTATTGTGATCAAGGGTGCAAGTTTTCCGTCCAACAGGACGGTATTTTGCCTTTTTAAAATTCTTGGACAGAAAAAGAGTGGGAAAATCTCAGAAGACGAAAAAAAAGTGTTTTTGATTTTTCAGGATTCACATGAAAATGTTTAAGAATCGGACTTAAAAGAATTCCACTTTTTGGCAGACCCAGCTTTGGGACCAAAGTCGGCTCCTGTGTTTGCCTCCGATGACTTAGTTTTTCGAAAGAATTCTGTTTAGTTCTTTTGTTGTTCTTTTTATAATTTTCATGTAAATCAAACTATTCGATATTGATAGTGAAATAAATTTAACCCATATATCCCAGATAAAAAGAAGAGTTCGCCGTAGCTGAATTCAAGAAGTTCAGCAGCCATATAATTGTTTCATTTCACAGCATCATATAAATTAACGAAAATATCCTTTTGTTATCTAAAAGAAAATTTCTACGTTAGTTATCAATGTAATTGGAAACCTCATAAACAATAGAAATAAATGAAAACATTTACAATTGCAATACATGTAAGTTAAATAATAAAAACTGGTACTCATATAAACATAATGTCTTCATGTTAGATGAAAACACTAATAATTAATCATAGAAAAACTATTACCTTTACAGCAAAAAATAGAAATCATGCAATGTTCATTCTTAAAGATTCAATATACATGTTTTCATTATATTCAGTGCATCTAATTATTGATCTGTAAGATTAGGAAATATTCCTATGAAATTTATCCTAGTTTAAAATTTAAATTCCTGGTCCCTGGTCTTATTTTTCAATATCTCTTTTCAGTATTATAAAAACAATTTAAAGAATCGGGAGGCAGACAATTTTTTTACTATCTCACTTCAATTTAATAATACAATTGATCATTACCAAATTAATAATAATAATAATTAGTTGAACATTACCAAATTAATATTGAACAGAAACATAAAATTAAAACTAATATTTAAGATAAGCTTGAATTCTTTTCTAATAGATTCACGAGAAACATATTCTAATCATAATGCATACAGCGTGTACACAATGTATACAGCATTTCTTTATATTTCTGAAATGTACTTAATAATGGTTATAAAAATGTACTATATAAAAGCAAACATTTTCCGGCTGAAAACATTTTACAGTCAAATTTATTTTCTTAGTATTGTAGTATTTTCTTTCTGATATAAGTTCTTTTATAATAACTTCGAGACATTTAACAGACAAGGATCTTATTTCTGAAGTTATGACCATGTCATTCTGAAACGCTCCTGTTATGAAAGTATCTCCAATAGATAACTTGAACAATCTCCGCTTTTTTTTTTTAACCCGCTCATAAAATATGTCCTTCATTTTACAGAACATAGTCGTTTTAAACTTGATTATTTGAGTAGGCTGAAAGTGTCTCAAAATCTCGTATATAGTAGTGAAAAAAAATGGCTAGACTTCCCGTGCTTTAGCTTCCTCTCTATTTGTCTCTGATGTCATATTTTTTCAAAAAAATTCTCTTTATTTCTTTTGTTGTTCTTTTGAGAATTTTCATATAAATCAAACTTTCCCATTTTGAGTTTCAAATAAATTTAACCTATATATACTAGATAAAAAAGAGTTCGCATGGCTGTATTCAAATAGACACGCAGCCATATAAATATTTCTTTTCACAGTGTTACATAAATTAAAGAAAATCAACTTGTGATATCCAAATTATTTCATTATGTTATTTATAGATAAAAACAAAAACTTCATAAGTAATAAAAATAAACGAAAACATTTACAATTGCAGTATATGTTAGTTAAATGATTAAAAACTGATACTCATCAAAATATAACGTCTTGATCGTAAAGGAGAGCACTAATAATTTAGCATAGAATAACTATTACCCCTATGGCAAAAGATAGGAATCATGTATCGTTCATTATTAAAAATTCAGCATAGGTTCCATAATTTTATAATCTTCAGTGCAACTAATTACTGATCTGTAAGACTCGGCGGAACCTTATAAAATTAGTTTTCGGTCAAAATTTTGAACCTCTTGTCCCTGTTCTTATTTTACAATATCTCTTTTCGGTATTATATAAAAAATATAAAAAATCGTGAGACAGAAAATTCCCAACTTCCATATCTATCAATTTAATAACTATAACATCATCTCAAAAATATATTTAAAAGTAAAACTGCCAGAACAGTAGGCAGTATTGTTAACGAAATTTCTAAATTAACTAATAAACACACTTCTTTAGCAAAGCAGATAATAATAAGCAGCAGTTTTGTGCCATATTTATCTAAAGCCAGTTTTAAATATATTGCGCCAAAAATATATTTAACTGTACATTATCACTAATTAGTACTAATTAATATCTAATTGCTATAGTTGCACAGTTATAAACTAAAATCTTTCGTTTTTTTATTTAGAGGAATTTTAATTTAATAATATTCAATTATGGACTGTATAAAATTCAGCCCTGCGTTTTAATTGTATATATTTTAGACATATGTCCTTTACAAAGTTTCATTGAACTTCTCAAGAGAGGACCTTTTTTGAGATACATCTCAAAAACAAATTTCAAAACTCCTACATGAGTTTATTTAATTTGAGTTATTCCTGACATGTGATATTTTTTAGAAATCTAGGAATTCTTTATATCTATTGATCATTTACAGCAGTGCACAAAAAAGTGGGTTGCTTTTTTCGACTATTTATGGTAATTCCTGAAATTAAGCTTCCAAATATGGTTTCCAAATTACTTAGACAACATGTTTCACCTTGTAATACGTCAAAAAAATTTAAAGTTTTCTAGACGTATTAAAACGAGTTTGACGCATGATTTTGATATCTTTTGTCTTCTGTCTTTATTTAGATTAAGTCCATTGGAAGTTTACACTTACGGGTCATTCTATGGCAACTTAAGTTACATTTTGAACTATTTTCTGTAATTTTAGTAATATAACACACACAAAATAAAAAATATTTCAAAATGTAAGTTTGATATGGTTTGCTAATAAAATTTATTGAAAGCTCAGTTTAAATGAAAATTACCTGATTTTAATGTTATTTCTTAAGTTTTGGTAGTTTTATTTTTCCTATAGTAACTGCCATTACTGAAAAAGGGATGTAAGTTGTCATATAAAGTACAATTTTCATTTTTTTTTTTTTTAGTTAATTTTCATTCAAATTGACCCTTAGATAGTTTCATTGACAAATCATGTTAATTTTACATTTGAAATTTTTCTTGGTTTATATTACTAAAATTACTGCTATAAATTGTTTTAAAAGTAACGAAAGTTACCATGGAATGACCCTTATGATGATCCTAGCACATTTTAATAATTTTTTGAACTTAAGGTAATACTTAGTATAAGAGACGTTTTATTTAGGTCTCACAAATTACTATACATAATACTGAACGATATATCATACGAATAAATCATATTGTAGAAGTGCGGAAAATTAATTTTCTGAAAGCTTAAAAGATGATTTATAACTTAATTATTAACAATGTAATGCAACCGAACAATACAACAAATTAATACCGGAAAGCGGGCCTGATGATGAATAACCACTTATTATGTGCGTAGAATTGAAATTCAAGTTTACTGTAAGACTGCAAGAATAATTTACTGGGTGAGTTTCTGTCGTAGTTTGCAGTTATTTTCATTGCCTGTTACTTTGCAAGAAGCACCATGTACTTAAATGTTTTTTTCTAATAAAAAATAAAGATTCTGTTTAACTTAAATCCTTTTTGTTAAAAATTCTAGCGTTTTTTTTTTTTTTAACTTACTGATTTTTTTTCGGTACCTGTCAAAATCTTTGATATATATTTTTTTTAATGGATTTTTCTTACGTCTTTGAAAAAAGCTGCGCATGCATGCACATGCTTTGAAACTTTTTTTATAAATAATTAAAGTTTTAATTTCCACGAACTTTCATTTTTATACATAAAAAATTTATTTTACCCATACTTAAAAAAACGTCAATGCCTGGTTACATATGCATGGTATACTAATTTTTGGACAATTCCTATACTGATGGTTTTTTCATCTTTTTATATTTCTCTAAGAAAGCTGTTTTTTCTTTGCCTTTCTGGTTAGTATGACTCATTGATCAAAAAATAATTCTACAAGTCAAAATTAAATTAAATTTATTGCGGAAGGGAATGGGTTAAAGGCATTTTACTTTATGTTCTGACAGCTTACAAATTATTAAAATTAATTTGTGTTTTAAACTCAATCTAAAATTAAAAATAGATGACATGCTATGGAAAAAAATAAATGTGCAATAATAAATTTTATATGATTTTATACTTAAAAAACATATAAAGCAGCTACGGATCTGAAATTGACCATATAGGCATCTAAGTCATAAGGCTTCGATAATCCCCATCAACCATCGCAGTAGAAATATTTTATATGCATTAGAAACAATAATTGTGGTACAACCCATGTTTACCGCCAACCCAAGTTCAATTACGGGTTAAACATCTTATATTTATGACTAAATAAGTAAATTTGCAACACTATATCCTACGGTAAATTTTTATCCTCTCGATGCCTTTTATAACAGATCATAACTTGTCGGTCGGATTTTGAAACACACTGTATTTTACTAAACCTTGCTAAATTAGACTTTACAGAGCTCAAAAACGAAAAGAAGAAGTAAAATAGAAAAATGAAGTATCTTATACAAAAAAAAGAATTATTATAACAATGTAGTGCATACAATAACGAAAAACACAAAAACAAAACAAAAACTAATCAGAAAGAAAGTAAACAATGCAAAATATCAAATACAAAAAGCATGGGCATGGTTTTCATAAACATATTGATTACATTCTATAAACGTATTACAATTAATACATTTATTAGAAAGAAAAGTTTGCAATTGATAAAGGGAGTCCAAGTCATGTAAAACCACTAATCCACTTATCAGACTTAGGTTGTTTTTTGAAGACAAAATCCCTTATGTCATCATCTGCACACAAACCGCCAATGATTTAACGAATATTTAAAAAAAAAAAACACTGTTTTATACGAATAAAAAATCATTTTCAAAGTAAACGACGATTTTTTTATGTGAAATTTCAATTAATTTTCTATTAGAGTTTTTATTCATTATTATTGTTTTTATTCATTTTTAAGGCTATTCTCAAAACCGAAGGGGCAAATTTATGGGTTAGGTTTTTAAATTAATTTTTGTTTGGAAATGCATGAAACAGACAGATGTTGCTATATGGACGCTATGTAAGTGAAAGGTGTTTTTCATATTTCTGTAAACACAAAAGATTTTTGAGAAAATACTTTCAAATTCACGTTTTGAACCGAATTTTACAATGAAAGCAAAAAACCCAGATATCGAAGAGAGAAAAAGGCCTTTTCAAGCGATCAAAAACTCCTATAAGACGATTTATAGAAAAATGGAAACATTATTTTGGATTTCAAACCGTTTCCGTAATAAGGTCTGCTAATTTTATACCTATACGTTTAAAAATGTGTACGACTTTGTGTCAGAAAATTTTGTGTTTGTTGTAGCAAAACTTTTAGGTCAATTACAAAAAAAGTAATTTAACAAAATACAAAAACTATTTGTAAAAATATTTTTTCAAAGATTAAAATTTAGCACTTAGAAATAAATTCTATGTTAAAAAAAGTAAATAAATCATGGTCTTCAAACAATCAATCGGATCAGGATTAAATTGTTTCCTTTTTCGTGATCGTTGCACATTTCATAATCGATAAGCTGATCAAACCTCTTTTTTTTCTTTTTTTTTGGGGGGGGGGGGGCTTTATTATATTTTATGCGATTTTTTCTTTGTTTTTTGTTCATATATGACAATTTGCGTCTATCCATTTTATACATTTTATAACTTTATATATTTTTTTTCTTTATTAATAATGACATATCGATTTCCTATTCAAATAAAAATTCTTCAAAGTTTAAAAAGTTTCGTACAAAAAAAAAAAAAAAAAAAAAAAAAAAAAAATGCTGTTATTTATTGCTTAAAGTAAAATATTTGAACTTTTTCCACAGTGTTTGTAAAAATCAGCAAAAGTATCATTTTTATTTTGATCAAAACGGGGCTAACGAAATAAGAGAGTCATATATTACGTAAGACATGGATTAAACATTAATATTTCTGGTCCAATCATAAAATGAATTGAACGCAGATTCAACAAGGTTCATTCTCAATTGATAACAACAACAATTTTCAAATGGTCGAAAAAAAAACCTCTAATAATAATAAAAATAATAATAATAATAAACATTACGCTTATTAAATAACTGGTACTGAATAGAATTTCTTTCTAGAATTCATTTTTTTTTTTTTTTTTTTCGTTGAAATATTCTTGTAACTCATTGAGACATTGTCACTAAAAATATATCTATAAATGAATTATAATCTAAAAATGAATTATGTTATTTTTAATGTTGCATTGAAATATTCCACTGGAATAATAATTACGATTTTACCATCACCCTGCATATAAGATAGCTCAAATGTATAAAGTAATCACAAGTTATACCACGATATACTACTTCTGCTCTTTTACTAAAGTGGAATTATAAGAATATATCGTCCGAAATTTCGGTTTAGTTTTCCTTTTTGAATTAAAATATGAATTTCGGAAAATATTTTGTCGAAAATTTGTCCGGACTGAAAGTATCTCTGTCCCAAAATACCCGTTTCCTATTCCAGGGATTAGTATCAACATTACTCATTTATTTGAGCTGTAACGGCTCAAAGTAGACTCTTTATTTATTGTTATAAACTTCACAGTTTATAATTATTTGTCACGACTAATGGCTTACTTAAGACTTGAGTGAAAGTTATAAAGCAAACAATACATGTATGCGAGTAAACTTTGAAGATGCTTTACGCGTGCTTTTTAAAAATTACAGACGTAAAAGCATTAGAAAATTTGTAGTTTGAAACCACATTAGTTTTTTCAAATTCTCTTTAAATAAGTTCTAGTATAAAAGAAAGGGTATTTACAAAATCATAAACGATAAATCGAGGTATGCATTCCTAAAATCTTTTTAATTGGATTAAACTCGTATGATTAGGAAATCAAGCTGAATCATTGATGTATTATTTACATTTATTTTATATGAAAATAAAAAGTTTTGGTCAGAGTCATATATAAGGTAACTCGTGGTACAGGTATAATCGCACTTTAATTAACTAACAATTATGTATACAGGGTACCCAATATTATTAGGACAAACTTTAAGGGGGAGGTAAGAGACATCCCAATGATTCAGATTTGCATGGAAACCCATGGTTGAAAACTAATTCCTGACGCGGTAATTACGACCTAAAATACCAGAAAGACGAGACGTATTAAGATGATCAATAGTAAAGCAAAAAAGCAAGAAAAAAGAGCATTAAAGCGATAACGATCGTCATCAATATAGAACGTTCGAAATTACGACCCCTCATTGGACCGTGGTGCATGAAAGTGCATCTATGGTGTATGGGAAATCTTATGTTCTCGATAATAGTATGGCTCGGTTTGGTTCATTTTGAATGTCGGCCGATTATCTACACATGTGATATAGGCCCAAAAGGGGTGGGGTGACATCCGTGGGGGTCTGTCTAAAGGCACCTAACCCTTATTTACGCAAGGAAATCCAAGGTTCGAAGAAAACCACGGAAAACTCCGATCGGTTAGGCCGACGGCCGCGATTGGGTTCGAACCCAGCCCCTGCCGTCTACCAGTTGAGAGGTCAGAACCTCTCAGCTACTGGTGGGGCAAGAATGGCTCGGATTTTCACAGCAGCTTCCACAATGCGTGCAACCATTCCCGCAGCACTCACCAGCATTTTTGCAGCACTAAGAACAATAAACATGTTTTGTCTCTGTGTTCGTGTGATTTATTTCTTCTGCTTTATGTCGTTATTACCGCGCCAGGAAAATGTTTCCGTAGGTTGTTATGCAAAGTTGATTCCTTGTGATGTCCTTGTCCTTCCCTTAATGATTGTCCCAATAATCCTGGGACACCCTGTATTTATAAATGTAAAAATTATAAAAAATGGAGAAGGGACATTTTCGTTTTATTAGGTAGCTTTCATTACAAAAAGTAAAAAGCTACCTATTGCAGCCGTCCGGAGGAAAGCACTTCCAGAAAATTTCGGTATATTTTCATCGATCATGACCCCCAGACCCCAAAACCACCCTCCGTTCAAATGTTGACACATATATATATATATATATATCTGATTTTTGTCATGCGATAACTAACGTATTTATGAACCGATTTGAATGAAACTTGGTATGTACATAGTACATACAAATGTCTCGACCGAGTTCGTTGGCCAGCAGCATCCGACATTTTGTTTCAAAATGGCGACCATTTTAAATTTTTTAAAAAATTTAAAATTTAAAACTCAATGCGAAAAATTTAAAAGTCAAAAATTATTTTTCTTTTACGTGTTAGAACTTAAAACAACGATTCCAGAACACCTTTTATTTTGTCTATATCTTAAAAAATGATTGAATTATAGCACTTTGAATTTTTCTTATGGCTGACATTTTGAAACGATCTGATATTTGTCACGTCATAACACGCGTATTTATGAACCGATTTAAATGAAACTTGGTATGTACATAGTACATACAAATGTCTCGACCGAGTTCGTTGTCCAGCATCATCCGCCATTTTGTTTCAAAATGGCGGCCATTTTAAATTTTTTAAAAAATTTAAAATTTAAAATTTAATCTGAAAAAATTAAAAGTTGAAAAATATTTTTTCTTTTACGTGTTAGAACTTAAAACAACGATTCCAGAAAACTTTTTATTTTGTCTATATCTTAAAAAATGGTTGAGTTGAGTTACAGTACTTTGAATTTTTCTCATGGCTGACATTTTGAAACGATCTGATTTTTGTCAGGTCATAACACGCGTATTTATGAACCGATTTGAATGAAACTTGGTATGTACATAGTATATACTGAGGCCTGAATCGAGTTCGATACTCAGTTCCATCCGCCGTCTTATTTCAAAATGGCGGCCATTTAAATTTTTAAAATTTTTTTTAAATTTAAAATTAGGTACAAGAAAGTGAGAAATTGAAAAAGATTTTTCTTTTTTGCATTTGAACTTGATACAAAGATTCCAGAGCATTTTTTTGTTTCGTCTGTATCTTAAAAAATGGCTAAGTTATCGCATTTTTAATTTCTAGTGTTGCTCATATCTTGAAAATATCTGATTTTCGTCACGTGATAACACGCGTATTTATAAACTGATTTGGATATAACTTCGTGTGCACATAGTACATAGCAATGCCTTGACCACGTTCACTGTCCAACTTCTTCCGTCCTCTTGTTTCAAAATGGAAGCCATTTAAGTTTGTCAAAAATCTTTTAAATGTATAATGATGTACAAACAAAAAATTAGAAATTGAAAAAAGGTTATTTTTAAAATATTTATCTTAATAATGAATTCAGGAGTATTTTTTCCTTTGTCTTTAACTTAAAAAACACCTGAGCAGATTGAATTTCTAACGTGGGTGACATTTTTTAAAAAATCAATATGCCCGTGACAGCAATTGTATATATTAATCGATTTCAATATGTGTGCATGTGCACCTGAATTAAGATTTCGACCAAGCTCATAATCAGGTTCCACTAATTTGAGCTTAGTATATTTGAATAATATAACTTAATTTAAAATAAATAAACAAACATATAAGTATATGAAAGCTGCCTCTTCCTCCCGGAACTTTTTCGTTTCTGGCCGAAAATAAGAAGACAAACAAAATATAGCTTTGGTGTTAGAAACCTGTTAATTAAAAGATTAATAAGTGCCAAGTACTTCTGATTAAACTTCCATGTAGGTTATATGCTTCGCATTCTCTCACACCAAATTTTTCCGGATTAATCGAGAGGGAATAAAATTATTTCAAATCTAATAAGGTTTACTGCAATTTAGAACTATGTATCCTCTCTTAGTTATGTAATATTTGAAAATTTATTTAATGTTTGAAAATTTCAAGTACAAGAGAATAATTGTTTTCAAAAAAAAAAAAAAAAAAAAAAAAAAAAGTGTATTGAATGCAATTGTGTCGGATAGTGTTTTAGTTTTCGCTAGATATGAGTAAAGTTGAGTTAATAAGCTATTATATAGGATCAAGTATAATCGAAAACAATTTAAGACATTTTTTTTAAATAAATAGGGCAAATTTATCAGATAAGTTTTAATATATTTTTGTTCGGAAATGCATGAAACTAGCAGATGTTGTTTTTGTGAAATTATATAATCTCACTCATTTTTCTTTTTTTTCAAACGCAATAGATATCTCAGAAAATAATGTCAAAGTTGGCATTTTGAACCGAAGAAAAGCAACCACTCGTACTTGGGTGAAAATCGCGTTTGCCACTTGATAATTCAATAGGTAATTTATTGATAAAAATTGCATAATTCTGTTAGATGCGAAATTGCTTCAATATTCAAGCTTTCCAGTTTTACATCTTTTGGTTAAGAAATGAATTTGTAAATGTGTCAAAATGTTTTGCACTTGTTGAGTAGAGAAGTTAGATTGGTTTTGTTTATGCCGGCCAATTATCTACGCTTGGGATATAGGCCCTAATGGGTGGGATGCCCTCCATGGGGGCCTTTCTAAGGGAACCTAAACCGTATTTACGCTAGGTTCGAAGAAAACCACGGAAAACTCCGAATGGTTAGGCCAACGGTCGCGATTGGGTTCGAACCCAGCACCTACCATCTACCAGTTTCGAAGTCAGAACCTCGCGGCCGCTGGTGGGGCCAGAGGGTAGTTAGAATAGCTTTAATATCGTGACAGATTCGGTTCTTTTAAGTATTGTTTTAACAAAAAGTTAATTTCAAATGTCGGTTGGCAATTAATTATAATCGAGATGTAATAAAACTTCACATCTTATGTAATAAAAATGTGACAAAAAAAAAGATTGGGATATTTACATAAAATATTCAGTCTTGCATAAATACATTTTTTAACACATACTATGTTTCTAAATATTTTCAGAGTTTAGAATTATCAGAGAATCAATAATTTGATTTTAACACCTTCAAGAAAGAAAAAAGATAATACTTTATATTTGTTACCTTACACAGTTAATCTTTTCTTAGCCAATAAACCATGCATAATAGAAAGAGCTTCTTACCTAAAAAGAAACAAAATAATAATACATCAGCATAGAAAAATATTTAGCATAATATAATATGACATAGATGTTGTTTTCATAAGTAACACACTCTGAGAATAAAGTTTCAGTCGCAAAAAATGTTGATCTTAATAACTGAGCTCTCGCATCTATTTCCTACCCCTATAGCATACATGGTCACAGTGACGTCACAATGACGTCACTGTGAGTCACTGTGGTCACATCACATCTGTGACCAAAATGCTACCACTCAGTGACGTCAAATTGTGCCTGAGATGTGACATTCTTAAAAATCTTTAGGAAATTACAAAAACTCTTCAAAATATGTTATTTACTTTAAAAAACATGTTTCTGGCAATTTAAATATCGTCGCTTTTGTCACAGTTTCGTCACAATGTTAATGTTAAATTAGTCACAAATGACACATTTTTCACAAATGTGTCATATTGTGACCACTTTGTGAAACGTCACAAAAGAGCTTTAAAACGGCCATAACGACTTCACATTTTAGTCACTGTGACTTCATATCAACGTGACGTGACGTCACATCGACAATCGATGGTCACAAAGTCACAATGTAACTTTACAACGACGTTGCAGTGACGTCCCCGTGCTTTACGGGTAAGTAAATTTCAAATGATCCTCTGAGTTAATACTAGACACTTTTAATTAAATAAATTTTCTGGTTCAAAGTACTTTTTCGTGAATTAACAAAAGCCAGAGGATGTATATACTTCATGGATTCATATCAATTTTGTTATGTTCGAAAGTGAGTGGCATCATCAAAAGCACTTGAAACTGTTTTTTTCCATTGGCCGTAATGTGACGGAGTATTTTTTATTGTCGGTGTAATTCAACTACACATCCGATTTTCATAAAATTTTAAAAGATTCAACAAAATGGTGCAACACTTATGTATTCACAACGTCGCTTTTGTCACAGTTTCGACACGATGTTTATGTCAAAGTAGTCATAAATGACACATTTTTTCACAAATTTGTCACACCGTGACTTCAGAGAGTGATCACAATGTGACGTCACAAACGAGCTCTAAAACTGCCATAACAATTGCACATTTTAGTCACTGTGACTTCACATCGACGTCACGTGACGTCACATCGACAATGGATGGTCGCAAAGTCACAGTGTAACTTCACAACGACGTCGCAGTGACGTCACCATGCCTTACGGGTAGTATACATAAAAAAAAAAAAACTTCGAGCTTTCTACTTAGAACAATGTTATGGCAGGAAAACTAATAAGGTGATTAAAGTTCAATCTATTTTTACTTTCCCAACTCATAATGCAAGGAATTTTTTTTAAACCATTATTTGTGTGTATGTGTGAATGAGAAGTGGAACATGATAATGAATTGGGATACGGCAGCACAGATTATCACGTCATCGAGTCCATGGATGAAAATCTAGGATTAGATAGATTTCGATTTGCATATTAAAACGCAATGGATCTGCTCAAACATATCTCGGTAGAAAATTCTTGAAAATTCGATTTAAATCGTTGACTCGTAGGTTTACCATTGTGCTTTCCTGCACCCAAAAGTATGAAAATATGGAGGATTAAGAGCAGGAAAACATAATGGTAAACATATGAGCATATCGCTAAAATTTGGGTTTTAAAGTGTTTTCCTCAAAGATATGGCTTGGCAGACCAATTGTGATACAATATGTAATCGATAAAACTGTACAGATTTTGGTAAATACATGTGTAAGGAATTGGAAAATCATTAAACAAGTGGGTAAGTGTGACCACAGATCGCACAGAAGGTTTTGTTTATTATCTCCTTCAAAATATTTTATCATTAAATTAACAAACGAAAATTGTCAATAGAAATTTTAAATGAATAAGAATATAGTACATAATAGAAAAATATTTCACTTCGCGTGTCTGATGATAAATATAATATAACAGTTGTGAAATAATTTTCGCGTGATTTATTTAATCCAATCTTTTATGTTACATACCTAATATTTTTTATATCTATTTAAACTTGCGTACAACCACTAGAAGAAATAAAGGTACTACTCTGTTATCCCGTCGACCAATTTCGCCAAATTATACAAATCGCCAAACTAATAGCCAAATTATACATATTGACATAATTTTTATTTTAAATAAAGAAAAAACAAATGATTAGTAGAATATTAATAAAAATATTAATAAAAAGTCGAAATAAAATCACTTAATGACATTTTAAACACATGAATCGTATTTAATGTCATTGAATGTGACATTCACGGTCATCCATTATTGGCATTTAATCTTATTTGGCGATAATTTTTTGGTCGACGGGTTAACCTAACTATACCGAAAAAAATGAGCTGGTGATATTAAAAAAAGGTATTTTAATTGAAATAATAGTCTCTTTCAAAATTTTATGATTTGGTGTGTGATAAGAGGTATTCAGCTGTAAGTATACAAAATTTTAAATCTCTCACTTATACAGTTTTTGTGTACGGTCTCTGTGACAGACAGACACACAGACACGAACAGAGTTTTTTCAGATGAACGAAATACTAAAAATGAAACAGATAGTTTAAGGATAAATATTATGGTGATATAATCAAGCATTAACTTATTTGGGTCCATTGGTGCATATAAGAACCTTCAAAAAGAGTATACAGAATTTATTTTTGGAAAAGCAAAAAGAAAAGTAATATTTCCGCTCTTTAGCTTGTGCATTTTCGTGATTATTTAAGTAAAGTGGAATCTTGAATAAAAAAGTGGTTCACAGGGAATAAAATTTGCGTAAAAGCCGCTGGTCTTGAACAGGTAAACTCCTATGCCGTGAACATTACATATACGTCTTTGATTGTATTCACCATTAAACTTTAACTCAAATATTTGCTTTAATTAATAAAAATATCTTTACAATTAAGTTGGCGAATTCAATGTTTTTACAAACAATGTAATAAAAAAATTAAGATATGTAAAGAATGTGCACTGCAAACGAGCTAGTGGCTTAGAGGTAAAAACTTAAATTTTAAAACGTAAGGCCCAGCATTTGAATCCAGCCGATTCTATTATGCCAGAAATTTTTTCGCAACTTCAACTCCCCACTACTCCGAATCTTTTCCTGTCTTTCTGAACACGTAAAAAAGAGATTCATATGTCGATTTGAGTCACTCCAAGGTTTCAAAATAATTTCGCGAAACCGAATAGTAAAATTCTGTTAAAATTAAGTCAAGACAAATTTTATATATCATTAGAGTAAAACTATAAGTATTGCTGAAAATTACAAAATATTTCTTAGAATTAATTTAAATTAGATCATTTTATCGTCATCCTTTACTGTAAAAAAAAGGAACAAGCCGGAACTTCATACCGGAATATTCAGACATTCGTGCCCCTGTAAATACTATCTGCTTTCTATTACAGAGAAAATACATTTTAGCAAACCTCAGCAACATATATCAATTTCTTAAAATGTGGAATAATTTAGTATAGTTAAAACAACGTTCTCGCTATACGATCATGTAATGGAATATTTTGTGGTAATAAATGGATATCAGATTACCTAACAATGGAGAATTAATACAGGAGAATTCTATTTTGAAGAATAATAGGTGTTTGTAAAATTATCTTCAAATAAATGAACTGTTCGGTATCCGTTTCATTTCTTACTGGACAGACAATATGCAAATAATTAAAAATATTAAAATATGGCTTAAAAAATACCCGACAATTTGTAAAATGAAAATTAATGTTTTTAGGATTTTTTTTTTTAATTTAATATATATATATATTGTATTTTCATATCCTGGATCGTGATTTTTTGCGAAAGTATTATTTTTTTCTATACGTTATAAAATATCTGTTAAATCATTGTAATATTGTCTAAAACGTATAGCATAGTATAAATAGATAGCCGTGTCAACATTAACAAGTAAGAAAAATCATGCGTTAAGCATAGATTATGAAGCACTTTCCAACGCTTCATCAAATCCTTAACAAAACTTCGTTATTTAGGTAAATAAGGATATAAAGTCAAATATAACCAAATAAATATTCCAATACTATTGAACAGCCCTGTATTTGATCTGTCACCTAATATACATACTATATAATGGGAAAATTTAGTTTAGCAAAAAATGCCTAGTAGTTTGAAATTTCTCTTTCAGCAATTTATACTAATAGATGAAAACATACTTAAATACTTTGTTCAACCTTGTAGTTTTCCTGGTACCTTTATTACACATCAGTGTCAAGATAAAACTTATTTTAAACTAAAACACTCTTAAAAGGACTCAAATCACATTCTCATAAATTATCATTCATCGGCTCCATGTACCCAACTCTTTGCGTGACCCTGTATATCATTTTATCTATATTCTGCAAACATTTCTTAGTAAATTTTAAGCAGTTCAGCGTAAAAATGCATAATTTATTTAAGAATCACCTTTTAGAAATTTATGCTCATATTCAGTAACGTTGGCGAGCTCTTTTGGGTATCCCTATATATTAACTATAGCATTTATACACACCATATAATATGCATAAATTTAGTGAAACTTATACGCGCATATCATAATTAAAATGCATTTCATCCATCCATCAGCTATTATCGGATACATATACAATACTTCGGAAAGAATGTACTATTTGAAATCTTTTGTGTGTCCCTGTAAATACTATGTACTTTATATAAGAGAAGGCAGTATCGTATAATTTATACTACGCTTCATTGACATACATTAATTTTATTATACATGAAACAGTTTAATATATTTAAAATATGTCACACACAATTCCCCCTTTTACCGTTATCTAATGGAATTCTTTTGTGTGGCCCTGTAAAGGAATAATAGCTACATTTTCACCTTATAATTTATAGAATGCATATTTTAATGCACCTCGTAAAAGCATATAAATTTTAATATGTTTGACAGGGTATAACATCTTTAAAATTCCTTTGAAACGATTTTCCCCATAGGCCATAATGTAATGGAAAACTTTTGATTCTTCCTGTAGATAAACTAATCATGGTAGAAACTTCATTTTCAATAGGGCTCGTGCTAGGGTAAACGTCAATAACGTTCTAAAATTTCATGGCAATCCAAGTATATTTACGTGAGTTAGAGCGCGGATAGACAAATCGAATGCATAAGCACTTTTCAACTTTGTTGGAAAGTGCTAAAAATTAGTTAGAAACATTAGAAAAAATAAAATACGGATTGAAAAGATAAACAATATTGTTAAAATTATTAAATTTTGAATATAAAACCGAAGTTAATAAAACTTTCGTAAGTATTTTTAATTTAATACTTATATTCATGTTCTCGGTGTTCTTCATTGTAATATTTTTAGCAAATGTATAAGCTTTTGTGTACGTGGTAAAATATGGTTTAAAATATTCGAATGCCCAAATAAAATTAATATTTTTTCTTCATAAACGTACCTTGATAAGAATAAGGAATTTTAAACATAAATATTTATATTTAATTATTTTTTGAATGTATTCTTTAAAAAATTTTCAAACTGACGACAAACAAAT